>BMAU01018001.1:600000-920433 GCA_019973935.1 Trichonephila clavipes | reverse complement strand
TGGGTGAGCATTACCACTCAAAGCGAGCCTAAGTTTATAAATCGGCATGTAGGACACTTGAAAATCGAGGTTGCAAACTTGGCGAGTTATTAATAGTGTTGGCGATTGTTGCGATTATACTTATTATTCAGTGTGCTTACATTTTTAAGGGCCATATTCACAACCACCTCAACTGTATGTGACCCAGGTTGACAACCCAATTTTAAAATCAACCAATGACACACTTTACAAAACAGGAGCAAGGTAAAAATGAAGAGTGATGTTTTTGCAAAGTTTTACTTTCAAACTTGATGAACAAGTTTTGATTTCTAGAGTGAATTAATAATAAAGATAAGAGTGATTTTTAAACAATATTATTCTAAAATTTCATTGTTTTTCAATAAATTCATTCTATACATAATTACCCAAATCAGATAAATATACTGGATTATCAATGACACGTTGCCCAGCTTGAATCATCTGTTGAACTGATTCTCTGTACAATGGATTAAGAGCAATGATTTCTCGTATTGTTTTTACAATTTCTTGCGTTAATGCCTATGTGAAAGAAACACAAATCATCAACACATAACAAAAAACAAAAACAAAAAAAAATCAATCAATACAAAATAAAAATGCAAAGAAAATACCAGTTATACAAGAAAAAACATTTTAAAACAAAATAAAAAATAATTTGATTTTAACAAGACTTTTACAAAGAAAAATAAAACAAGCATTTTTTTTAAAACTTCTAGACATTAATAATTTAACCTTAATTTCTTCTGTAGTTTCACTTATGGTTCATTGGCTACATTTTCAACTTCAGCCATGAGAACAGAACTGTTTGAAATAGTTTGAACATTGGGCTCAGTGGTTTCAGCAGATACTGTAGGAAAACCATTGCTTTCTGCGATTTTTCGTTTTCTCCTTCTGTGAGAATCAGATAGAGGGTCTGTAATATAAAACACAATGTATAAATACACTGAATTGCATATACTACAATAAACTTTCATATTTAATTGTGAAAAATGTTAGAATGATATATTTACATAGATAACAAAATGATCCAGAAAAAATCAAAATTATTCTCTTATGCATATAATGTTTATATAAATAATTCTCTCTGCAACAAACAATACTTAACATACATGATATAAATTGTACAGCTCATCTATTTACACTAAAAATTTCATTTATAGAAAGCATATAGCATTAAAAATAAGGAATGTTCATATACCTTAAAAGAAAATTAATAAATAAATTATTTATTACATTTTCAGCTTTTATTGATACTACTTCATTGATTTGAAGATAGTAAATTCATTTATTCGCGTCTTATCTTCCCAGTAGTTGACTATCAGGTTTGCATCAAAACTCCCCCCCCCCCTCTAAATTCTTTGGTTTTAACAAAAATTAAATTGATTCTACTTTACCTTAAATATTTTTTAAAAAGCTATAGTGAAAAAATTAAGGTAATATGGGGGAAGATGAAATTTACTGATATAAGAATTTGGACAAATTTCAACACTTTGTTAAAAACTGACTTAAATGTATACTTAAAACAACTCAGAAAAAAAGAACATTTTTAATAAGAAATGCAAACTCAAATTCAAAAGAAAAAACTCAGTGTTGCTATTCAGAATCACAAAAGTAATACACATTATAAATCACATGTTCAATCTCTATACACTTTTTAACTTACAAAAAAAAAAAAAAAAAAACATCCATCCGTTTTCTAGACAACGAACACTGTAAATTTAAATGTAAGGAAGAAAAGGCACAAGAAAAAACAAAAAATAGTAAAAGACTGTAATGGCATTAATGGGATAAGTAGCACTTTTAAAACAGTAAACTCCTAGGGAAAAAAAAAGGACTGCTGAAATACCTTGAGGTCACACAAATCTTGCATTGATCTAAAACAGAGGTGGCCTGTCTTGAATAATTTTGTGTAGCCCAGGAGATTCAGTACAACTATACAAAATGCGAATATTTTGTGTTTATAGTATAGTGTATTGTAACAAATAAATCCCATAACTATTTCTATTTAATCACATTGCCTCTGTTTTAATCCAATACATGTTTGTAATGGGTCCAAATAAAATAAAAAGAAATATATTTTTATATGTGGCCTGCTGGATTATAATGTTTTTTCGAAGTGGCCTGTAGGATCATTTGGGTTGGCCACTTCTAACCTAAAGATAAGCACTTGAGGTAAACTGAAGTAAAAGGTAGGAAAAAAGAAATTTACTAATTTACCTCTTTTGCTGCATATTCCATGATTTTCATGAACAGCATAGAAGTAGCAAAATTTGGTTAAATTTTTAATCAGATTGAAATTACAAAATTTCTATTTGATTGAGAAATATTTTCAGATACAAAGTGGTTATAAGTGGAGAATGATAAAAGTAATTGGCAATCAAATGGTGAATGAAGATACATTGCACAAGGTAAAAGTTATATAAAGTCAGCAAATCAGTTTTGAAATTTTTATAATAATTTCTTATAAAACAAATTTTCAATTATATAAATAATCTTCTGTTAAATAAGAAAAAAAAATTAACATAATTATCTCCATCATTAAAGTTAACATAAATCATCCATATTCAAAAAAAAAAAAAAAAAAAAAAACTGTTTTTTATTATGATTCATTTTTTATGAAATTGCATTAAATATGATAAAAAAAAAAGGAAAAATAATAATTACCTTCCATGATTTGCTTGATGATTTTGATCCTAAAATATTTAAAGTAAAAATGAAGTAACAATAGTAAAATTAAATGGTACAGAAAACTATGTAAAAAAAAACTAGCAAGAAAAAAAATAATTATAGGTAGTACCTTCGATAAGCCATAACTACCATCCTTAAATTTTTCCCCAAATCTTGAAGCTCATGAATTTGTACAAAAGTTCCAACATTATATAAATGATCTAAGTTGTCAACAACTTCAGATTCACTGAGAAAAAAAATATATAAAAGTAATTGATATTACAAAAAGAGTGTAATATGTAAATAAAAATAATCCATGAAACTGACATTATTAGCATATAAACTAGATAACATAATCACTTGGTTAAAAAATGTTAGTTTTTAATCAGTTTATAAATCCTAAAGAAATGTCATTAAATAAAAAGGAAAAGTTTATTTTATGATAAAAAATCTATTTTTAAAATAAACTTTTCCAAAAAACCTATAATAAATACCAAATTGTAAAATGGAAAGGTTTAGTAAGAAAAATTTACCTTTCAAATTTTTTCATAAAAACGCCAGCATAAGGTTGATTTAATCTTACTTTTCTCCTGATTAAATCAACAAGATTTGGATCTGAAACCTACAATTATTCTATAATTAGAGCTCATTATATAAAACTATAAAGCATTTACAAAGTATCATTTCAAATTCTAAAAGCTAACAGTAAGGACAATTTAAAACTATTAAAAAACAAATAATGTTTAATTTTTCTTCAAAATATAACATGGACCTTTTTTAAAACAAGGCTAAGGCGTTTTTTTTTCATGGAATTGTACTTATTGAAACATTCATTTATTAAAATCAAAATATTTTACATTTAATGATCAAATTATTTTAAATATAAGGGCATAAAATTTTTTTTAAACAAAATTACACTGATTTAAATACTTCATTGAAGTTCACTTCTTATATTTACTAAAAACAGTAAACAATTAAATTTTATCAGTATAATTATATCATACATTAATAAAATATTTGAATAAATTAAACCAGTAGACACCTCAGTTGAAAGCATAAAGCTACAATAGCTGGCAGAATTCAATCTATAATGCTTTTACTAAGTATCCCAATAAAAAAAATTGGCTCCAAGTGTCATTTGAAGCCATATATTCTACCACAGTTGCTTTTTGAAGTCAAGTATTACTGCCTTTATCAATAGAATACTGGGTTCACACCTAGGAGAGCCCCCACCCTTGGCGCAAATTACTTTGGTTGGCGATAATTTCGCCGTCATGGTAACCTTGCTTTTAAATACAACACATGGCAACCCTAACTTTTTCTAGAATTTTCGTCATTTGTGGGCGCGCATTTCAAATTTCATTTTGTTGTTGGGCGCCAGGTTGAAAGTATGGCTGCGCTTGTCAGTGAATACACGCTAGAATTTTTTACGTTATTGGATGCTAGAGGCAAGAAAGAATTGATTGAATGGTGTATGAAAGAAGGATTAATTGCTTCAAGTTGTGAATGTCCTAAATGTAATGAGCAAATGGGATTAAATGAACGAAAGAGTGTTGTTTTTTGGATGGATTTGAATGGAGATGTCGAAAAAAAGGTGTGAATACGCATGATGTTTGCAGAAGTATAAGAAAGAATTCGTGGTTTTCCAATAGTAAGTTAATCCGCAATAAAACGTTTTCTCCGTAATCACACCAGCCACGCAGAAGGCATGTTCGACCATTATCTCGCTGAGTATTTATGGCGGCGCTCTCGCGATCACTCACTCAGCGACGAGACTTTCCAGAAATTTTTAAAAGCAGTTACACTTTACCCTCCACTTGGGAAGGATCAACAATAAGAAAGTAAGTGCTGTTGTTATACTTTTTATCTTAAATGTTAAATTTCTGTATTGTTTACATATATTTTAATTGCGCATCCATCTTATACTGCTATATTTACTTGTCACCATTGTTGGATTTGCTTGGCGCCATTTCGTTTTCGCTTGGCGCTTTTTCCGGTTTGGCGCCAAGGGTGGGGGCTCTCCAAGGAGTTTACCGAATACTGGTCTTCAAGCCCATTAATTTTATACTAGTCAAGCACCTTTCTTAATTTATACCGAGAACTTAAAACAATTTAACATTGCTTTTCAAACTTTTCTGACTTGACCTCGTTTCAGCAAATACATTTTTATTATCTTAGATATAAAGCTATATAAATCAGGAATACAAACTAAAAAATTGCTGATAATCAAAAGTAATTTACTTGAAAACAATTCTTCAGTATACATGCAAACTTGATTATACACTCATTTTGGCACAGAAAAATATTCCAACTAATGAATAAGATGTACTTTCTTACTTTAAAATAAACAATTGAATTAAAATTAATATTTGATAATGAAAGATTTACAGTTCCTTTAAAGTTTGACAGATTATATTTGGATTTAATAAATTTCTACTGTTTTATATTCAGAAATTTAGTTTCAGTGAAATTTCTTTCATTTACAAGTTTAATTACATACCCTTATTCACACTTTGAGAGAGAGAGAAAAGTAGTACTAATACTAAAACTACTTGGGGGTCACTGATGACAAATCTATTTGAAACCTAGTTATTAGTATAATAATCATATATTTCACTAAATGATCATCTTTTGCATTTGAGCTCAGATCCTGTTTTTTTAGCCTGACTTGATTTCCAATATATTACTTTTTTTTAAAAAATGTAAAAATCTAAAAAATTTAATATATTTTAAATCATGTTTACTTTTTTTTAAAAAAAAAATTAGTTTAATATTTAATAAAAATTATTAATAAATGTATTCAATATTCAAATATAAAACAATAACTTCATTTATTTCACAAACTTTGGTCTTGAAATGAATTCAAGTATTGAAAAACTATATAGATTCGATGTCAAAATCAAACATGATTCTTAGGTAAATGAAATGTGAGCAAAATATGCACAATATTTTAAAATTATAATATTTCAAAAATTTTATTGTCAAACTCTTATTAGCTAATTCAATCATATTTTTGGCGTGTTAATCTACTTAGTATGAAGTTACTACAAGGTAATATTTAAATATTAACATGGCCTCATGTTTTTATTAAACATTTATGTACATTCTATAATCAAAAGGTTTTTAAATATAAATACATAAAGATTGTGACATTTAGAAGTCAGAAAACAGAAGTAAAAGTTTTCTGACTCATTATTCATTCACATAAAATGTATAATCAATTACATATCTGTACTGGTACTTTATGGGTAAGGAGTGCCAGGCTCTTTCGAACCCCAATTTTCCCATCATTGTGGATTAAAATTATTGTGAAATGTGCTTTCAAATTTCACATTTTCAATTAAAATATTTAAATATTATAGAACTATAAGTGTACATAATAAATTAAAAAGTGTTACGTTAAAGTTATTAAAGGCACTTATGTTATTAAATGTTAAAGTTAGGTGAAAAATTTTTACATTTGTAATCCATTTTTACAATTACGAATCTGAATGACGTAATTATAGGCATATAGTACAGTTCCATGGATAAACATATACTATGAATAGACTAAATATTTGTTTTATCAAATAACAATAAATGCTTAATATATGAATATGAGCATGTTAACGTCCCCCATTTGAAGCTATAAAAGGCTATTGGTGATGAATCTCATTTATAACCTTAATGACAGTGACAAAAATATCTGAGTTGTACTCCCCTCTCCAAATCTTGACATCACACCAACACAAGGACTTTAGAGTAAGGGAGAGTTACAGTAATGTACAACTTTAAAGCCACATGAGGGTTATTGACGAAGGAACTCGTAATTTTGAACCACATTCAAGTTACAAGGATAACATCTAAGCTGGCATCTCTTTGCTAACTACTACAACACACTAACAGGAGGACATTGAGCCTCACCAGATTTAACCTGCAGCATCCCCTCTACTTGACAGGTCTTTAGTGGTTCCAGGAACCTATGAATTGACAACACCAGCCACAAGTTCATGACCATATGAACACTTTGCAAATGCAGCTAACTATCGAGGCACAAAGTCCTAAATTTTATGAAAAATAATAAACTTCTTTTAACAATACACTTTAAGGTCATAAATTTACTTCATAAATATTAAATTGATGGCAATATCTAACACTGAAGACACAATGAGAAATTTTTTATCTACACACAAGATTTGGTATTTATTTGACAAAGGTATGCACTATATTTCTTCAGCCACATAGTAAATTTTCACCAAGGTGGAGAGATAATTCAAAGTAGTTACCTCGATTTTTATCGTTTAGTATAGTTCTTTTTCTACAGAACATAGATCATTCAACAATGTTTGCTAAACTGATTATGCATATGATCATTAGTTTTATTACAGTAAATCCATCAATTTCAAGTGATTAATTTGATTTTTTAAAATTTTAACTATTTTCATGTTGAACTCTGTAACATTAGCTGGTTTTTGCTGTGTATTTCATATTGTTATTTTTCATATATTTGAGTGAATTTATGAAGATCAAGGTACTTATGATGAATTACTAGGGTATATTTTTTTAAAAATATGTACAAGCTTTGCATTTAATTATTAATGAACAAAAGGTTATTTGAATTCTTATTTTTTTTTAAGGATATGGATTCTCGTGGTGCAATTTTGGCTATGGTGACGCTAATACGCAAGTACCCTTTTTTCTAACGTCTGTAATTTTACTGTATTTACCTTCTTCAGCAAGCATCAGCCATCTATTTAATCTTTACAACCCATGTTTTGAATAACATGCAGCCATCTTGGATAGAAAATTAACTGCCCACCAAAGACCTATTTGGTGCAATTTCAAAATAGAACCAAATAGGCCTTTGCCAGATAACATACGGAAATCAAATTATTCTTGAATTTCTATATGTACTTGCAAACTAAATATGAAACGTTTTTACACAAATATGTAAAGTGAATAAAAATGACAAATAGTTTAATCTCAATAATAGTAAGAAATAATTCTCAAAAATGATAAGATATGCATTTGAAGCTAACAAATTCTAATGGTAATTATATACTATTGAGGATACAATATTAAAAACTATAGCTAACCTCAATTATTTTTATAAATTTCGGAAACACTGGATGCCGACTGACAGCTAAAACTGGAACATTAGGCCAAACTTCAGGTACAGTCATTGGAGTGAGAGCACCCATGTGTTGAGAATTAGGATATGCTTGTACAGATGGTTCATGGCCAGAGCCGTCAGAATCTTCACTTCCGTCACCATCGTCATTACTACTAGAACTGGCACTATTTGAATCATTATCTTTCTTCTGAGAACAATAAGTGGCTGATGATGTAATACGAAATTTATTAAAATTTGAGTTCAAAATAGAACAGAGTGTGAAATTCGAACAAGTGATCTTTCGTCTTGAAGCACTTAACTCTGAAGAATATGAAAATTGTCTTGAATTTCCTAGATTTAAATTTCTCATAATGTAGGATCGTTTACTTGATTGCGAAAACGAACGATAAACAAATCTAGATGACATAATGTATGGTGATAACATATACGGTAGTAAGGCTGAAGAAGTCCTTCGAGAACAATAAAACGCACTACACATTAAACTTTTATTCGATAGGTTTTCTAACATCCCATATCGCCTATGAATGAAACGCGAACTGAAATTTTTTTTACCAATTTCAGAACCGGTGCGTAAACACATGGAAGCCATGACCGTGACATAACCAATCACAACAACATAACAATGCTGCCAGACTCTTAATTTTTTGTTCTCTTTGCAAATTTAAAGCTCATATTTACATCATTGAAAACTTCCCAAATATTTAATATTGTATTATACTGATCAAAAAAATTGCATGTAGATATTCTAATAATTTTGTCACTCATAAGATTTTTTAATTTGTTATCTACCCTTAAAATATTTCAAGAAACTGTGATTTTAAGTCTTTCTGTTTATGTCAGGATATTTTATTACGTTATTTATTGAAATTCAGAATGAAATGGGTCAATTTGTAATTATATCAATGTGTGATTTACTCATTCATAAACTAGTGAGTAAGAACAGAAAAAAAGCTGACGCTTTTCATTCATATCATAAACCGCGGTTGTAGTACAGTGAAGTGAATGGAAAAGTTGTGTGGTTTTGGATCCAGATCGAGTGATGCAGGTTAATGTATGAAATAACCAGATTAAATGCTACCTTTTTGTATAGTCCATAGTACTTCCGTATTAGCTGATACACTCTCAATCTGAGATGTAGTATTACATTCTGTGATGGTTTATAACATTCCTAAACCGTATGGAATAGAATAAGTTTTGATATGCAAGACGGGACACGATCATGGCAGATCACAGCAAGGAGGAACTAGAAAATCGTTTACGGAGACATTCACATAGTACTCCAGGTAGTCAGGAAGATGTCCGAGAAGGAAGCCTTCAAGAAGAATTTGATCCATTCCTAGGGGAAGGAGACTTTTTTGAAGAAAATGTCAACATTTCTCTGACAGCCCCTCCTCAAACACAGTATGTATCGTACACATCCCGCTTTAATTTGCAACACCATGCTACAAATATAGTGGGATGTTTTATTTTTATTATAAAGATGTCATATTAATTTACTTTTAAATGCTAAGTTACATTTTCTAATTAAGTTGTTAAGTTTTTGTTTTTACCATTTGCACTCCTATGCGCAATGTTAGTAAACAGCTCGAATTCAATTTTGTATCTGCTTCGTAATCATATGATTTTTTCTACTAAATTAGATTATGACAACTTTGGGTGTACTTTTTTGTTATTCTACGGGTTTTCTTCTATTTTTCATGACAAGGTACATTATTTATTTCCTGAATTTTTATATTTTTGGGAAAAGTTCCTAAATTATATTTAATAGCCACATTTATTTTTTTAATCAAAGTATTCAAATAATACAATATTAATGAAGTGATTGTGTGTATATTTTTAGTATTAGCAGTTTGATTAATTGTATAAGTATATATGCATAAAGGAGTTTTTATTTGAACATATGCATTTCTTCTGTTTCTAAATTTATAATAATCATATTAATAGTGTAAGGTTTTTATAGATGTGGAAGATTGAAATGTAGCTGTGTTATCAAAATCTGTTTAGTTAATGTGATGTAAATAATCTTTTTTTGACTCTTTTATTTAAAAAGTCTTTCTTTTATAAATAGGATTTAATTGTTCTGAAAAACATAAAAACTTTTGATACTTTTGAGTATTTAAAGTATTGAATATATGAGTTTCTTAGATTCTTGTTAAATAGGATTATTATTGTGTATATTATTTGAGTTATGATTTATTAGCTTATATATTTTAGAGTTGAAGAAATTTGGATGTTTGCCAAAATACTTAAAACATAAAAAACTAAGCTTTTTTTATTTACAAAAATGTTTTGTTACAGATTGTTTAAAATTAAATTTTCTGTTAAAATAATACCTGAAGAATCTTGCTTTAAGTTTCAGGTTATGTGGTTCTTTATTATTTTGTGGTATGATAAAAAGTAGATGTAATAAAAATTATTTCAAACATATTCTAATTATGTGAATACTTAGTAAAGTTGTGTGAAGTTGTTTGTACAAACATGTGTACAAAACATGCATGCTTTAGAAAGAATTGATGTAATTTATCTAATAATTTTAATATCTTTATGAAAATATATGTAAATGTATCAATAGTTTAAACCTATTTTTCAATTTCCAACATAAACTTTAGAATGAAGAGAAAAATTAGGGAAAATGTCAAATATAGTAACGAAATGGAATTAATCAGATGGATTAGTAATTGAAATAGATTTTTAATTAAAAAAATTTATTTAAAACTATCTTGTATTTTCAATCAATTAATATGATTTATTGTAAAAGGAAAATAAGTTGAATACAAGAGCATTTGTCATTTACATAAATGTTAATTGTGAAAGTTATAAACCATTGTAATATATTAAGTGTTGTAAAATTCAGGTGAATAGAAAAATTTAATTTTAACTGAAATAAAAGGTATATAGTATTTTTTTAAATGTATTTGTGTATATTATGATTTGCTTTATTTTTGTAATTTTTTACTCTTTTTAAATTTTGTAAAGAATTTAAAAAATGGGAAATTGAAATGGGCATTTCGCAAAGATGAAATCGAATAAATACATTAAATTAATCATTATATAAAGAAAAAAACGGAGAAAGCAATGAAATTCATTTTAAAAAAGCATTCTAAAACCAGTGTGTACAACATGATTTACATTTTTAAAAAAGGACGAAAGGGGCGTTTCGCAAAGATAAAATCGAAGAAATACATGAAATCAATCATTTTAAAAAATGTTAAAAAGCACTTGCATTTCGTCATGATCTGTTGGTGGATACACCCTTGCGATGGATGCAAGGAATTTATGAAAATTCTCATCCACCAACTTGTGACCGTTAGATCTCCGCCACATGTATTCTGCAAGGTAAGAATCAAATTGACCCTTGACGTGTGCTTTATGAAGGCCCTTTTTAATTGCAGACCAGGTGCCTTCAATGGAGTTGGTATGCGCACCGGTCTCGGGATCCACAAAAGTCAGACTGTGGTTGACTCTTAAATGAACATACCCCTTGTCTGAGAGGCAGTCATAAGCCTTCCAACAGTCCGAAATAATAGTGGTTCCCGGAAGGATCCATTCATGAATTACCTTAAGTAATTCCTCTTTCGTTCTAGACTCAACCACATGGAAGAAACATTTCTTGCTTTCTCTTTGCACTCCCCCAAACACCCATTTACCATTTACCATTCACTCTTCTACCTTTTCCATATTTCATCTTTCCAAACAAACTTTCATCAATTTCAACAATTTCACCTACACCACCCAGTTTCGCACTCTTTGCAAACCAATATCTCGTCAAACTCAAGATAATAGTTATAGCAAGTTTGCTTTCGCTAAACCAAGTGCCCTTTCTCACACTCCGAACGACGTCGTGGCAATTATCTTTCGACTGGTTGCGGCAACGCCATTCGTTGCCGTCAACCGTTCCCTTTCGTTCTTGCAAACGCATATTTTTTTTACACCTCGGACATTCATAATGAGAAGCAATTAAATTAGCTTTCATACACCATTCTAACATCTCTTTCTTTCCCTTTGTGCCCAGGAGCACAAAGAAACCTGTCGTAGCCTCACTTTCAACTAACTTCCTTTCACACGCCATTCTTAACAACAACCGGTGGAGAGCAAACCTTCTCCAGCGAAGTCAAATGTCAAAATGACGTTTTTTCGGAAAAGGCGAAAAACGTTGCACTTTTTTTAGGGTTGCCATTTTTTTGGTGATTTGAAAATCCAAATTTTTGGATGAAATGGAAGGGTTACCATATTGTAACCTTTATGGCTCAAAATTTGGCGACCAAAAGTGGGTCCTCCTAGGATTCAACCGTCATAAAAATGCAACTATGAAAATCTACAATATTGCCAAATACAAGTAATAATTTGTTAATGTTGGTGAACCTATCACACAGTTCATGATTTTTAGTACATATTGTCCATGTGCAGAAAGACAATGTGTTTAATGTTAAATTTGGCAAAAAAAAAAAAAAAAAATTCAGCCGTTTCGAATGTTGCTTCAAAATAGAAAAAGTACTTGAAAAACTATATATCTTGTTAAAAATATTATATTTTTATTCTGAGTAAATTATTTAGATGAAAATAATAGTATTCTTTTTTAAGGTGGTATCATGGGCGTTTGGATAGATACAGTGCAGAACTTCGACTTCAAGCTGCAAATAAATTGGGTAGTTACCTTATTCGTGAAAGTGATCGCAAACCTGGATCGTATGTATTATCCTACCTAGGGCATACAGGAATAAATCATTTCAGGTACATAATTGTTTTTCTTTCATAATTAATTCTAATGTTGAAATTTTATTTTTTGAATGTTAGATGTTAGTTATCAATTTTACTATTGTGAGAAAGTTTTAAAGATGCTTTAACAATAAACAAAGTGATGAGCATAAAAAAATTAGACTTCTACATATATTGGAATGCTGTTTATTTAAAAGAAATGACATATCCAATGAGTTTAAAAGGTATACCATTTTTTCAAAATAATATGATAATACATCAAAAAAATAATTTCAAAACATAATAGAGAATTGTGCATGTACATTTGAGGTTTCTTTGTAAAAGGGAAGGGGGTACGCAATATGAGGAATATACTTAAAAATTTAAATACGACTTTAAAAGTATAGGTGCGTGTTATACACCGGTTTTTTCGGTGCTTTCATTCTTAACATTTTTGCTTTTCTGCAAAAAGATCCATTCAGTAGAAAAACCAGCAATTTGAATGAGCAGTTTTCCATCTTAATGCTCTTGGTAAAATTTGCTTATCTTTGGAAGAATTAAAAATTCTGTAGAAATTTTTTTCTTTAAGCTATGATATATTTCTTATTTAATTATGAAATTTATACTTTCCATTGTTAAAGTGTGTTGGTTTTTGATATGTTGCTTTTTTTTAGATAACTATCAATATATATCAATAGTTTGAGCACTCATTTTAAAAATTAGAGTAAAGAGCAATATTCCGTACCTGCTCCTTATACTTCATTTTAATTTAATGATTCGTTCTTATGGTTAAAAGATATCTTATAACTTATATTTTTTAAGGGAGAGTAGGTAGGGGAGAATGTTAATATTGATTTAACATTTATATTATAACTATAAACAGGCTCAAAAAGGAGAGAAAAGTTGCTTGTTTTAATTATAATTTACATTATTTTAAGAAATATTTTATGTTTGTTTACATGTATCTTGATTTACACATCTTGATTATATGTTGATCAAATTATCACACTTAAAGAATAAGATAACAATTTAGTGTATAATTTTATGGTAAAAGAAGGAATTGGAGGGGAGGGGGGATAAAGATGAGACCAATATGATAAATTAATACAATTTTTTCTTCAAAAACATGATCTAACGATTCATTCAACATTTTATGTGTTCTCTTCTTTTAATAGTAATTTAAATAGGTAATTTATATTAGGTTTTTAAAAGGAATTGGTGTAATAATTTGAATTAACTTTTATCTAAAAAGTAAGAAACTGCTTTTTTTCTTACTTATAAATATATTACTTGTTAAACATTTACCAATATTTAAAAATTATATGTATAAATGATTCTTAATACCTGCCGGTAATAAAATTATTTAATTCAGAAATCTTTGCAATTTTTAAAATAAATTTTTCTTTCTAATTTGTGTATAATTTAGATATAATTTTTATGTAATTGGTATAAGCATCTGCATTTAAAATTTATTTATGAAAGAATTTGAGTACTTATATATTACAACAGCCTTGGCAAAAATCTTTTTGAAAAAATGGCTTCAAAGTTATATGCATGTTCTATATATAATTTGTATTCATTAAAAATGGTAAGACTTAAACACAAAACAAAAGTACATATTCATTTGTTTTCTGATCATCTACAGTTTTAATGAAAAGGGAAGAATGGAAAAGATTTCTACATTTTAACGCATCAACTAAAATTTACATTCTTAACTGAAGAGATTAATTTCAAACTGCGAGAAGATATTTAATATTGTTTCTCATGAGTGAATTAAAATTGAACTTACATTCAATGAGAATGGAAAGAATAAATAAAAATATCTGAGAAAACAAATAATTTGAAATATAATTCATTTAATTTCTGATCAATTTTTTTTTAATATCAATGAACTGTAGTATTGATCTACAAATGATCTAATTCTTATTGGATTCCAATTATATGTCGCAACATGTTAGTATTGCTTGCAGTACATTTTACTAGATTGTTACCTTCACTTTGCGATTTTTTCATCGTGGTTGTGCTTTAACATATAATAAAAATCCATTGATAAATTTTAAATGTATTTTATTACCTAAATTATATCTCAATTACTATGACTAGTCCTTTAACCCCTTAGTTCTCGCTCCCGTCAAAATCATGGGGTGAAATTTCCCACTGTTTCTCGTGCCTGTGATATTTCCGGGCTGGAGCATTAAAAAGTAACATGCTTAAAAGATTAAAACTGTCTGTTTGTTATGCTCAGGATTATGTTTATTTCTCACCAGATGGTAGTACTAGAATATTAGTAGTATCTTTAGGGATAGTTATTTTATTTTAGACTAGATGTTAGCACAATCAAACATATATATTAGCAATATGTTTTTGTAGCCTTTCCTCAGTTACTTAATTTGCTTTTCGTGTATAGATGTGTGCTGCATTCTGTGGTAAAAAATATGTATTTTTTAATATTATACACATTATAGAGTTTAGAAATGAATCGGATTCTACTTAAAGTATAAAGAGATCTGAGAGTGATTCTGAAATGACTGATTGTTTTGAAAGTTTGTTTAGTGAACCTGAGAGCAGTGATGATGGACTTGTACTGTTACCTATGACATTGGCCTTTTTATCTCATGCTTTGAAATTTATCCAACAAAAAATTTTAAAAAAATTGCTAAATTTGTTTTTACATTACATTAGTCTAATAAAATTCTTCTTTAATGTTTAAAACATATGTTTTTTTTAATTTTTTTCTCTTTGCTGGAAAATCAACATTCAGTCATAATAACCCTAAATGTTGGCTTTTCTTAAAAAAATAATTTTTTGTATTTCAAGCTAAAAATTTACTCAAAATATAAAAATAAATATATATATTGAACATAAACTCTATAATTTTCTTGAACAAAAAAAACCAAACCACTTTTTATGACCGTTTTCTTCAAAATTATGTGAACATTAAGGGATTAGTTAAACTGTCAAAAAATCTCAATTACGATTTTTTTCAATTATAATTTAGTTGAATTAAAGTTGAAAGTAATTTTATATTACATAATTAATTTTTAATACATGCATATTATTTTTTTTGTGTCAATTTTCATAGAGTACCTTAAATGCAAAATATACTGTAAAATAATTATTTCATGCACATAATATCTTACATTAAGAATTAATTATATAATCATTATAACTTAAAGTTTTCCCACTTTTTATGTTTATTGGTAATAATGAAATTAGTTTCATCTTGTGATGCATTGAAGATATTTGTTTTTTAGTGATATATAAGCATGAAACTAAAAGTGCTTCATTATAAAATCTGTTGGTTTAAAATTGAACATCACATATTTGTTGTGTTGTTGTTAAATTACTCTCGTTAATATAAATTGTAAAATTTCAACTCTTTTAGAATTACTGCTGTATGTGGGGATTATTACATTGGAGGCAGACAATTTGATTCCCTCTCTGATTTGATTGGTTATTATACAAGTTGGTCAGACTTATTGAAGAAAGAGAGACTTGTCTATCCTGTGCCACCACCTGAAGTTAGATATTTTGCTTTCTATATTATTTTTCATTTGTATTTCTTGACTAATTTTATCACAGGATTATTATGTCTTATTTATACATATATAGGATCATCCCATAAATAATGAGATATTTTTAAGGCTCTTTTTACATAATGTTAAAGATCTAAAATTGAGAACAAATTTCAAATAAAAAAATGTTCCAGCATTAATACTATATTTTGACTTGTTATCACATAGAGAGCTGCATATTTTTAGTACTAATTTTTATCGGAGTTTATTTTTTTAGTTATAAAATTTTATAGTATATATTTTGTAATATTTTAAATTTTATAATACTTTGTCTTCTCTATATCATCATATTAAATCAGTTGTCGCTTTATATACCGGGTGATCAAAAAGTCAGTATAAATTTGAAAAATTAATAAATCATGGAATAATGTAGATAGAGAGGTAAAAATTGACACATGCTTGGAATGACATGGGGTTTTATTAGAACAAAAAAAAAAAAAAAAAAAGTTCACAAAATGTCCAACAGATGGCGCTTCATCTGATAAGAAAAGCAATAATTAGCATAACAAATTAAGACAAAGCAAAGATGATGTTCTTTACAAGAAATGCTCAATATGTTCACCATCATTCCTCAACAATAGCTGCAGTCTAGGAATAATGTTATGAACAGCACTGTAAAGCATGTCCGGAGTTATGGTGAGGCATTGGTCGGATGTTGTCTTTCAGCATCCCTAGAGATGTCGGTCGATCACGATACACTTGCGACTTCAGGTAACCCCAAAGCCAATAATCGCACGGATTGAGATCTGGGAACCTGGGAGGCCAAGCATGATGAAAGTGGCGGCTGAGCACACGATCATCACCAAACGACCTGCACAAGAGATCTTTCACGCGTCTAGCAATATGGGGTGGAGCGCCATCCTGCATAAAAATCGTACGTTCCAGCAGGTGTTTATCAGCTAGGTTGGGGATGATGCGATTCTGTAACATATCGGCGCACCGCTCACCCATCACGGTAGCAGTTACAAAACCAGAATCACGCATTTCCTCGAAGAAAAAAGGCCTGATAACGGTAGATGTGGTAAATCCAACCCATACCGTGACTTTCTCGTCGTGCAATGGAGTTTCCACGACAGTTCTAGGATTTTCGGTAGCCCAAATTCTGCAGTTGTGGGTGTTGACAGACCCTCGGAGCGTGAAATGAGCTTCGTCGGTCCACAACAAGTTACTCAACCAATCGTCATCTTCCGCCATCTTTTGAAACGCCCACACCGCAAATGCCCTCCGATTCACGGAATCGCCAGGTAACAATTCATGATGCCGATGGATTTTGTACGGATAGCATCGGAGGGTACGCCTAAGTGCCAACCAAACAGTGTATGGAATGCCGGTGCGACGTGCAACTACACGGGTGCTGACTTCCCCGTGCATAGACGAACCTGCTACAGTCTCCATTTCATCCTTAACCGTCTCAGCAGCATTCCGCCGTGTGCTCGGTCGACCACTACAGGGTCTATCGTCTAAACAACCCGTCGCTTCGAACTTCGAAATCATTCTCGCCACAGCTGCATTTGTCAACGGACCTTTACCCCTTCGAATCCCCTTCGTATGGCGATAGGAATGTAACGCTGCACTAGCACATTCCCCATTCTGATAATACAGCTTCACTAACAGTGCCTTTTCAGGTAACGTCAACATGCTGCGACTGCTGGTGCAACTGATTCTCTCTCTCATGACAGCCCATTTTCTACGCGATTTTCATGCGCAGTCACTGACGTTTTGTTGTCCAACGCCATCTGTCGGACATTTTGTGAACTTTATTATTTTTTTTGTTCTAATAAAACCCCATGTCATTCCAAGCATGTGTGTCAATTTTTACATCTCTATCTACATTATTCCGTGATTTATTAATTTTTCAAATTTATACTGACTTTTTGATCACCCGGTATTATAGGGAAACTAATTACATTATGATGTTTTTAAATTTAAAAAGTGCAATTTTAAGAATTGATTTAATAATTAACATTTCTATAAATTTTAATAAAAATGTTTTTTTTTTTTGATAATGTATTCTGCATTATGTTTTCCTGCTTTTTTACATTTGATGAATGATTGTTTTTTAATGTCACAGTTTGAAGCAATATGAGAACTATTGGCGTTAGACCTCATTATTTTGCATCTTAGTCAAGTGATGTGGATGACACCTGAGTTGGCACTCCACTCTCTAAACTTCCTCTTCAGGTCAACATAAATACTTTGAGTCTCAACAGATATAACTTGCATCAGCCCCTTTGCCCAGCTATTCTTTAATGGCACTGGGTTCTTTAGGAAACCCATGCTTCAAAGAAATGACGCCTGCCACATTTCACAACCATGACTACTCAATCACCTTGACTACCCATATGTGACAGGTGTACAGAGGGCAAATATTATGTAATAACTAAATTAATTCGCTTTAGTTTGCCTAAATTAAATTATCTGTAAAATATTATAGCTTTCCTTTAAAAATGCACTTCTATGAATTAAAAAGCTATGAATTCATGACCAGTTGGCTACTGCAGCCACATTTGGCAAAGATATCCTTAATGGGAGAAACCCATTGATTCAACTTGCTGTCTTTTTAATGTTCTATGGAGGGGAGTTCTGTTGAAACTTCAAATGTTGAGGATAGTAAATCTATTAGAATAAATCACTTGAGGTAATATAATTGTTTTACTGCCATCAAGATTTAAAGATATTTAAGACTAGATCAAAAATAAGTTGGACTGATTACTGTAGAATTTAAATGTTTAATACATGTGTTTTGAAAAATATATATGGTAGCTTTCAAAATTGGAAATTTATGACTTATTACAAACTTTGAATTTAATGTAAATTTAATTAGAGTGTTATAACTTCACAATCCAATTTAACATGAGGGCTATTGATAACAACTGTAATTTTGAACCTAAGTCAAGTGACAAAGGTGATTTTTTTCTGATGGCTTGCAGTTGTTGATGAATGATCAAATGACCAAATTTTAGCTTAGCCAAATTTGATTACTTCTATAGCAGTTGCAAATTTTTTTGCATTATGTTCTTAATCTTTGAGAATGAAGTTCATCTCGACTGGTTGCCTGCTTAGAATTTCTGAGACCTCTGTTGTTGTGGTTTTATGTTTGTCTGGTCCACAAAAACTGAATTAAAGTTTTTTCAATTTTCCATTATGTTTTTGCCATTGTTAAACTCTTATTGCAGAATATGCTACTCTGTCACTTCTGTTATAACTTTGAAAACACTACTGTTACAATCAAAATGACACTTATCAAAACTTGCACTAAATACCTGAGCAAAGTTAGTTTGGTGTGTTTTTATAGTCAGTTCAATTTTTAATTTAATCAGGGAGGGGGGAAGCTTGCTTTGTTTATGGGATGGTCCTATAATATGTTATAAAACATACTAAAATAATAACTTAAGTTTATCACGAAATGTAGTATTGATGAATAAGTATTTATTAATTGTTCTTCACTTTTTAAAAAAAATGTACTTACCTATTTGTCATGATAATAGAAAGAAAACATAATGCTCTCTCTTTAAAGTTAATTATTAAATAAGTTAATATTTATACTATTTTTATTAATAAATATTCTCCTTCTTTGTGGGGAGGAAATTTTAAAAGAAAGAAATGTATGTATAAACATATTTTTTAAAATTCGGTTTTTATTTTGATTTTTAGCCTGTAAATGATAAGAAGAGAGTTGTGGCTATTTTGCCATACAATAAGATGCCAGATACTGATGAAATAAGGTATTGATCTCTCTTTTGTACTCTTATGGATGAGTATTTGAGGATTATTTGTTTTTTAAGTGAATGTGTTCAGTTCACATAATTTTTTGCTTTATAAATTTTAAAGTATATTAGTTTCTTGAATTCATACTTGTGGAGGGGATAGAACTGTTTATCTAAATTTAAAAGGTTAATTCTCTAATTCTATTATGTATATAATTTATTTTTTAAGTAGATTTTTGATAGATTTTAGTAATTTAATGCATCAAAATCAATTTTAAATTATTAATTTTATATTATAAATCATTAAGATACTTTATATTTATTTTTATTAAAATTTCATTTGTTTTTTTTAAAAAAAATGGTTTTCATTTTCATTAATATTTTTAATAAAAAATATGTAATTTAAAATTTTTAAAATGTTTATCGAAGTATGTAAGTTATTTAAATAAGTTATGGCAAATTATGATAGTGTGTGACTATGGTTTCTTAGAAAACATGATACATACTGTTGAAGAATTGTGTACTTATGAAAAAAACATCAAAGTTAATGACTGATTCCAACCGTGATATATTACTTAGGATGTTTAGCAATTGGGAAATGTTTCAAACCTTGTGTAAATTTGATTGAAAATTGCTAATTGATCATATGTGGTTGCTTTTGTTTCTTGGCAGTAGTTCTCCATTGTAGAAAAAATGTCTATTGTAGAGCTGAGAGACATATTCAATGGTGATACTTTTTCAGTTTGAATATATATTTCAATGTAAATCTTTAGAACATAACAAAATAGAGGTGTGTATAATTGTTTGTTCATTTTTCTGTGCTCCCCGCTACAATGTCCCGCTGCCATTTATTTCTCAGTTAAATCTTTTGTTAACTTTCATATATACGTTCAATTTTCTTTAAAAATGTACTGTTTTTTAGCACTGCAAATTTTTTATAGTTGCCATAACTTCTATAGCATATATATATTTATCTTAAGTCCTATTCTAATAAATAGCCATTTTACATTTTTAAGAAATCATCAAATCTATAATATGTGAAAATATTTTTTTTTTCATTTTGAAAAATGTATATGATATAAAATAAAGTGTACTATCTCTCAAAAGAAAGCGATGCTTAAAAACCATTTGTAATTTCCCTTATAACTAGATATAATTGATATAGCTGCTAACAGATAAAAGAAAACTAAATTAGGACCTTAATGAACTTTTTTTTTGCTGATCCTTTCCCCTCCAGAATTAAGTAGAGGTATTCCTTCTACAATGCAGTTTCTTACAGTTTAGTTTCAGTTTTTTATGATAAAATATTTACTGAAACCTTTGTACAATATGGTTTCATTCAAGAAAATATTTAAAGCAAGAAAAAAAAAGTCAAGGTTCTATTATTAACAGATTATGCTTGTGGTCCCCTATGGAATTTAACTTGTTAATATCAGTAGTGTTTTTATTAGCGAATATCACTTTGAATAAAGTTGTTGTTGTGTCCTTCCTGAAGGGTAGGAAGGAAAGTTGCCAAAACTGAGAATATTTATATCTTTAAAATGTACTACATTATACATGTTGATATAAATCATTTGATATAATGAAAGCTTGAAAGGAGTTATCCCTTAAAACCTAAAAGACTAAAATTCTGAAAAACTAAAAAAGCCAACTCTAAATTCATGTTTGAAAAATATATGACCAATATCAGTAGAAAGTTTGCTTGAATATTCAGGAAAGGGGTTGGGAGATATTGGAAATTGCTACATCGATCCAAGGTAAAGGTTTCATGGATAAGGCTATTGAGGATGTCCAAAATTTATTATTAGAAAAGAAATCAGCAAAGTGAATTTATTAAGATGGATTTCCAAAAAGGCTGGAGTCAAATAGATTTTGAAAATCAATTTGATCTTATCACTCGGAGGAAAATTTGTTTCTAATTTTACTCGAAAAAAAAATTATGGGAAGGATTTACCGTAACCAAAAATCATTGAAGCTTCTTAGCAAGATTTTCTTGATCGAGGATTCATTCTTGTGCTAAATGCCAAAAATTCCAAAGGAAACCAGAATATTGCCCGTTTCCATTCAGTGAGATGTACTACAAACTTGTAAGGGCCAGCAAAACGACTAAAATAGCAGATTTTTTTAAAGAGGGCATAAGATACAGAAAATCTTGATGAAGAAATAAGTCCAGAAAAAGTGATATTCAATTTTAAAAAAATGCTTGCACCTCATTGTGAGGAACAATAATGAAGAATAAATTTAATGAAAGTCTTAAATAATGGCAAATAACTTTTGTTTCACATGTTTATATTTTTAATAGAAGTTGTTGAACATTAAAAATAATTATTTTAATTTATTAATTTTTGGAACATATCATTCCATTTCGTATTGGCTGTTAGTCTCGTATAACATGTTTTCACCCTGCATGGTACTTTTTTAGAAACATATTTTGTTATAGGAGGAATATCTGTAACTAAATTATGTACATTCCAAATTTCGTTCAAATTCAATAATTAGCTTGTATAATACGAAAAATTTGCTTGTTGACCATGTGTTTTATTACTTTGATTAATCTGCAAGACTTGAACATTTTTTAAAAATCATTATTTCAAAACAAAAATTTTTCAATTACTGTTTATTTACTTTCAGGATTTGATAATTTTTATCAATTGATAAAATATTTTTAATTACTGTTAATTCATAAATAAAACTGATTATTCATAATATTTTTAACATTTTGGGGCATTGATTGATTAATGGATTTTTAATTAAAAGCAGTTAAAGTAGCACTGATATATATGTCCTTAACAGTTTCTGATTTAATTATTATAAGTTTAACCTTGTATATTCCTGAACTACTAGGAGGTATTTGCTTGAAATTCTGGATTTTGATTTCAGGACATGAGAGTTAATTGTTAAGAGCCTAAATAACTAAACTGTTTTGTACATTACAGTTAGTTTTTTTTAAATGTGTTTAATAATTCATATTTTTATAACGATGTTATTTGGTTGGTGTATACATTTTCATAAAGTATTATGTGGAATTTTGTCAAATGTTTGAGGCATTATATTTTTGGGATGCTTTTTTAAAAGAAAGTTCCCATAACTGGACACATTTAATGAAATTTACATTAATTTTGTAATGAGAAATTAGTTCTTTGAAGAATTTTTTTGTGAATTTAATGCCAGAAATGATAGATTATTACCAATGATATCAATTTTATTGAATTATTATGATAATTGTAAAAATTATGAAATATCTTTTTTAAACCACTGTAAATTTTTTTTTATTTTTAAAATTGTTTAAGTTTGACTTTTGATTTTTATGTTTTGAATTTCAGCTTTTTAAAAGGGGATATATTTATTGTGCACAATGATATGGGAGATGGTTGGTTATGGTGCACTTTGCATCGTACTCAAGAGAGTGGATTAGTATTCAAAGAACTTGTTGAGGAATTGGTAATTTTTTTATTTCCATATCTTATATTTGTTTGTAGATTGTGTCTTTTTTTTATTATATGGTTAAATATAATTTTTTTTCTCTCCTGAAATAAAGTTATTTGATTTGAACTAATTTTTTTTATTACTTGAATAGAAACCATCAGTAATTTAACAGAGGAGAATATTAGAAATTTAGTTAAAATTTTTTTATTTCTTTAAAATAAGAATTGTAACACAAATTATATGTATAAATAGATTGTTTGGAGAATCTCTCAAACCATTTTGTTATTTTAGAGTTCTGTTTGTATTTTAGTTCGTAAAGAGTACTGGAAAATCTAATGTTTTATTATTAAATTAATTTTATTTTAGGATGATGATGTTGATCCCAATGAGATTTATCCATGGTTTCATGGAACTATAAGTAAAGAAGCCGCCGTGGAAAAACTTGCAAAGAGTAAGATGTGATAGAATTTAATCAAATATTTAAATTATAGAATTCCTTACATCTATGGACATTCGTAAAACATTAAATTAATATATTAAAAATGTTTTTTTATTAGTGGGTCCTGGAAGCTTCTTAGTGAGACCTAGTGATAATTCCCCTGGAAACTACTCATTGTTCTTCCATATTAACAATACTATCCAACGTTTTCGTATAGAAAAGAGAGGAAACCGATACATTATGGGAGGAAGGTGCTTTGACAGGTAAAAAAAATAGTATAAATTTTCTCATATTTGAATATATTTTTAATATTAATCTTGACATGAAGAAAAAAAAACTTTAGAAATTTTGATTCTAATTTAAATAAATCTGTGCTCTTTTGAAGTTTTTTAATTAGTGAAATATTTGCTCCCTTATTTTAGCTTGGAGGCTGTTGTAAGTAGGTATAAAGTTGAACAAATTGTTGAAGGCCATCATCTTGGAGATCCTGTACTTAAAGTAAGTGTTTTGCTGCTCATGGAAAAATTCTATTTTTTATTTTACTGTTGCTAAAATGTCTCACTGGTTTTACCCAATCAGGCACCATATGAATCCAAAGAACTCAGTAAAGCTGAAGAAATTCAACAGAAGTCGCAAGATATCTATGCAACTTTACGAGAAAGTCGTGAATCTGGAATAGCAAAACGCAACAAAGGAATAAGAATGAAAGGCTATTTGAATAAAAAGAGTATGTGCATTTTTTACAATTTAATTAAAGAAAAAAATGTTGTAATCTGAATAAAAATAGATTCGCTTATTAAATATAACCATCTCTTATTTTCTCTTGTATTAGTGCAACTGAAGTGTTTATGTCGTAACTTTAATTCTCAGGTTGTTTTAACCCAGGTCAAGGGAATCGCAAATGGAAAAATTTATATTTTGTTCTCAGTGCCAAAGAACAGCAACTTCTCTTTTTTGATAACCCTCGGGTAAGATTGAAAGATTTTGAGAAGTTATAATCAATTTTAATGCTTGTTAAAGAAAAAATTAAAATATTTTCTTTATTTTAAAAATGCATTTTTTTTGTAGCGAACTAAACCCAAAGGTTTAATAGAGTTGAGCTACACTTATTTATACATGGTTCATGACAGTCTATTTGAAAGGTATGTATGTGTCAAATTAGTGATAAGAAATTTTTTTAAAAAGTATTAAACTGTATGTAAATTTAGCTTTGTATCTTAAAATCTAGCTCGAAGTTATCACATTTTCATTTAAATATTTTTCCATTGTTATGTTTTAGACCTAACTGTTTTCAGTTAGTTGAACGTGCTCTACCATGTATCAGTACAGTATACTATTTATGTGCCAGCTCTCCTGATTTGGCGCAGGTAACTTTCTATTTCTTCATGTAAAAAATTTGCTTCATTCATTAATTTTTATGTTTATTTTATTAAATATTAATCTGTTTAATTATTAAAATTTGTCTTGAGTATTGAAGAAATAAATTGTCCTAAACTGTCATTTACTTATTTTCAAAATATTTTGATTAGCTTTTCCATGTTCCCATTCAATTAACTTTTATGTGAAGTTAAATATGAGTGTGTTAAAATAAGTCATCAGAAATATATTCCACTTATGAATTTCTGTAATTATTTCTGGGAATTGTTGGTTGCATAAATTGGATCTAATTTTTTGAATCTATAACTATTTGTTGTTGATGTTTGTTTTTGAATTTTAAATTCAGTAGAAGAATTTGGATATAGTGATAAAGATACTGCTATTTAAGTACATTTGTAAAAATTAAAATTTTTAAATTGTTAACAATTACATAATTAAATAAAGCTTAAATATTAACTAATTTTTAAAAATTTCTAATGGGCTGCCGATTGGTGTTTTACCATTGCAGACCTAGTACATTCCTTGGAAACTGGTATATCTTTTTATTGCTGCACCATATAGGCGGATACCAATTGGCGCAAGTAATTTTGACACCTTAAAATTATGAGGTCTATTTTACCAATAGCCCTCTTGTAGCTTTAGTACAACATTAATAAACAATTTCATATATACTGTTAAATATTACATTTAAAAAAACATTTTTGCTGTGTGTCATTTTATTTAGTAAGCTTAAATGTGCTCATAAAACTTTCGAAAACTTTTCTGTAAATTATTGATGTAATAAAAATACGAATGATTATGTTTATTTTTAATTCAACTAATAAGGAAATATGTTACAGTTGTTGGCTTTTGCTGATGACATTAATATTATTGCTTGAACACCCACCACGCTAAGACAAACCTTCTTATCTTTAGAGAAAGAAGCCCTCAGGATGATACTGAAAATCAACGAGATTTAGGCCAATTACTAACGAGATTTAGGCACTAACTAAATCATGTTTTAACTATTGAAGAGTATAGGTTTGAAGTTGTTGACAACTTTTCACTTATTTAGGTTCGGAAATTAACAATAGAAATGATTGTACTACTGAAATCCAAAAGAAAATTACTATGACTAATAGATGTCTTTATGGAATACAAAAATACATGAAATCAAATTTAATCAAAAGAAAAACAAAGGTTCTATTGTATAAAAGTCTTTTAACATCAGTATTAACTTTGCATGTGAAACTTAGTCCATGTCTTGAGCAGATGAGAACATGATAAGAATCTACAAAAGGAAGATTTTAAGATTCATTTTTGGAGGAATTCAGGAAAATGGAACATGGTGAAGAAGATCAAATTTAGAGCTTTATCAATCATATAAAGAATCTGACATTGTTAACTTCATCAGAATACAACAAATTAAATGGGCAGGTCATGTTATCAGAATCAAGAACACACCTCTAAAAAAAGTCTTCAATGCTCAACCAATTGGCACACAAAGAAAGGGTAGGCCAAATCTTAGATGGATTGATGGCCTAGAAAAAGATCTCCTAGTTTTGAGGACTAGGAATTGGAGAACACTAGCAGGAAGAAGGCCAAGGCCCATCCTGGGCTGCCGTGCCACTGAGGAAGGAATAAGGAAATGTTGAGAGTTGGATATTGAAGTTAATATGTTTGCTAACTGTATTCTAATCATAATCAAGTAATAAGGTGTGTTGCCAATAGTGCAAGGAATTACTGTAGTTTAAAATTAAATTATGATGAAATTTTGATTTTAGGAATGGATACAAGCTATCAAACCTTTATGTTCACCCCAATTGCCTAGAGGTCGAGCACCTACTCACAATGTTACTGAAGTACGAAGTCTTCATTTGACATTGCTGGAAGCCCACCGTTTACCTGTAAGACTTGTACCTCATCCATTCTGCATAATTTCTTTGAACCAAGTGAAAGTTTGTCGAACTCAAGTAAAATGTCCTCCTGACCCAATTTGGGAAGAAGATTTTATTCTTGAGTGAGTGTTTTTAGAAACTATAAATGAATATATATTCTAAGAAATTAGTGTATTATTTTTTCATTTACTTAAATGATTACTTTTTATTAGCATATTTATTTTATGTAGATTATTAATGAGATATTTTACTTTGTTATTTTTACATGTGCTATCATTTTGAAACAAGTTTAACAGATTTTTTAAATCAAATATTTGTATTTGAATTGATTTTAAGAATGCAAACTTATTTGATGCATTTTACATGCCTTGTTAATGAGACATTGTTCAGATATCTAATTTGCAAATTATTTGTGTAGTACTCTTCAATATATTTTTCATGTGCATTATATCTTCAAATTCTGTGAATACTTTAAAAAATTGTTTAAAAATGGCATAATTCTGATGAAGCAGTTAATTGTGTTACACAACATAGTTGATTGTTTTAACATTTTTACTTCACCATCATAATTTTATGTTACCAAAATTTTTGTGTGTATGCAATTAACGCATACATATTTTTTAAATGATCACCATGTCAAATTTTAATGTTTTGCACACCATTTTCTTATCTCTCTATTTTTTAATCATTTTAATTACTTTACTTTTTAATACATCGGCAGGATTTTTTATATTTGATAAAACTTACAGAAAATTTATGTGTACATATTTCTCCATGAATCTAATGAAGGCTTTAAGTACTTTATTTGTAAAGATTTAGAAATAATTTTATTCACTGAGAGATGTATACGGCATGTAATCATTTTTATATAAAATATTTAAAACAGGAATTATATTAATATTACTCATGTGAAATGAAATGCATAGTTTTATGTAAAAGAACACATACTTTGGTCAACTGTAACTTGATTCTTCTAAATGTTTGTATGTGTGTGTTTTAATCATTTTTATAGATAATGTTTTATGTATAAACATTTTTTCAAGGCTTCTTTCTGTGTGAAAGATTTCAATACATTTTTCTTCAAATTTACATATCTTTTATGAAAATGCACTGTGCATTTTACTTTTTAGAACTTGAACAGATCTTGTAAATAAATGATTAATTGATTCATGTGTTATAAATAAATTAATATGTGGTATGCAATTAATAAAAATATTGCTATTTTTAATTTCACTAATGATACATATATATTACAAGCATTGGTTTCTAAAATTGTTCTATTTCAATTTTTTATTTTCCTCTTTTTAGAGATATTCCATCTGATATTACATCATTTTCCATTACATTATATAACAAAGGCAAACGCTCGAAAGATATGGAAATTGGTAAGCTATTTTTAAATTTATGACAGTTGACTTTTTTTCTCTATTTTTATATATTAATAGCTAAATTTTTTGATTTACTCTTTTGTAGCTGATGTAACTGTGGAATTAGAAAATTTGATAAGTGGTGAAGAAGTAGAAGATTGGTTTCCTCTTGGTGGTTTGACCCCTCCAATTAGAGAAGATTGGGGTTCCTTGCGAGTCAGGATACGTTATATTCATGAAGTAATTATGCCACTAGCTGAATATAATGCTTTAAAAGAGGTAAATAAAGCTTGTAATTCCAATACTTTTATTTCAGAAGGCATATGTAAGGAATTTATTAGAATATATTCCAGAAATAGTTTTGCCTGTTCACATGATGGACACACCTGAATTTAAAATATTTCTAATAATAGTTAGGGTCATATTATCAGGATTTTAAACAAAATGTTAACATTAGTAATGAGAATATGATTCAGAGTTAGAATTTTAAGAAGAAATTAAAAAATTACTGATTTAAATAATATATTACAAATATTTAAGATAATTATAACCTCTCTGACTTCTGATTTTTTGCACTTATGACCATAATTTTTTTTACGAATAAAACATTGATATGGTGAGAAAGTTCCAGAAATTGAAGCAGTTTATAGAAGTTCATAATTGAAAAAAACATATGTATTTTTCAAATTATGTACAGTAATTAAATGCTTACTAAATGGAATTTTTTAAATCCACTTGAATGAAAATAGTATTCAAAAATATAAATTTAACTAATGCTCAGTTCAATTTGCAATTTGGCTGTAAATCAAGGAAACTGTGTATGTATTTTAAATATACTGTTTTAGATTTTAATGAAACACTTTATTTATTGGCTGCACACTCTTTTTGCAGCTTATCATGGAAGAAGATTTAGAAGTTGTGAGTGTCTTAGCTGATCTTTGCCATAGAGATAGGACTCCCCTTGCAAATGCAGTTCTCAGAGTATTTCGTTATGAAAAGAAGGAAGCAATGCTATTGAAAACAATGAATGATCGAGAAATACAGTTTGAAGGTATCTTATAATGTGTGTGCAATAAGCACTGAGTATTCTAAATAAATATGTATTTTGGAACTATTATTAGTTTTCTTATCTTTCCTTTACCATAAATGTAGCATGGAAATGTTAATCTCATGTCGATTTCTTTTAAATTGTTCAATTTAAAATAAATTGAAAAAAAAAGTGGGAGAGTTAGCTTATTATTTTTACCATATTAAGAAAATCATGATTTCAGATTTCAAAGGTAATTGTAAGCCTCACTTTTTTAGTTACTTATTTGTATTTTTTAAATTTTTAGTATTTGATTATATTAAAACTGTGCGTGAAATTTCAATTCCCGAAATAGTTATAAATCTTAAAGAACTTTTTGAACTGAAACTATTTTATATATCATCTCATTATTTATAATTTAATGTATATTTTATATAGAGACCACTCTCCACAAGATTCAATTTTTTTCTATCTGTAGAAATGAATCATCTTTATAAAAATCTTCTGTGCGTGTGTATGTGACTAAACTCCTCCTAAACGGCTGGACAGATTTTGATGAAATTTTTTGTGGGGATTTGAGAATGGTTTAGATTTACAATTCGGTCCAATATCGCAATTAGTTAAAAAGATATTAATTAAAAACATTAAAAATATTCAGCTCAATATTCACCTGCAATGTTGTAACAACGTTATTGTTATAAAAATGATGTAAGTTGGCGTCGAAAATCGATTTTCAGCCAAACCAGGTCTTTATTGTTACAAAAATGCAAAGGAATCATGCTTTTTAGCTTCTTTAATTTATATCTTTTCAACTAATCTTTATACATGTAATTCTTCTGTGCATGTGTATGCGACTGTCTCCTCCTAAATGGCTGGACCGATTTTGAGGACATTTTTTGTGTGTGTTCAAGTGGATTCAAGAATCATTTAGATTCACAATTTGGTCCAATATCGCAATTAGTTAAAAAGATATTAACTAAAAACCTTAAAACGCATAATTGTTTTACCCCTGCATGTTGTTTATTCTGCTAATGCACCGCAAGAAAAAAAAGAAGAGGGGAGAATTTTTTGCCATTTTTAAAATTGCAATCTAATTTTTCTATCAAATCAGACAAAAAATAATTACAGTATCAGAAAGATCATTCACATTTTGCCACAATACAACATATATCTTTATATATATAATTCTGTGCGTTTGTGTATGTGACTGAACTCTTTCTAAACGCCTGGACCGATTTAGATGATATTTTTTGTGTGGATTCAAGTGGATTTAAAAATGATTTAGATTCTCAATTTGTTCCAATAATGTAATTAGTTAAAAATGCATCAAAATTGTGTAAGGGTGTGCGCTTGTTCATAAAGAAATTGTGTGCAATATTCTTGAGGCCACTATTTTGAGCGGCAAACTTCAAAGTGAAGTTGTACTCCTACTACAGATCCCAAGGATTCTGTCAGACTCCCCTACCCATTCAAATGTTTGCAATTTCCATTTCACTTGGTATTTGCTATGACCATTAATAATTCACAAGGTCAAACAATGACAATTTGTGGCTTAGATTTAGAAAACCTTTGCTTTTCACATGGCCAATGATATAATGCATGTCTGAGGTTGGCAAATCATCACATTTGTTTGTTTATACCCCTCAAGGATTAACCCAAATGATTGTACATTCAATGGCATTATGATAAATTTATTTTTGTGCATTAAAAAAATATATCTGTTATGAAAATAGCTCGAGTTTTATCTCTTTTACCCTTTAATCAAAACAAGTTTAAGTTTCTATTCAGAATAGCTTCTATATTTAACTTAGTTCATAGTAAATACATACTCACACGCAATTGATAGGTCGAATTGTGGTAACTGTACATGTGATGATGTCAAGTATTTTTAATAACTTTCTTTATAAAAAAATTTCATCAAAACGGCCCAGATTGTTACAACTTATTCAAAAAAGTTTATTTTCAGATTTAAGATGTGTGTACAAGACAACGTCTGTCGGGACCACTAGTTAAAATGTAATTAGTTTATTTCAGGTATATGGCATTGTGGTTACATTTTGTCATATAGCAGTTAGTTAACTAGCAAATTTATTGCACACAAATAGCTTTAAAAGCAAAAAAGTACAAGAAATCGAAATAAATCTATTGAATACTTATATAATTAAACCTATTCTTTTTGTGAAGTATTCAGTTTTTTAATTTTAATGAATTACTTTAAATTCTTACAAAGTTTTTGAAAAGTAACATATTGCAAAAGTTGATAATTGATATATTAAAATTTATTATGATTGATGTTCCATTGTTTTCAGAGGACACAACAACTTTGTTTAGATCAGCATCACTTACCACAACATTGATGGATCATTACATGAGATCAACAGCTAATGGCTTTTTACATCAAGCAGTTCAAGATTTCATACTAAAAGTAATGGATAGCAGACAGTCGTGTGAAGTAAGTTATAGATATATAATTATTTTTTCTCCTTTAAGCAGATACAATTCTAGTTTTTAAAAATATTCACATATACTTACAAAATAATTATTCCTTATCCCAGCTGAATCCAAGTAAATTGGAAAGCCCTATTGAGGCATGTACAAATGCTGAAAACATGTTAGGTCTCTTGGATGAAGTTATTGAATCTATCTTCTCTTCAATTGATGCTTGTCCTAGGTACCTATTCAAATTTAATTCTTTTTATGCATTTTAATTTGGATGATTTTAAGAATAAATATGGTTTATGCAGTTTAAATTTTCTGAAAATCTTTATTGTTCATTTTAACCCCCTAACTGCCCCCAGCATATATATGCTTCATTCAGCAGGTGTATTTACCACTGCTTGTATATATACATATATCCCTTTCTGAATTATGAACCTTTGCATGGTAATCCCTTTCTGAATTATGAACCTTTGCATGGTACTGCTATTTATAAAACTATTCTGAAGGCTTTGAAATGCAACACAATGACCTTCATATTTTTGTTTGTGAAGGATTTACTTATGTTTTTTCTTTTTCCCCAATATATACACTGCATAACTATACAGGCCCATGTAAAAAATGGTGGCACAGAGTAGTGAATCATGCAACTTTTCCTCAGCAGTTAAGGGGTTAAAAGTTTTTAAAAATTTAATTTTACAGAATGAACATTCACTTATAAACATTTGTTTTAATATTGTATAGCTTAAGTTAAATTTTTTAATCTCACATTTCTCGATTTTTGTTTTGAAATTAAAAAATATTTAATATATATATATATATATATATATATATATATTGTTCATATAGTATTAATGAATGTTTTATACAATTTTCTTAGTTTTTAAATTATATTAAACAAATTTATTTATAGATTAATTACTATTGTGTACCTTTCAGAACCTTGAGGTATATTTGTAGCTGTCTTCAAAAAAATGTTATGGCTAAATGGCCGAATGATCCTTTGGTTAAAACTCGAGTTGTCAGGTTTGTGACAGATAATGTCTTTTCCTTACAAACTGCTATAAAAATATTTGTATTTGTTTTCTCTAAAATTTAATTTATATTATCTCTATTGATTTCTATGAACTAAGAGCCTCTAAATAGATAGCTCTGAATATTGAAATTTTAAATATTGTCTTGCATTTTTCTGAAATTAGTTTGTTCTTCATATAAATTAATTTATAAATGTGAATAAATTAGAGAATGTTTTCAATTTCAGTGGTTTTATTTTCCTTCGATTACTATGCCCTGCTATTTTAAACCCTCGCCAGTTTAATTTAATTAACGGTAAGTTTTTAAAAATTTTTTTTGTAATTGAATTGAATTTTTTGTTGTTTTTTTATTAAAAATTTTTTGCTGCTATGTAGATACTCCTTCTGAAATTGCTGCCCGAAGTCTGATCTTAGTGGCAAAGTGCTTACAAAACCTTGCTAATTTGGTTGAATTTGGGGCTAAGGTAAATATGAAATTAATAAATATATATAAAAGTTATGCAGAGAATAATGGATTGGTCATTCCAAAATATATTATGTTACAGTAATAGCTAAAGTTATTTCGGGAATAAAAACATGAAAATTAATTTATAAATTATCAATCTTTTATAAGTTTAACTTTAATTAAATATTAGTTGTTAAATAGATACATCTTATAATTGCAAGTTTTTAAAGTTTAACTACTATTAATTCAGAAATTCCTTTGTAGGAGCCATGGATGGAAGTAATTAATCCTTTCATTTTGAAAAACAAAAATAGAATGATAAAGTTCCTTGATGACATATCGGTAAGTTTAATTCTTTAACTTTGTCTCTAATTATGTATTTCTCTTTTTTCCCCCTTTATGAGTGTTATGTATAATTATTCTTAATATTCTAGAATGTTCCAGAAAGGCCTGAACCAGAAGAAACATTTTCTGGTGATCCTGCTCGTGACTTAGCTACGCTTCATCATATTTGTGCTACCCATAAGGATGAATTGCAAAATTTAAATCAACATAGGGTAAAATATAAGATAACTATTTTAAGTAAAATACTTGATTCTCTTGTTTGTATAACTGCACAATATTTGAAATTTTTGTTTCATTCTCCTTAAAAGTACATAATAAAATAAGATGCTAATTAATCATTTTCATTTACTATGTTTGTGTTTGTGAAAGGAATGCATTCATAGATTTTTTTCCCTTGTATGAAAACCTTTTATATATTTGAATTTGATATTAACCAGTTACAGTAAGAACATGTTTATTGTACTATAAAACAAAAATTTAGGTTTGAGATTTATTATACTTGGATCCACATTCAGCTGATGACATTGAGCAACCAAACCATTACACAACCACTGTCATGCTTCACTGTAGATATCATGCTTGCATCCTCCATTTCGGCATTTTTTGGGTGGCCGCGGTAGCCGAGTGGTATAGGTATCGGACCGTGGCTTGCCTTGTCACGAGTTCGAGCCCAGTACCACTAAAGACCCGCCGTGTAGGGCAACGATGCGCGTTAAATCTGTCGAGAGCTGAAACGTCCTCCCGTTGGTGTGGTAGTTAGGAGAGGGGGGTGCCAGCTCAGGTGTCGTCCACGTCACTTGACCATGGTTCAAAATTACGTGGTCCATCGCCAAAAGCCCTCGTGTAGCTGAACAGTGCGGCGTTAATATTCAATCAATCAATCAATCGGCATTTTTTGGTACTAATGCAGCAAAATTTGTATCCTAAAATAAAGTAGAGCAAAACGATTCTAATGTATTTTATTTGAAAAAACACCAGTCAGTCAGATTTGGGTGGAAAATAGAGCAATTTGCGCAGTGCATATTTGGTTGCAGTGGCGTTAATATTAAGGCTGTCTTCAACTAATGTTAAAGAATAGGGACCAAATTCGGAATATTTTTTTCGATATAAAAGTACTCAAACATTAATATTATACATATTCTGGCTGAACTATCCCCTCCCCCCCTGTAGAGAATCACTTATTTTATACTACTCATTTTTATCAGAGTAACACATTTTTTCTTTTTTAAAACATGTTTTGCATTTTTTTTCCTATTACGTAATGCTAAATGAGCTATTTCTTTATACATTAAAAGGAAAAACTAATTATTTATGTAATGTTTTGAAATTTTAAAAGCAGTATATTATAAACATGTATGAGTTACCATGTCACAAATTTTTATAAAAATTAAGGCATTTTTTCTGTTTGAAAATGTGCTCCACATCAAGTTCATGCTCTTGTGCATATAGCAAAAGCAACCTTAAGATTTTTTTAAAAAATCAATATGTAGTCGTAAAGAAGTTTCTGTTTATATTGTGTAATTTTAAATGTGAACTATAATATTAAATATCAATTGTTGAATAGAATTAAGTATGAATAACTATTTCAAAATATTTCAAATCATTTTGTAGTAATTTTTATTTAATATTCTCCCTATTATTTTGCTTAATATTTTTTGGTTGTCAGATTTGCTTCAAGCTGAATGCATGTTCTATGTTGAAGCTAAGAAATTTTTTGTGGAAAAGCTATTTTTGAACTATTTGCAATCTATTTAGGCTTCGTTAAAAAAACTGACAGTAATGCTTCTTAAGAAAGCTCATGCTTATTATAATTACATTAGACAGTAACCATGCAAATGAAATAATGTCTTATCTTAGGATAATATAAATATGAAACCATAAAGTAGTTTAAAGTAAAGTTTAAAATGTAGTTTACAATCAGATAGCCCATCTAGGTAAAATCCTAGGAGAGCCCACACCCTTGGCGACAAACCGAAAAAAGCGCCAAGCCAGAACAAGATGGCGCCAAGCGAAGCCGACAATGGCGGCAAAGGAATATAGCGGGAAAAGGTGGATGCGTAATGAAAATATATGTAAACAATACAGAAATTAAACATTTAAGATAAAAAATATAAAAACAGCACTTACTTTCTTACTGCTGATCTTTTCCAAGTGGAGGGTACAGCGTAACAACAGATTTTAAAAAGCTTTAAAGGTCTCATCGCTAAGCGAATGATCGTGTGAGCGCCACCATATTTATTCTGCGAGGTAATGGTCAAACATACATTTGGCGTGGCTGGTACAATTTCAAAGAAAGCGTTTTATTGCCGACCATGTTACATCATGCCGATCATTACATTTAGGACATTCATAACTTGAAGCAATCAATCCTTCCTTCATACACCATTCAATCAATTCTTTCTTACCTTTCGCATTCAACAAAGTAAAAATTTCTAAAGTATATTCCCCCCCACACACGCAGCCAGCCCGGAGCCCAACAACAAAATGAAATTCGAAATGCGCCCCACAATATACGAAAATGCTAGAAATAGTTAGGGTTGCCACATGCAGTGTTTAAAAAAAGTAGGGTTACCAAGATGGCACAATTATCGCCAACCAAAGTAATTCGCGCCAAGGGTGTGGGCTCTCCTAGGAGTGGACCCCCATCCCATCTATTTTCTGCTCTTATAAATGCATTTATTTCTCTTTGTCTTCCTTTAAATATGTAATTTTGTACTTCATCAAAAATTTTAATAACCCTTACATTAGCAAGTTTTATTATTATCCCTTCCTCTTCGATCAATGTACAATTTTACATGAAAGTGTTTTCTTAACATATCTCAATTTTGTTTCTTTGTAGCCCATACTGAAAAAGCTGGTAACAGTTACAGATATGCTTTCCAAACATAAACTGCACTACACAGAGATGTTGAGATAGTATTTCAAAGAGAACTGTGTATTCTTTAGTTGGAATAGATCTGAAGAGCAGCCGCCGGCTAGACTGCATAATTTAGGATCGCAGTTTCAGGAGCCGTTTAGTTTCCTTTTTATCTGGCATCATGTGACCAATTATGCCAGCAGGTTCTGGCTCAATGAGAAGTATATGATTGATGATTATTTCCTATCAAGCCCAGCTTCTCCATATGCCTCTTGCCAAAGGATATAGACTGGTTATTCAAACGATAATAAATAAATAAAAGAGCTTGCAAATTCCTTACATTGGTGTAATAATGACTACATGTAAGTAATGCATTAGCTCTTTCTCTTGGTGCTGTGTTGTGAAAAGCTGTGGTCAATTTTTGACTTCCAATACTGAGCCCTGTACGAGACAGAATCACATTTTTTATATTGCCTTTCAAGTGGCCATTATTTAACTTAGTCATGTATTAAACAAAAGCATTTACATACTAACCCACCAGATTCCAGGTGATAACTCAGGTAAAGGGCATATTAGTATGTGTGAAAATTCTAAAGAATTAACATTGAAATGTCTCAATATTGACTGTTCAATTTTAATTTAAACCATGAAAAGTATTTCAACATTATTTTTGTGTTCTTTTCCTCCAAAATTGATAATGATTTATTAGCCATTTTTAAGTTAGTGAAACCCTTTTTTTAAATAATTCTTATTGGTTTTAAATTGAAATAAAAGCTTATGAAAATAATTAAGGATAATATTTTAATGGTTATGCATATTATATAAACTTCTATCTTTAAAGTTTTATAGTTTTTAGATATACTTGGAGAAAGTTTCCGATTTACAAGAAATTAATCGCAGTCTGGATTTTAAAATATGCTTCTTTTCTTTATGATTTAGAAAAATTAAATTAACTAATTAATGACACTATGGATTATAAGAGATTTTCTGTTATGAAGTTGTTATATGTTCAAAAATCATTGTGTTAGTACACATGATTTGCATGAATAATCATAATGCATTACTTTCATAAAATCTTTCGTAACTTTGTCTCAGCTAGGAAGGATCACACACATTTAATAATGAATTGATTCTTTAAAATAAACAAATTGTCATATTTTGTTATGTGCAGAATAAAATTTTTCTGTGATAATCAAAAAAGAAAAAAATTCCCAGAACTGAATTTTAAATAAAAACTTGATTATTACTACCTTTAATTTATTTGAAATTAATTTTATTCTGATTATTTAGAGAAATGTGATAATTTCAAAATAAATTTGTCATATTTTATATTACTTCCACATATTGATTATTCCTAAACTGTTTAAAATAAATATTTATTTTAATGTAACTGGAAATTGAATTGATTATATTAGAGTAAAATATTTGAAATTAAAACAATACATACAAATATATACTGTTTTTTAATCAATTTTTAATCATGTTAATCCCAGCATTGAAAGAAAGCATTTTTCTTTATAGCTTGTATCAGTATTTTAAATATTAGTTCTGAAAAAATAACTTAAAACATTTTTTTCTAAACATCAACTTTTTAGAATACATTTAATTTCTCCCCCCTCTCATTTTTCCAAATTTAAGGCATTTTTTAAAAAAAATACTGTCTTATTTTAACTTTGTTTCCTTTTTACATATATGGTAATCTTAAAGCATTTGGTACTTCAGAAATCTTATAAGTTTATTCCATTATTTTTGAATTAGCAGTTTTTGAATCGATATATAGATATGTAAAGATATTTTCAACTAATTGTACTATTTTATTTAGATAAATTGTAAAAAATTTTGACATTTGATAAATATATACCTGATTATAAAAATTTGATTTTATTCTTGTTAAAGAATGTTGCATTTAAAGTTTGGAATTATTTGGACGTAATCTTTTTTACATAAACAAATTCTTACTAAAAATTAAATGTAGTCAAACTGAAAATTTTTATTTATTAATCCCTAAACTGCTATTGGCATATATATACACTTCTCTCTGCCAGTAAGTTAGGTGCCCTTTGCATGTATATATGCATTTCAAAGTACTAACTTTTGCATTGCGGTGCTGTCGGTTAAACTATTGCGAAGGCTTCAGAATGCAATACAATGACCTTGAAAGTTTTGTGATGGATGTACTTATTTATGCTTTTTCTTTTCCCTTGATATACCACATAACTACCCAAGCTTGTATAATAAACAGGAATTGGAGAGCAAATCACATAACTTTTCTGCAGCAGGTGAGGATTAAAAGAGTTTCACTAATCATTTAAATGGCTACATAACATTTTTGAATTATAAATGAATTTCAATAAAAAAATTTTTTAAAAAAAGAATTCTTTTAGCATAGGAATGGAACACAAAAACAAGAAAATTCATACCAGTTTATTTATTTTTGTGTTTTATGTTTATTTTTTTAAAAAATCAGTTTTCGCTGTATATTTTTTTTTAGAGTTGTAAAAGTATTTTGTTAAATGAGTTCTTTCTCTTTTTAACATCAATGAAATTGTTATGCATTGGTATGATAATGCAAATTAAACATTTATTATATACAAAGTAATATTTTTCAATCAATTTGTGTCCCTCCATAAATTTGTAGTACTAATATCTAAGAATTCACTGGAAGATGAGTTTTGTGATGTTTTATCAAAAAATTTAAGTATATCTTTATGTTAAAAGGGTTTTTAAAATAACTATGTCTTAAAAACTTGAGCTTAGTTTTAAAAAATGTATAAATGTTCTAAAATTTTGGATGAAAGAAATGTTTCAAATTTGAAATAATATACATCTCATTTAAAAAAGACAGGATTTTAGTCTGTTTTGTATGAAAAAATTAAGTGATCAATATTTGTTTTTAAAATGTTAAGCTCTTTGTCTTCATTGTGTCTAATCCAATGGCATATGATTTTTAAATAGTGTTCCCAAAATTTTGGTTTTGCTTTGTTAAGTGGGACATTTTATCTTGTGATTATTATTTCTTTTTTGGTGGTAAAAGAATCTGGAAAAATGTTCCATTGCAATAAAAAAAACTGTTAAAAAGTGCAGTATCTTCATAATCTCAGAAATTAAAAGAAAAGCCATAAATTATATCCCTTTCCCTGATGAATCTGATTTGTGATAATCACTTTTTGTTTTGTATTTCATCAGCTGATTATTTATAAAACCATATATGCAATAAGTGTTTCATCTAACATTGTGCCATTTTATTTCAAGTATAAAATGAAAAACATTGCTCAAAATAAGCGCACCACCTGATTGTATAAAACAATGCAAAGGATACGTTCAGTGCAGGGCTCTTTCCATTTCTAGATGTAAATATTTTTTCCTTTGCCTAACAGCATAATCTAATAGGGTTGCCTTATTATGATACATAACTGTACCTAATATTCTTGTATAACAAAAGTGTTAAATTTCATTTTTGAAATCTAGATAAATGTAATTTTATTTCATGCATAAAAACATGAATAATTTTGTAAAATCTTTTTTATTTATAAGTATTGTTTCAACTGTTTTTTGAAAAATTTTTAAGTAGATAAAAAAATTCACCATTAAAATAAAAATCTATGCTGTAAAGAAAATGGCAACCCTTTTCTGGCTGAATTTTAACACATGAACTTTTGAATTTCACTGACTCAAAATAGTTGCTTAACAACTTAAAAAGAAGTGGCTTATTCTCAGAGTGTTCTGCACATTTATGAATATTAATATCTTCATGTTTTAGGATCCATTTTTTTTAAAGTTAAGATGTGAAATATTTCTGGTAACTTTATAAGAATATATAAAAATGTGTATATATTGTATGACAGAAAATATTGTTATATAGACAATTGTATTCCAGTCATTACTCAAAGCCTCTTTTCAGCTATGCAGAAACATGTATAAATAATTTGAAATTATTTAACGCATGATCTCTTAATTTGTGATTGTTGATCATTTATTGTCAATAGGCATTTTGTAATATGTGCGTGTTTGATGTGAATAAACCATAAAATGGTTTTTTTTTCCTTCTAAACAGAGAAGTCACTCTTTATAATTGCATTTATATTTCAAAATCTTGTACAAATATTTATAAGCAATAAAGCTAAAATGTTTGAATATTTAACAATAGGGAAAAAAAAAAGTTAAATGAACATCTCTCGAATGTTAAACAGCACAATAATTTATATTTTAACTATGAGAGTTCAAAATTATTAAATTACATTATCTTGTTACTGGATAGTAAGTAACCATAAATGATGCTTTATTTTCTAGTCTACTTATTATAACTTCACATGTTTCTGTAATTAAACTGTTTTCTGAACCTATGTGAAGATTGTTGCTTGTTTTAGCATTTAATTAAAAAAATATATAAAGTCTCTTTGTGTTGATTATTTAATTTGATGGCATAACTGCTGTACTTATTTCATTTTTAAATTACGATCTGAATTTTGAGTATAAGTTGAATATTTTTCTTCTTGCCAACCAGTTCAATGAACTTTGCTTAATAATTTTGAAATACTTGGGTAGAAGTGATAAATGTAAGGATTATTTTTATTAATGAAATTGCTTATATGCATTAACACATTCATTTTAGTATTTTTTGTATGAAATCTTTTATTTTTACATCATTACTCTTAAAAACTTTTGAAATAGCACAAATTGTATTACTTGATTTTCTATTAAAATTTAATCTACCCTCTACATATTTACAAAACTGTAAAAAAAGAAGTATTAGACTAAAACTTGTGTATAATACTATTTACTGATTTTTTAAGTCCATTTTTTCTCCATTCTACTTTAAGTTATATATACTTTAAATCTCTCAAGAAAAACAAATTAACAAATGTCATTCTTTTAAAAACAGGTTATTTTGACTTTAATTCAACTTGTAGACAATCCAAAAGATACAAAATAGTAAGGATTTACAGAAATACATATTTCATTATATATAACAACTAATGAGTATTGTTTTTAAATTTTGGTGGTGTAGATTTCAAGCAGTAATAATTTAGGGAATATTTACCGGCATGTAATGTGCACCTATATTTTCAAGCTGTAATTTTTAGGTTTAGGGTACCCCCCCTTTTTTTTTACAAAGAAACCTGAAATGTATGTGGGCAACACTTATATTTTGAAGTAATTTATTCAAGGTATTATTCCAAGCTTTAGAAAAAAGTAGCATACTTCTAGAACTAAAACTCTTTGAGTTCATAAGGAATGTCATTTCTTTGAAACAAATAGTATTTCGATCTATGTAGATGTCTAAATTTTTTTCTATTTTTAAAAGCTTTCATTTTTATACCTGGCATATAATGCACACCCATAAATTTTGGTGTTATTTTTTGTGTCAAAAGTGTACGTTATATGCCGGATTTTATGATACATACTAGCTGCATGGCCCGGCGTTTGCACAGGCTTTCTATACTTTTATAAATTTTCCCTATCCTTCACAAAGTCAGCACTTATAATTCTCTTTTTCAAAATGATTTCCACCCTCCACTTAGCCCGGCGTTTCTCGGGCTTTTACCAAGTGTATAACTTTAAATTCCCTGTTTCGAAATTTTTTCGCTTTTCTTTGTCAGACAGGTTTATTTCCCCCTGGCATTGCATGAACATTTTTAAATGCATAACATATTGTCATGGAAATTTCCCTTCCCCCCTCACTATCAGCCGTTCCTGGTATGTGTGTGTGGTTTCTATATTAGCATCATTACAAAATTCGCGTGGTAATTTCCCTCAATTATTACTGCCCTTTTAAAATTTTGGCTACAGCTGTTGAATCTGTCGAGAGTTTAAACATCCTAGAGTTCGTGTGGTATGGTAGTTAAGAGATGGGTGCCAGCTAAAGTCTCATCCTCGTCACTTGACAATGGTTCAAAATGTTGAGGTGCGTCGCCAAAAGCTCTCGAGTAAGTGAACAGTGGGACTTTAATATTCACTCACTCACTTTGCAACTTTTTAGGCCCCGGAAATGAAAATGTACCTTTTTAAAAATAGTTGTATGTTGAAAAAAGTGGAAATTTTTATAATTACAAAATATCACAACTATATTAAATGTTGAATTTTAATCACACACACACACACACATGAACATTTTTGAAATGTTCGATACACAGGAAAAAAGTTTCATGCAATTATTTTTTATAAATGAAGAAGTTTAAAAAAATTTGAATTTGATAAATAGTTATTAAATATTAAAAATTTTGAGTATTTTTAAAAATTCGTAAGAAAAGTTTTCAGCATTTTATTTTTTAAATCACTAACTCTAAAAGATCAAAGTATAAGCTTTTTAAAAACCTTTTCTTAAATAAACACATCGATATTGATTCATTTTAGAAAAAAATCATAAAATGTATAGAACCGTTGTTTTGTAAAAAAAAAATCTGTATCGTGACGAAATAAATTATCTTTTCAATTACAAAATTGCTGTATTAAATTTTGAGTGTTTTTTTAAAAAATCATAAAAACTAAGCGATGATGTTTTGAACCCGAGTACAAACATTAGGAATCCAGCGCTCTAACTGACCGCTCCAAGAAAAATCTTCGGAAAAAAAGAAATAAAAGACCTTTAAAATAAAGGAAGAGATATTCAATATCGCCAAATCTGGTGATTTTCAATATTTATAGGCACAGCTTCTTTTGTAGTGTAATCTTTCATCAAATGTGACGGGCAGAGAGGAAAAGTTACTCCTTTGGCGCCAAACCCTTGGCTATTGTAAAATTTGCTTATTTGTTAAAGTTTTAATTTTTTTTCAGGCTTCATTTTTAAGCTAATGCCTTCAAACTTCATATATCGATTGCAAAACAATGGTAATTTTTAAACAAAAATAATGCTTAAATCATTGCTTCTCAAAGTTTCGATGTTTGCGACCTAATATTCAATCATAATTTTCATCGTGCCCCCCTCAATACAATAACATTATATTTAATTCAATAATACTAAACTTTGACACTAAAGCTACAAAATAACTTTAACATCTTGTGCCGCCGGTGTATATAAACGTCTCGCTCAGCTAGTGCATTAATTGCCCCGGATGTATATATGTCTTTTCGAAGTACGATCCTTTCTATGCACTGCTATCCACAAAATTATTCTGATGGCTTTTGAATGCAAACTTAGACAGTGTTTGCGAAGGATTTCCTTATTTATTCCTTTCACGGTGGCATTGGTAAGCAAATCGCTTAACTTTTAATCGACAATTAAGGGGTTAATTATCAAGATAAGTGTTCATTTTTTTTTTATATAATTTTATTTATGACAATTTTACTTACGTTTTTAACAAACCGATTTTGATCGAAAGGCAGCTGTTTTTAAAGAGCATATGTTATTCTTTTAAGAACAAAGAATGCTCCAATAAAATGAGAAAGTAGGATAACGGATTTTGGTTTCTACACTATTGCTTAAAATTTTTTGCCATTTTTACCCCTGTTTTTACAATATAACCTTTTTACTTAAAAAACATTGTTCTTGTGGTAATTCTTTTATAAACTGTGCTAGATGTAAAAAAATTAACTGTTTTGAATGTTTTTGTAAGTAATAAAAAAAAAATATGTAAGACAAAGTTAACTTTTTACTTATATTTAACTTTTTTTATTATTTATTTTCACTTTTTATTTATTATTATTATAACTATTAGTAGTTTTGTGTTTTAAAAAAGTAAAATAGTTACTATAATTATATAAAATTTCAGCTCGAGTGCTTTAAAATGTATTTTATTAACGATTGAAAATTTGAACAAGATAAATATATAGATTGTGAGCTAATAGAAATTGAAAAAAGAAATGCAATTGGTAACTGCCGGAAATATTGCAAAAGAAAAAAAACTGATGTTGCGGGTAATGGCTTAAAGGAAATTAACCTATTTCTATTTTTTCCAAGTTTCATAAAACTCAAGTGTTTTCAGATACAGAGGTTTAAAAAATAAGTCCCCTATTATTGATTATATCAAACATTTGACATTGTTAAATCAACTATCTCTTAATGGATGAAATAATTCAAACAAGTTTTCAAATTGTAATTTTACTATTAAAATAATACATGGGAGGTAAATTTTTATTAAATTATTTTAAACGAGATGAAGCGATCAATTGTCATTACTACGAAGAGTAACATTTCTCCAATTCTAGGAGTGTCTTATTCTACTGTACATGTTATTATGAAGTGTAAAATCACTGATAGACCACATCATATAGTTGATTAGGGCCACAGAAGAGAATAGTGAAAACCAGTTGAATGGATTTGGTCTAAACAATTTTTCAAGAAGCTTCTTGATGCAACACAGTGTCATTTTGTTGCAAACTCCAGTATGGCAGAGCTGCTGCTTATGAAACAAATACTACTGCAACCAATTCCAAGTGTCACAATGATGCAAAATTCAACACTGAAACCTAAAGTGATAAATCAAGGTATACTATTTGGCAACTGGGTGTGGAGATTGTGTGATGAAGTCTTTGTAACTTTACTGTGCTGGAAATGAAATTTGGAGAAGGCATAAAATGATTTGGGAGTATTTTTCATGGTTTGGCTTTGAATCTAGTTCCTGTGCAAGGAATTCACGACGGAAGCTTATCTTGACATTTTACACAATTCTATGCTGCCTACTTTGGTGTAACAATTTGGAAGATGATTTATCATGTTTTAATAGGGTCATGCTCTAGTCCAAGGGTGGGCAGACTTTTACATGGCACGGTATACTTTTAATTTTTTCAAGGTGTTACGGTCCACCTCGTGATGTAGGTGTGATGAGCAAAAAAAAAAAAGTTCAACAATATTTGTATTTTAACAATAATAAATACAGCATGTGTGTACTTACCTACATAACTCCAGTAGAAAATTTACTCTTTTAAAACTAAGTTTTAAGTAAAATGCAAAATACAAACATAATAAATATACCCATAAGATTAACCCTTCTCTGTCGGATTTTTTTTCGAATTTCTGGTCCAAAAAAACCATTTTTTTTTATTGCTGAAATTTAATAATATGTACTCTATTCTGAATTTAAAAATGCAATTTTTTTTGTCAGAAAGTAGTTTTTTCTAGACTTACGAGTGGTCCAATATATTATATCCCGTCTACTGATCCCCAGTTTTCACTGCAATGCATCAAGATTTAGGCTTAAGAAAATATACTCTGATACTATATTTATTTATGTTATTGCTTTGAGGTTAATATTTGAGAAATAAAAGTAACATAAAAAAACTATTAAAATTATGTAAAAAATATTTTAGAAAGTGGTTTTCCAACCTTACCTTTAGCAAACAGTTTTACAATCTGTCTTGGACATCAGGATGTAAAAACATTTATCACAAAACCTAAATCATATTACAGCATTTTCCCTTACATTATAAAAAATCTTGGTTATGAATGTAAAAAGCATAGTGAATAGTTTTTTTCACTTCAAATTTAATAGATATCACGCTGAGTGTGAAATTTTCAAGGTTCGAACATGGTACAGGGCAGCAAAGTCCAACACCACACTTCTCACAATAATACCTCGTTTCTTTTCTTATCCTTTTACCGTCACTGTCTCGTTTTCTGCAACAGATGAAAACATTTTCTCGCTGGTTTTTCTTTCTTCTCAGTTGGTGGAATAAATTTCACAAAATGTCTCTCAGTAAGTCGAAGTGGTGTATTGAGTAAGGGCCTACCTCTTTTGCTGCCCATTAATTCCGAGTGGTACTTTATAACTATTTCATTGACCAAATCTAATCGAAACTGAAGCTGCGATTTAGAGCCACCTATTTTCTTATGTAAAACATAAGAATTCCAAATACATTGATCAAAAATATAAAAAAATATTTTTCGGTAATACTTTTTCCCATATTTTCTTGGGATGGCATAAGATGCCAAATTTTGGTCAGCAAGATCAACGCCACCCATAGTGTCATTATAGTCTACAACAATCTTCGGTTTCAGCTTTTCCTCTCTAGATGATCTCACTGCAATCATCTCTGAATTATGAATAGTTGAAATAAGTGATACATCTTTTTTATCCTTCCATTTCAAAATAAGAGCTTTTCCACGTCGAAATGCTACAGTCTCACCCTTGAGTTTTTTACTTTTCACATAACTAGGAACCTCTTTTCTATTGAGATTGATCGTCCCATAAGAATCTGTTTTGTACTTGACAAGAGTGTCAGTTAAAATCGGAGAAGAATAATAATTATCCAGTGTTACACAATATCCCTTATTCAGTAAAGGCTTCATTAGTGTCAAAACCACCTGCATGGATTTAGAAAATTCTGTCTTCAAGAACTCTTCATCAAAAAGTGTTCCCCTATCCGTAAAAATTATTGACCAAACGTATCCACGTCTTGGGTTAGGGTGCGTATCAGGATCATAATTTTCATTATTAGAAAAATGGAGATATTTTTTCAAATAGTAATACCCTCTGTATGACATTAGTTTTCGGAAGAAAGGGGTAAACAATTTTTCATCATTTGACCAATACCACTGTTCAACTGGCTTTTTTACTATGCCCTGCATGGTCCAAATATACAATAAAATTCTGACCTCTTCCTTACAAATTGCACGCCATTCCCACTACTTTGAATGCATTTTAGATTTCTGGGAATGGAAGCATTGTTCAGCATATACATTAGTTTCCTCCACTATCAGCTCCAACATAGAATCATCGAAAAAATACTCAAAATATTGAATCAAAGTATTATCACTAAAGTTTACCAATATTCCAGGGCTTTCTGTAAAATCAAAATGAGGAGTAGCAGGACACACTGTTTTTTCTTCTACCCACATCCTCGCTGAGCTTATATCATCATCTTCAGATTCACTAGACTCAGAAAAAATATCATCAGTTGATAAATCAGAACTATCATCTTCCAAATTAGAAATATTTAATTCACTGTCCTCAGACTCACTCTCCGAATCCATCATAAAAGCAATTTTGACGTGAAAGAGCGAATTTATAGAAAGTACAAAATGATTCTGTTCTGGTTCGAGCGGGAAATCTTGCTTGGAAAATTGTGAAAAAAGTAGTACTTGTTGCGCCATCTCTTAGCACTATTCGGAAATACAAAAAATAATTGCAGAATTCACTCAGGCGTATGCGTAGCGACCAATTCAATTTCAGTGGTGCAATTTTTTTCTTTGTCGCATGACACGCGACGCCGACTATACGGGCACAAAATTGCCAAACGTATGAGATGCAACGCCGACAGAGAAGGGGTTAATGTCAAATTGATGCATTTTCAAACAATTCACCAAAAAATAAATAATTTTCACTTAAAATTAATTCTCGTAGCTATAGTCTCATAGATGACTTAGAATTTATATTATCCACCTCGAATACCTCAGTATATAATTACTAACTGCTAATCTTGCACTGGATTCTAAGTGGTTGTCTGTGAAATGAAAATGATATGTTGTCTTAATTATATTCTTCTTTCAAAATGTAGATTCACTCAGATAGGTAAAGCGAAAGAACGATGTTAAATGAATTGCAGCTTTTTTAAAATTAAGATACTTTACTTCGTTTACTAGATTCCAAAAGTTGTTCTTTACAAATTACGTCCTTTTGAAGAAGAAAAAAAAACTGTTTTCCTCGAGAGATAAAGAGAACAAGTAACATATTTTTAGTTATATTTTTCCCATGAGTGCAATTTTTGATTCTAGTCAACTAAATTTTTGAAAACGTCTCTCAAATTTAGGTTGCAGTTTTATTCACAGGGGTTTCCATTATCTTGATAACCATCTAAGTTTCATTTAGTACCCCTATCTAAAGAAAAGTTTATGTGAAGGCGGTCACTCCAAAATGTCTCAGTGGTGCACCAGTTGATCGCAATAGACTTAATACCCACCCTGGCTCTAGTCCATATTAGACAGTCTGTGGAGATGTGATTTGCTGACATGGATATTCAGGTATTGGACAGACCTGAATCCCATTAGAACATTGGCTGCAAGCTACATTACAACACCTCAAATTGGTGACAGAGCAGGTCAGTGTTTCAACTATAAGAATGGCATGCAATTCTTGTAGAAAATTTCAAAAATTTAGTGAGTAGCCTTCTCTATAGAATGATAGCTGTTATTGTAGCAAATCATCACATTGACTTTTGACTTATCAGAGTAACAAGAAAAACATTCGGGTCTGGATACTTCTGATCACATATTTATATCTCTAAAATAGTTTGGTATTTATAAGTGTAAGTTATTGATCAGTTGACAGAGGGACAGTGGTGCACACAAGGGGGGTTCCCGCCCCCCAAAGCACTTGATATTTTTTCAAATTGATTGTAATTCTAAGTATATAGTATGTAAAATTTAATTAAGTATTTGTAATTAATAATTAATTTTATTAATTAATGCTAATTATTATTCAATAATTAGTTTTTTACTGTGTTTTGTTCCCAAAAATCTAAAAAATCAAAAGGAGCATAATACAAGAATGGTGAACTTTCGACCCCGGACCCCCGGAAAAATTTCTGTGTGCGCTACTGCAGAGGGAACATTAAATCATACACTATATTTAAAAAAGATTAATGTATTCTTTTTCTTTAATTTGTTCACAATCTTAAGCATCAGAAAGGCATCAATCTCCTTATTTCATTGGTAATGCATTAAATAAAACCTGGAATTTTGAATTTGACTATACTGAAATGTATAAATTAAAATTATTGTATAGTATTTGTCAAATTTTTTTTCTAAACATTAGTCCCTTTTATAATCAAGACTTTCCATACAAATATACTGAATTAAATGAAATTTTATTTAAAGCATTAATAAAATACAGTTTAGGGCAAGATGAAATCACATTTACAAAAGTTCAAATGTTTTAAAATAGAATATAAAAATTAGAAAATCACAAAAAATATTTAGGCTGGTATGGAAATTCTTTGCTGTATAATTTTTCTTTTCTTATCATGAATAAAGCTATGTGCATTAAATAAGTCACTTCCATAGAATGGCATCAAGTTATGAATATTGATCTGACGAGCCTGAAAAAGAAGGGTATATGATAATTATACATTTAAAATTATCCAATAATAAATCAAATTGGTGATTAATTGTAATGAAAAAGTACAAAAAATCCATGAGGTAAATGTACATATACAATAAACTTTGGCTTAAGTGTAGAATAGGGGGCAAAATCAATATATTGAGGACCAGAATCAGTCGCCAAGCAACGTTTTTATAAATATTTAAGCAATTTCTTAATATTTTTTATTTTAATTGCAAAATTCCACTTTGTAAATTCTAGGAACACCTATCGCTAAATTAAGTTGCTTGGGGACCGATTCTGGTCATAAAAAAAATTCACTTTACCAAGGCCTCTATTATACACCTTATAATGCATTTTAAAAAGAAGGTAGCATGCAAAAAATGTTAATAATAAAATTGATTCAAAAGTTTTTGAAATTAATGTTATTAAAAATTAGTATATGACAACTGTACCTTCTCTTGTAATTCTTTTTCTGGGATCTCAACATTTTCAATATCGGTAGTAAATCTGCTCCGTAGATAAGCAATCTGTTCTTGGATCAATTGTTTCAACACATACAGAAGCAATTCATTATTATCTCGTTTGTATGTTAAATACCTTGAAAATGTCTGTAAAATGGGAGAAAAAAAATTAGCAGAGTATTCTTAATTTAACAAAAAGAGACCTATCATATACCCAAAATAACTCATGGAAGACTATTCTTCTTCTTTATACTTATATTTTTTTAGATAAAGAGATGAAATAAATAATTGATATCTTTTAAATACAACTATTAAGATTTGTTTTAAAATATAAAAAAAGCAAAACATACACTGTAAAAGTGGTTATTTCAAATTAGTTTTGATAACATAAGTACCTTATTAACTATAATTTTTTTTTAAAGAAAAACTACACTAATACAAAAATTGGATGGGAATTTTATAAACTGCTTAGCATAAAGTATTGGAAATTTCATTGAGCATACATAATATTACTGCACATGTCATAATTATATATAATATATTATATAATTTTAAATATTTTTTAGAATCGTAAGAACAGGGTAAAAATTATGAGCATATCCTAATTAATACCTTTTTCATGGCTTTCATGACACTGAATTTTTGTGTATCAATGAAACTCTCCAACATGACTCTGATTGCCATATTAACATCATCTTCATGTACATAATCACGTAAGTGAATTCTTGCGTTGGCTTCTGCCATTCTTATCATGGATTCAATATGCCTTACAGTAACTGGAACACTACCAGTAGCCTAATATATGCAGAAAATTGTATATAAATTGAATCTTTAAATCAGTTTACAATTAATAGAGTATAAAAAACATATACATATTACAGAAAATAAGCTCAGCACATATAAACTTCAAAAGGAATGCTTGTTATTTAAATATTAAAAAAAGATTCGCATGTAGGGGAAGCACCTTTCTAATCATTTTCAAAAGTAGTTACCCCTTGGCTTTGCACAAAAATAATTTTATATAATTAACCAGCTTTTTGTTTATTTAATAAAATGTATAATAAAATTTATAAAAATATTTTTAATACAGAACCACAGTTCTCACAATTACAGGAAATTTAAAATAGTATATTTTAAAATTTGATGTAAACATTTAACAGAGAAAATATAAATGGAAGGACTGAAATATTTCAGTTGGATTGACATTTGTATTTAATTTTTAATAGAATATCATAACTATGAGTTTTAAAAAAGATATTTTAAGTGTAACAAATTTACTTCTTATATTAACATAAAATTAAAATCTTCCAGTTAAAAGTAGAATTTCATTATCAACATTTTGAATTTAACAATTTTAAAGAAAAAAAATAAATCATTAAAACAAAAATCACTTAAAAAGTTCAAACTCCCCCCCACACAAAAATATATTTTAAATACATAGGTGGTAATTTAGTGTATGAGCATGCTATTATAAATAATAAGGATTGGATTTTAATACATACCATACTTTCCCTTCGTAATTCACTGTATAATTTAGCTACTTTATCTTGATCCATTTGATGTAACTTTGGATGAACTTTTTCTCTTGAGTAAATAATGTATTTTCTAAGTAGATCTTGTGGTATCTTTTCAATTCCAGACATGAGAGGATCTTCCTAAAAAAGTTAAAAACATTTTTATTTATCTAAACATAAATAAAAATGAAGTGTCTGTTTGTAATTTGAAATTAGCAGCTTTTTACTAAATGCATTTAAAAGTATATACAGTACTTATATGAAAAATCAATTAAAAATTTTTTTGTCTGTCTGTCAGTCTGTTTGTTCCGGCTAATCTCTGAAACGGCTGGACCAATTTTGACGAAACTTTCACTGGCAGATAGCTAAAATGTTATAAGGAATAACTCAGGCTACTTTTATTATAGAAAAAAAATTAGGGTTCCGCAAAAATAAAATTAAAACCAATTAAATGGTGAACAATATCCGTTTCTAATAGGGATTGTTTTTTTCAATAGGTATTTTTATTCATTAGGGATTGTTTTATTTTGCGAGCCTTCTGTCTCAACGTTTCTAGCAGTTATATCAAACTTTTTTGTTTGATAAGGTTACTGAGACTCGCGATATTTCCTGTTCATGTCCGATCCTAATGATTTTAACAGTCTTCACTTACCCCTTGCTTGCGGCTTCGTTTCACCTTACCCAGTCCTCTCCCCGTTGACAGTGTCAAAGGTCACGAGTCCTTCCCCCCCCCTGCTTGCAGATTCGTTTCACCCTACTGTTACTAAGACCTGTTTTGAACTGTTGCATCATTCCAATGATTTAATTTTCTCTCAAAAACACTGAGCAACATCACTTTTTCTATAATTTAGACAGCATTTAAACTTAAATCAGGAAGTTTTTGGGTTTTACGTCATTTGATTTCTCGTAAGCCTCTGCATTTAAATAGAGGTAAGCCAATTTCATACCTCTATTGTTTATTTCATTGCCAAACACTGCACAAAGCAGTCACAATAAATGTTTGTCTTGCAAGAGTGATTGTACAAGTTTGAGTGTGCGGTGGGGGTGGCGATCGCAGAGCCAACTGGTTGTTTTATTTAGATAGTTGGTTCTAAAATAAATATTTTTAATTACGTTTTAGGTGAAAAAGTGTACTTAAACCCTTAAATTAAGTAAGTTTAATCGGAACTGTAAATAACTTCATTTAACCTGCGTAATATCTATACATATAAATAAAAATGAAGTGTCTGTATGTAATTTGAAATTAACAGCTTTTTATTAAATGCATTTAAAAGTATATACAGTACTTATATGAAAAAATACTTTTTAAAATTTATATTTCTGTCTCTATTTGTTCTGGCTAATCTCTGAAACAGTTGCACCAATTTTGATGGAACTTTCACTGGCAGATGTTATAAGGAGTAACTTAGGCTACTTTTATTTAAAAAAATAAATTAGGGTTCCGCGGAAATAAAATTAAAACCAATGAACAATATGCGATTCAAATAGTGATTATTTTTATTCAATATGGATTATTTTATTTCGCAAGCCTTCTGTCTAAACGATTTTTAGCAGTTATATTAAACCTTTTTGTTTGATTAGGTTGCTGCCACTTGCGACATTTCGCGTCATGTCCTTTGATCCTAATGATTTTACAGTCATCACCCCATCGACAGTATCAAAGGTCATGCGTCCCTCTCACACTTTGCTCAACAAAAAACAAAGAAAAAAAAGTAAAACAAAACAGAAACATTGATTCACAAAGTAGAAGAATGACATTATACTTATAGCATAGGTATTTCTTTACGTGGAATATATAATTATTAAGTTTTAGTAAACTCTGCGAATTGAATAAACACTTTTTTGTTAAATTCCACATCGACTAAGTCGCGGGTAACAGCTATTTAACATAAAATAAATGCATCAGAAAGTCATATTAACGTATTACACATCCAGATACAAATTATTTACATTATTTTAATGAGTTTATTACACAAAATTTGTAACAATGTGGTAATTTTGCCGAGCAGAAGGAAGGTGTTTTCAAAAATTGATCCAAAAGAGTTACAGGGCGTTATAAGTAAAAAAAAAAAACTTTTTTTATCAGCTATTATACCTACAGACTTAAAATTTAGCAAACATGGTTTTTTGTTCAGCTGAGATATGCAAAAAAGCTGTTTTTTTTTGTTTAATTTACAATTAACGTAAAATTAACTCATTTAAAACTTCTTTATCCTTCAGTCTGTATTGCTTAAATTTTCAATTCACCCGTGCGAAGAACGGGTATACCAGCTAGTTATAGAATAAAACCAAGTATTTGTAGTTGTTAAATGATATAACACACAGCTTAGCTTAAATGATAATGTAATATGTATGATAAATTTCCTTGCACTATAACATTTCATTCATAAAATAAAACATAATGAAATATTTTCGGTCTAAATTATCTAGTTTGAATGTGTATTTTAATGGCGCAAGAGCCAATATTGGCTAAACTACCTGCGCCAAATGCTCTTGTTCAATCATTAAAAGAATAAAATTGTTAAAAAGGTTTATAAAAACAGTTTCAGTAATGAAAATCTCAAAATAAGTTTAAAAAAAGTTCTAAAATTAAAAGTAAACACATTTTGGTAAAGATTTCCCCCACCAAGTCAGATAAGCATGAGTACAAAATGTTATCTTCTGTATCTGGTTGTGGTTAAAGATCCTCTTGTATATAATTCTAGTTGTTCTTCTTCATGATTGATTTCATACATAATCATATCATCGTCTTCATAAGATTTTCGTAGGCGTGCGAGGTGTCATTTTAATTTCTATTTCTGGTTTAGGTGAATAAGTGTGGGGTAATAGATTTCTTAGGACATTTTTTCCTGTGGATTTTTGTCGTTTTTTTTTGGAACCTGGCATGTAGAAGGTATGGTATTGGAAGGTTCAAAAACAGGGACTTGTTCAGCTGGTAAAGGAGAAAACATTGATCCTGTAGATGAAGGAAGTGCTTTATTGGACAAGGATGATGCAACAGAGGTGCATAGATTATTAGATGTGGTGAGAGCAGTAGCTATTATATGAATAGATGGCTGAGATTCTGATGTTGTTGTAATTGTGACAGAAGATGTTCTGGAAGTCATAGTTGGCTTTGGAACGGGTATCAATGGTTGTAATAGCTTTAATGGCGGGCATCAGGGGTGTTTGTGGAACCACAAAAAATCCCCTGAAACTTTTACGGACTTACTACCGACATTTTGGAGTTTTGAGAAGGGGGGGGATGAAAAATTACAATTATGAAGAATTGAATGATCTAATTATAAAAGTTCAATGAATTACTTTTTTTGCAAAATTAATAACCATAAATTTTCAAACATATAAACTACTACATTTTATGTAAATATTTTAAATTACATGAATTAATTCTTTTAAAAAAAATTATCTAATTTCTGCTGCTTTTTTTTATTTTCTGATGTTTGTGGGCTTGTCTTTCTTTTGTGGTGAACTTCATAATTGCAGGAAGGTTGACTTTTATTTTCCTCATTTACAGTTGAAGAAATTTCCTCGAGAACTGCACATGCAGAGGTAGAAGCAGTTTGCTTTTCTGCTAATGTAGAAGGTTTTTCAGAGACTTTTATAGGTGACTCATCTGAAATACATGTTTTTAAGTCCTCTTGATATGTTTTCCAACTTCTGTTCATATTCAGTAAGAGATCTTTGTGAATTGGATCAGTCATTGGATTTTTTTAGCCATATTTTTCACATTAGGTTTCTTTAGAAGCCATTAAATCATATTTAATAGTCTGCACTGCATCTAGGGAATCAATCTTAAGAGAGGTTCTATAGTCAGTGACAAGTGTATCCATTAAGTTGAACAAAAAAGAAGTTTTTCCCCCCTTTTCATGCATTATCACTGCCTTTGGAGAAAGAAAGGAAAAGTTTTCACCACACACACTGACCTTGCGTTTTCTGCTTTCAAAGCAAACAAAATTACCCAGATCAAAATAAATAATTCATTATTATTCCTACTTCCTTTTGAACGACGATCCCCGGAATTTCCGGGTATCGAAGTTCAAAATCCCCGGAGCACAAACACCCCTGGGGCATACTATTTTTGTAATGGTTTCATCAGTTTGGGTTGTTATGGTTACAGTTGAGGGTTTGGCAGCTTGTGCATAAGTTTGAGAGAACTGTAGAACTATTAATTTTCATGCTTCTAAATAAAGGTGTATTTTTATTAGTTTTGATTGCTTGAATTTCTTTTTCAGTTTTCCATTTGAGGCATGCTTTTGAGTCAGCAGAATAGGGTTGTGAGCAAACAATGCATTTTGGCTCCAGACTGCAATTTGAGGAGGCATGTCCAAACCTCTGGCACTTAAATCAGTGCAGAGGATTCGGTATGTAAAGGTGTATTTTACAGTTGAGGTTATCCGGCTTTTAGTGTACTTGGAAGTTTCGGGCTATTGAAAGTTAAAATTAAATGTTTAGTAGGAATAACTGAAGTATTTTTTTTATTGTGATACTTCTGACCTGAACTACACTCTGATCAGAAAATCCATCAAAGATTTCAGGTCAGGTTCAGAAATAATACCACGACTGAGTTGAGAGTTTTATGTGGGCTTATTGATACAGGTGAATTCAGAAACATTTCAGCAAGAAGGAAATACTTAGTTTGCATAGCAGAGAGTGTTTCAATTAGTAGATCACCTGATCTTAATCTTTTAACAGATTTAGGTTCACCACCTATTCCTACGAGGGCTTTCTGTATAGCAAAAGGCGATTTTGAGGACATTTCATTGTTAGGTAAAGAAAGTAATAATAATCTTGCATTAAGTTGAAATCTGGTCAATGTTAAGATTGGGTAATACAAGGCCTTTAACCGGGCTCAGTATCATTGGATTCATGAGCGTGAAAAACTTCATTCTGGCATGCCTCCACCCACCAGAGTCCTACAAGGGAGGCAGTGTGCTGGTCATCTGGTAAAAACCAGGCACAACACTTACCTGAAGTACACCCAGACTATAATGCTACAGCATCAGGGCAAGGATCTAACGGGTAAACCCGCCACCCCTTATCTGCAGCACTAACCCTACAGCAGAGTCTCTTCGGGGACGCTAAAAAGAGGTACCACCAGCCGATTGACAGGAACAGGCTCCCTCCTGCCACCCGTCTACAGTGAAGCGTGTTCCAAAGGGAACGGAAAGGTATCCCCAGGACACCATTTTCCTCCCTATGGGACGCCGCACACAGAAAACATGCGGGTGGCTAACCAATGGTGTTAGTCGAAAACAAACAAAGCATATTAAAAATATTTAAAGAAATCTACGAAAAAGAACCTAAATTAACGCAATAGAAAATGTAAACCAAAATATGTTGATAAAAATAGTAAGTTTTCTCACAAGAAAAAACTAACCACTAACTTGAACTATGTTCATGTTATAATTTTTGTCCGTGGTCTGGACGTAAAAATCTATGGTCTTGACGTGAAAAGAAAAGGGAAAATTGAATGACAAGATGGAGGGTCAAAAATAGAGAAGGATCACCAGGGTACCCTGGGTTCGTAACACCTGTGTTTACCAAAGACAGTAAATCCCTTGGGAAAAGGAAAAGATCACTAGGGCACCTCGGAATTGTGACACTGTACTCACCTAAAAAAGGTGATCCAGAAATTTAAGTTAGTTTGGGGATCATCCAGAAAATGACCGCTTAGTTATATAAAATGAAAAACAATTTTTATTGGAAAAACAATTCTGTTATATACTTGAAGCTTCCATCTCAACCATTCCATTCATTTAAACATTTGTCGTATCTATTTACAAGCCTCAGGATTTCCATGTTATATTGTTCTAGACCAGTTCATTAAGTATTGTGCTATCTGCATTCGAATAAAAGACCAATAGTCCAAACCATGCTCCTTTTCCCTACACTGAGGGAAAAGAAAGATAAGAGTTTCTAGGCAGTAACCACCTGGCTTAATATACTGGTTGCAAAACAGTACAGCATGGAAATTCTGAAGCTAGTGAATAGACATGACAAATGTTTAAATGAAGGTGGTGATTATGCGGAAAAATGGAGGAAGCTTCAGTAATGTAACAGAATTGTTTCTACCAATAAATATTATATTTTCCCTTTTGTATAACTAAATTACCTTTTTTTTTTGTGGATGATCCTCCTAATTTGAACAACAAAACTTTTTTTTAAACCAAAACACATCAATTTTACAATGTTATTTCAAAATTATACTTCATTCAACAACTGTTATATTTTCAAAAACAGATGTTAAAACATAGCATGTCATATTTAATTAGTAATCAATTAACTGATATATAAACCAAATATAGTAGTTTTTAAACACAATGTATTTGTTACACATTGCATATCTTTAACTAATTTTAATTTTAAAATAGTATATAATTGATAATTTACATTATATTAACAATATTTGAAAAATCAAACAAACCATTTCTGGTAAAGTTTCTTTGTCTAAATTTTCATTAGCAGGATGATGATTAACATGACTCTGAATTACAAACTTTGCCAATTGTTTATCCTGCAAAAGAAAATAATAAAGTACAATAAACTTAATTAATAAGACTTTTGAAACTATTTACATATCTCATCAAAGAATGAATAGAGAATAAAATACTGCTTAACTGTACCTGAACAGGGTCAACTTGATCTCTTACAATACATAAAATGTCAAATCGAGATAGAATGGGCTCTGTTAGATCAACCTGTAAGATGCACAGATTAGTAATAAAAATATGTTTATTAAAATTTATCACAATTTTTAAATGCTTTTAAAACCTATACAAAATTTAAACTTCAGACAGAAAGAAATTTTTATGTTAATTTCTCTCTATCACTATCAGTTACTTAATTCTTACTTCAATTAAATTTTGGAAAGGAAAATTTTAGGAAACAATAATTGTAAATGCTTACATTTTCTGAAAAAGTCATTGATGGATCATAACGTCCACCAATAGGGTTAGCAGCGGAAATAACAGCACATCTTGCCTGCAAGGATGTTACTATACCAGCTTTTGAAATGGATATACTTTGTTGTTCCATTGCCTCATGAATACTAGTTCGATCTTGATCATTCATCTAAAATTAACATGTTTATTTTAATTCAGCAAATTTTGGAACTTAAGAAGATTTTAAAGATAACTATTTGAGGTATATATACAGTAACAATAAATACATTAAAAACTTAAAATTTTGTTTTATATTAAGATAATGCGCTGGAAATTGAAGTAGGCACCAAGTGGGGTTCATTCTAGGTTGGGGAGGGGAAAAAAGGGCAGATGAGTAAATCAAAGTTCATCTTATGCATGTTCTCTTATGTGAAGCCAACATTAAGTAGGAATGAAAAAAAATGTACCAATGAATTTTTTTTTTACTTATAAAATATTAACAAAGCATTTTTATTTCATTAATAATGGTTAAACCAAAGAAATATAATGCCAAACAATACAAGGTTTGGCACTAAAAACAAATTGTTCAAAAAAATCTATACAGTATGAATGCTATAAATTTATAGGAAAATTATGGATAGTTCAGGAAAACTGAAATAAAAGTTTTTAAGAAATGTGATGGTGGATACCTTATCAAACTCATCAATAATGCATACACCTTTATCGGCAAGAACTAATGCGCCAGCTTCTAAAGTCCATTCCTTAGTCACAGGGCTTCTTTGGACGTATGCTGTTAAACCTACAGCAGATGCACCTTGACCTGTAGTGTAAACAGCCCTAGGAGCTATTTTTTCGGTGTACTTTAAAAATTGAGATTTTGCTGTCCCAGGATCACCACATATAAGTATATTAATGTCCCCTCTTACTCTGTGTTTCTGTCCTGTAAAATATATAGATTATAAATATTAGAACTTAATTCTTTAAAACTATGTGAACCCCCCCTTCCAAAAACTGTATCTCAAATATTTACAATTTTTTTGCATGTTTTTATCTGATATTTATTTTGTTGGATTGAAAATAAAAGATTTATTGGTTTATGAACATACAAAAGACAATGAAATTACATAAGTAATTAACAAAAAAAGATCTTTAAATATATTATACACGATTACAAAATTACACACAAAATAGTTTAAATTATCTTATATTAAATTCTAGCAATGATAATCAATGTCAGTTATTAAAAGATGCATTGCTGTTACATTATCACTATAATCATGTATACCAAGAGAACCATTTAAATAATGAATATAACAACAAAACATATCTAAAATAATTACCTGGATTTTTAGATTCTCCACCAAAAAGTGATAAAGCAATAGCTCTTTTTATTTCAGCATGCCCATAAATTGAAGGTGCTATACTTGCAACAATCTAGGTAAAAGTTCATCTTAAAATTATGAAGTTCATGAAAATATATCAAACACAATAATTCAATGTTAGTAAATAATTAATATTGCTAACTCATTTGTATTTCTGAGAAATTTGGTTAAAATTGAATACATTTATAAGTAGAATTAAGATTAATTTCTATCAAAGATAAAGTATTAGAGATTCTAAGATAATAAGCTCCCATGTTGATTTTATATGCATGCACACACACAGTTTTACAGAATAAAATCAAAAACACATCCTTATATCAAAATTTATTTTATAAGTAATTTATTTTACTTTTTAAAAATTAAATAAAATCAAAGTTTGATGACATATCTCTTGATCAAAATTAGCTACTTTTTTTTTATCAGCTTCCATTATTCAAACTAAACATTTGAAAGAAGGGGAGAAACAAAATTGTATTAAAATAATTACCGTATTTTCCTGTATATAATCCGCGGATTATGTGTTAAAAAATTTTCAAATTTCGTTGTGCGTATTATACGCCGCCGCGGATTATCTGAGATAAAATATTCTTCATCAGAAAAGCTAATAATAAAGTTTTGAAAGAAATACCGTTTATGTTTTATAAAATAAATAATAGATGGCGCTTTCATGACTCGGATGACTGTATGTCAGCCATAACTAGTTTTTGTCCAATTACATTCAAAAACGAATTCGGTTCCTCGGAAGGAAAAAACAGTTACGAGTTGCTGGCGCCATTTCCAATTTTCTCTTGACTAGAGCTATTGCGTCCTTTGGAAGTTTTCATCATGTTGAAGCGAAAGCGTTAAGTTACACTGCAAACTTCAAGTTAAAAGTTATAGAGAAGGCTACCGAAGTCAGAAATCTGCAAGGTTTTTCAACGTTGACGAATTGAATATTCGTTTGTGGAGAAAAAACAAGACCAACTTCGAAAATTGTGATCGACGTTAAAGAGCCGATAGTCGTAGAAAATCTCACAGGCCAGAATTAGAGGAAGAAATAAATAAATGGATTTTAAAAGAAAGAGACAATGGAAAAGCAGTCTCGATCTTAATTTTTTTTGCTGTTAACTTGCTAACTTTTAAAAAAAAGAAACATTTTTCCGCGTGCAATGTTTTGTTTAACAACTCAAAAATAGATGGCAGTAGCAAAGAATTTTTTTTAATTGAGATTATCATACATATTTAAAGAAAAGTTTAATAATAATTTTTTTTTCTGTACAATTTCTTACTTCTATTTTTAATTATATTGTGTATTTTTTTATCTTATATGATGCTCATTATCGGCAGTTTATATTTTTGGATTATGAGCTGTAAAAACTGCCGCGGATTATACAATGTTTATTATTTTTTTTACTCGAAAAAAAGGTTTTGCGGATAATACGCCGCTGCGGATTATATACAGGAAAATACGGTACTATCATAAAGTGTTGACATAGCAGCAAATTACAAATAGATCAATAACAGAAATTGCCTCTAAATAATTTGAGAGATCTAATTTTTTTTTTAATACTAGCATTTTAAAAGTATTTGAAATACTTCATTTTATTTAGCATCAAATTGGAAGAGAAAAAACATGGTAAAAATGAAGGATTTGATATTATTTTATCATATATAATATGCATTGTAGATGAAATAATGAATGTAATTGACATATTACACTGCCTTACATTACAATTACGTTATATAAAAATTTCCTTACTAAATTTGGTACTTAAGTATTTATATGTATTAAAAGAAAAGAAAAAAAAATGGGATTCTTTTCTTAAATTACGATTCTCTAATACAATTACTAAGAAATATATTTTTCTGTAGATTTACAAATTAATTATATAGTTATATATCTTTAATTATCAGGCATATTTTACAAGTAAACCTAAGCAATGATTATCCCCTTTATGTTAAATCAACTAATAAAGGAAAAAAAAATCACATAAATCGTAAAAAGAGAGAGAGAGCGAATGTAAAAGTTGGATTGAAATGTATTTACCCTTTCTCCAATCCTTTCATCTTTTGATAAAGCAATGATAGCTTTGATGTCTTCATCAGTAAGATTTTGAGACACAATTTTATCTTTCTTGGCTACATGATTAGCTAAGATTACAGTTGCAAAAACAGGAAAACCGTTTGCAGTATTTAAAGATCCATCATAACTATTAGAATAGGTTCCTGTCACTTCCTAAAAAAATCAAAAATACAAAATATTTTTAAAAATTGAGAGGGGAAAAGTGTGTGTGTGGGGGGGTTGTAAAATATACATTATGATTCTATAATTCACATTGAACAGAATATTATTGAATGATATAACAATTTTAAAACTGAAAATACAAGATAAAATTGCAGTAGAAATTTTAAATCAACTCCTAAAGTTGATTTAATTTTCAAGATAGTCATCTACAAATGCATTGAAAGATCCCCTTTTTTACAATTGAGCTCAACTATACTAGAATTTTTTACATCACAACACACAATAATAATTAAATTAATTTTTAATAACTTGACTAGCTGAGCTCATTCCATAAAAGAGAATGAATGATACTTTAGAGAAGAGTATATGTATTGATTTGTATGAATTATTATAAAGCATGTAACTTTCCTAGGATTTTTTTCTTTTCTTTATACATTGTGGATATGTTGAATAGATTTCAAAATAACATGTCTTTTGCAAAAATTTTATACTCTGTTCTCTTAAGATAAGTTTTATTTATTTCTCTGAATTCCAAAACTATACTAGAGTTAATGAATGATACGATTTTTTCATTTTGAAAACTGTGACCATATAACAAAAATAATAAATGGTCAATTTTTTTTTTTTTTTGGTGGGTTTTTACAATATAAATTTCTGCCAAAATACAAAATGGATAAAATGTTTTAGAGGTAAAATTAAATGATCATTTTCTAATTTAACAAAGAGATTATTTTAGTTTCACTATATGATAGTTTAGTGATAGAAATGTAATTTATCTGCACTGATAGATCCTCCAAAAATAATTGAAATTATGCACATAAGTATCACTAACTGCAGAGATCACAACCAGCGTACTGTCAACTCAGTTTTCTTTGATTTCCCAATGGACATGCTACCACCACTAATCAATTAAAATGTGTTTAACATAAAAAAGCATTAAAATGTATGGAACAAATGGATTTATATTTATCATGCAATTTGTTATTTTAATGTGTCATGTAAATTTTGCAGTTATAATCAAGATAACTGTATTAGACAATTTAACTCTAATGAAAATCTTCCACACAAAATTGAATGTTAAATAGAACAAAACCACACACATAAACAGAATTTCTATAATAAGAGACACACAACTTGTAACTTACAATTTCATCACCAGGTTTGCATGAATCACATAGGTCGCCTATCAAAATTGCATCTTTAGACCTTGGTAACCTTCCAGCATCAACTTTACCAGGACTTTCTTGTATTGTTATCCTTTGATAGTTTTTATAAATTGTCTGAAAAAGACAAATTTCAAGTATTTTATTATTTTTATACTAAAATTAATCAAATTTTCTGATAAAATTTTTAATTGATTGTTTTTCAAATGACTTGATCAAAATTTGATTTAAATCACCTTGAAAACATAAAGTATTCTCCTTAAAATATCCTATTATTAAAAACTAATAGTGTATTTACTCAAATCTAAGCCACACTATTTTTCCAGTGTTAATGCTATTGAAAATTGGGTACTGCTTAGAATCGAAGGCAAAATATTAGTTGGATGGGGAAAATTGAGTTTTTACCCCTTTCAAAAGAAAAAGAAACGTCACCAACCATTCTGACTAATAGCATCAATGACTTATCCCATTCCGCAGTTTACTCCAGTATTCAGTCTGTTCTAAACATCGCTGTCTGCTCGTATTTAGGAAATTTTTTTTTGTATGTGCTTTTTTTAAGTGCCTAAACATCAAAGATATTGGTAATAGCATCAAGATAACAATTATTTCTTATCATTAGGAAAACATAAGTAGAATTTTTGTATACTTTGAATCCCCCTGATCCATTCAACTTCTAATCATGAAAGTTCAAAGGAATGAAACAACTCCTGATAAATTATGCTACTTAAAAAAATAATCATATCAAGCTTCTTTTAAATTCAATCACATAAACAACAATATAATCAATGAGATGTTATATATAGATAACTACATAAATCAAATATACTTAAGCTTAAATAAAGTAAAAGATATATATACCTGTTCCATGTTTATTTGGAATGGACCATTACTCTGACATTCTGGACATGTCCCAGGTTTAACTTCATTATCATAAGTTTGTACAAAAGGTCCAAGAACATAGTTACATTTTATGCAATCATATTTCACCAAAGATAATTGTGGTAGTACACCTGTGGTGCCTGTTACAACACCAGAAGTTCGAATAAGTTGATTTAAATGCAGTTGCCTGTAAAATAAAAGCAATCTTGCTTTACAAATTACAAAATATTTGCATTACAATACATATAAAAACAACCAATGCTAAAAGTTACAACTATCACTTTAAAAATAGTCATTTTACCTTAAGCTTCTGATATTTTCCATTAGTGGAAGATCTGTAATGCGAACATGAATTTCACTAGTTATTCTTTCATACTGTGGAAACATGCTAAGAACAACATCTTTTGCAGCTTCATCAAATATTTTTAGGACATCCAGTGGAGCTTCAGGTAAAAAGTATGCTAAAACTTGTTCCTCAGCTGCTATAAAATTGTAGTCTACCTCAAAGCTTTGCCTGTTTTCTGTCAATAAAAATAAGAATTAATAAGAAAAATTACAATATAATGTACAGAAAAACACATTATTTTATGCTTCATTAACTATATTATACATCACAACATCCTAAAACACTTGAACAAATATTTGAAATCTTATAAAAAAAGTTTTTTTATTAGTCTTAAAACAAAACATCAGATTATACATTGCAAAATTTCAATTTGAAAGTGAAAATACAAAAGGAGAGAACCACTTTTAAAACCATTATTGAAGTGACAGTTTCTTATGGCAAAGAATTAAGAAATTTAAATTGAACATTTTATTTTTCCAAATTAAGATATTCTTGGATTTTTTGAAAAAGAAATTACTGTAAGATCCGGCATATAATGTGCACTTTTAATACAAAAAATATGATTGAAATTTACGGGTGCACATTATAAGCAGGACATAAAAATGATAGCTTCAAAAAAAAAAGGCGTGTGTGTGTGGGGGTGCATAAAAAACTTAGACTTCTATAAAGATCGGAATACTGTTTATTTAAAATGAAATGTCATACATTACGAACTTAAAGGTTTATTTTCCTAGAAACATACTATTTTTTCAAAATCTTTGTATAATACATGAAACAAATGGCTTTAAAATATAATAGCATTACTAAAGTACAAGTTCCCCTTTGTAAAAAAGGGGGTGCAGGTTATACGGCGAATATACTTCAAAATTAAAAAAAAGTCTCAATGATGTATAGATTTTTTATTCCAATGAACATTAAATTGTTAACCAATAAATTAATTTATAGAAATAAAATACAATCGGATCTCAATTTTGCAAATCTCTATTTTACGAGCTTTTTCCTGGAACCAAGCTCATGAAGCATATTGAAAATGAATCTCTGTTTAATCAATTTTCCGCATAATGAACTTTTTTCAGGCTTTAGTGACTTCGTTAAACAGAGGTCTGACTGTATGGTTGAACATTTAAAAGAACTCGCAAAGAAAGATTAGAGCTAAATATGCATAAATATCTAATTTTAGATCTAAAGCTAGTTAAGTGCTATATAAAATTTTAGTACTAATGAGAAAATAATTAAAAAAAAAAACAAACAGAAATCTCAAATTTTAAGTTTCATTATGGGATGGAAGTACTTAGAAACAGGATTCAAATTATTATATATATATATATTTTGTGTTAATATTTTATTATAACCATAGCTATATCTTGCTATTTTCCTGCAAATTATTTTGCTTTAAATTATATTTATAATAATTCAGAATATATGTGACATCTTTAATTACATACATACACACTAACTTGTTTAAATTTTTAAACATTTATGAATAAAATAATAAATAAGTAGAAATATCATTTATAAATTAAAAGACAATGCACATTAAAAATTAAATCTTTATTTTTTATTTAATTATAATTTCATACAAAGATTTATTGCTATGCTTAGTACAGAAACAAAATATTCTCAAACAATCACAACATGTTAAAAATACAAATAAAACTAAATACCTTTACACATTTGGCTAATTTTCTCTCTGTATAAATTATGACCTTTTTCATCAATAAAAGTCCTCAGAAAATTTTTGAAACGGTTGTATATTTCTGTCTTTGGACCTAACATATTAACCCATTCTTTGACAGTGTGCCCTCTCATATCTTCTAAATTCTCAATACTTTCAATCATCTATAATAAAATAAAAAACATTTACTTCAAAATCAGATACATAATATAAGAGCATATAAAAGAAATTCAGAGTAACATACAAATACTTTCTGTGAAACAAGTAAAAAAAAAAGAAAAGAAAAATAGATAATTCTAAAAGCATTATAGTGATAATTTTTGGTTGATTGGTATTTGATTGCTCTGAATTATGAAATATAATGGGTCAGATACAATTAAAAAAAATACATAAATAACAAAGGCAAGGAAACTCAATTTATTAGAATAATAATATATAAGTGCGCTAGGTAGACATAAAAAACAAAGAAATTATATTAAATTTAAAAAAAATTAAACGCAAAATTAAGCAAAAAGTCCATATATAAAGTAAACATTTCGAAGGAGATTTTCTACCGGAAATGATGGGCTTTGTATGATTTAATTTATTGCTAATTTAAAGGATCCATTGAATTACCAGAAATTTCTAATAACTTTTAATTTAAACAACATTCTAGCATTCTAGGTAAAAGAGCCAATTTACAAAAGCAATATAGTACCATTGCGTATCATTTCAATGTTCTGTATTCCTACAAGGGATGATATCCAGGTTATTTTCAATGTTTTAATAAATTTCAAATGAAAGGGAGGGTTAAGATAATGCAAATATTTCAAAACATTTAAAGAATCTATAACAGCAATGAAATTATTCATGTGCCTATATATGCATTCTAATCAGAATTAAAAAATTCAATTTGTAGAAAACTGACTCAAATTTCAGAACCGAAGAAATCGTTTTATGGGAAATAGAATTCAATTTTATGCATCGACAGCCTAAGGAAACTAAGCACAAGGTACTATACAAGCTACATCATGTTGATTTAAAAAAAAATATAAATGTTTAGTGCTTACCAACTATATATTATATCAGCCATATAAATAATGTTGATGAAAAAAACCAATTGTTTAGTATTGACAATCCAAGCAACATAACTAATTATTTTTTTATTACCACTTTTCAGCCATTATATGTCATTAAAATCAAATTTGTGGGTACAATCTACTATTATATCTTAGTATTAACATAATCTCACTTGACTGGCAGTTAATGATTGCTTTGATTACTTCCATTAACATGGTTGTGACAATATGCAAGAAAAAAGAAATTTTTGAAGATACAATCTTTAAAAAAATACAAAAATAATTGGCAATTACAATATAAAGACAAATACTGTTTAAATTTATATATTAGGAGAGCAAAATTCAAGTAAAATGAAAAAATATATTACAAAACACATTACAACAAATTTATTTCTTGTCATAAAAAACACTAACTTCTTCATCAGCAGCCACACCTTCAGCTGCTCTTTCAGCCAAACGACGACGGCGAACTGGTCGTTCTTCTTCTTCATCATCTGAATCTAGAAATTAAGTAAAATAAAACCTTAACTTTCATTCTAAATTACATTGAGTATTAGCATGTTTATATCCTTTAACCATGATACTCATACAATTAATCGAAGCAAAAATGAATTTATTGGAAAAGTTACTAGTTTTAGATATTAATTCCTAGTATCAAAATAAAAACTGAATGACATTTATAACCGTTAAGCATTTTATTACATAAATGCTAAAATATTCTATACATAGCTACTTATAGCATTTTATATTTTTCAATAGAAGATATAAACTAAGTTACCAATATGACTGTATCAGAAATACTTTCCAGTTGGGTAATTAATGTACATATTTTTTTTAGATAGCTTAACATAAATATTGACAAAAAAATCGCAAGTAGTAAGAATAAGTCCATATTATCCTTGAAATTAAAAAAAACAACATATAACTAAAAAATAAAAAAGATGCAACTTCTTTCAAAATCAATTCGTGATCATAATCATGGGTATTGTACAATGATATCAGCATTTAAAATAAATAAACATAATTTGATAAAACTGTAAAATAACTTAAAATCCTGGTTATTTAAATAATTTGATTTAAGAAAAAATATAAAAATAGACTATAAATTTCTCATACCAAACAACAGGCCCCTTCTCATCCGTCCTAAACCTCTACCCTCTTCTCGATCACGTCTTCGCATCTCTTCTTCAGCAGCTTGTCGATCTCCCTCAGACAATGCACTGTATTCAGAATCATCCATAATATCTGGATCATAGCGGTCAAGTCCAGGAATAGCACGATAATCACTGCAAAACAAGAACTAATGATGAAGACTGAGTGGCATATTAAAAGAGAATGTAATGGTTATGAATGAATCCAATATAAATATTCACAAAGATGTAGAATATTCTTAAAACACAAGCAAAGAAATATTATGTTAATAAATAAAGTTTTCAAATGAACAGTATGTCCAGCATGTAATCACATAATTACATTTCGGGTTAAAGTAAATTTGAAGGAGAATATAGATAAGATTATTATATACAATCCAATATATATATATATATGTGTTCATGATTTATTTTATAACTATTCCCTGCCATATGTGATTTTATTCTCTGCAATTTGAGAACACATGCTAATAATGGATGAATCCTCACAAAAACATTACATTTTATTTGACTTTTCATTTAATATGGTATGTCAAACAAGTTATAAACATCTCTAAAAAAATTCAGTTTTAAATTTTAATAATATACCATATAACTTGATAATGTTCTATTTGTATCATAAAAAAAATAATTTTCAAAGCCCTATTTACTCTAATATTGACAAATTATTACATAAATGTATGCATATTTAAGATTTATAGATACTGGTTTAATAGTAAATTTTCACATCCTAAAATAAAATACTTTTACTCCCTCAATACTTTCTAAAATTAAAAAAAGTCCTTTTAATATTTTCAGACAGTTCTCATATATCATGGAATATACACTTTTAAGGTAAAAAACAAGATCAAAAGTTAAAGGGGACACATAAAGATCAGCATATCAAATTAGATTTCTGCATATATATCAGGCCTCTTATTGTAAATGTTTTTTCCTTTTCTAACATATACATATTCCACTGCCTTTTAAATTTGCTTTGAAAGGTTTAATAATATACACATCTTGAGTGCCATGTCCGTGTTGCAGTGTTGACATAAATTTCTTTGTATCATTCATTAGACGGGATATGAACATGTCCTAAACTAAAAGATTTTTTGGATTCTTTAAAACATTTGAATACTATCAAACTTTTTTTTTAAATCCATAATTTTAAATTTTTTTTCTTCTATCCATACTTATGATGTATAAGAATCAAAATAACTATTGGAAAAATGGATTAAAAAAACCCCATGGGTTTTAATATTATATTATCAGCTAAGCAGAGGAGTACTATAGTGAAGTGGGATTATTATATGATCTGTTGATTTCAGGTGAACTGTTTTTGCAAAAGATAAAAGCAATATGTGTACATTTGAAGTTTCTTTATAAAAAGAAAGGTGTGTGTAATATAGTGAATACACTTAAAAATTAAAAAATGCAGTTTGAAAGAACAGGTTTGCATAATATGCACAAGATAAAATTCAAGATTGCTTATGACTAATGTCACAACAAGATGTATACAAAATGTTTTTAGCAAGGACAAATATTCCAATAAATACATATGGTTGTAAAACATACATATTTTTCAGTATTTATGTATTATACCAATTCCCATACTTACATATGTATCCATTTTTCTTATGTCGTACAAATAAAATTTTGAAATATTCTATAAATAATACATTTCTCTGTTAAACAGATAAATATTAAATATCAGCTTACCACTTAAAATATAGGAGAAAATGCAAGGAAGGTATTTAATACAAGAAAAAAATGAAGTGATTTTAACAAAAATGGGTAGTATAAATTATGCCACCATTTATGGAAATAACAATGAAGTAATTTTGGAGCATTTCTCAATATGAAAAACTGCTGAAATGATCATATTCTTGATCATTAGGTTAAAATAGCTGTTAACTTTCAAAAGATTTTGCTGCTATAAACTTAACATTTTCAGCATAATAAAGTTACAATATTCTTGAAATTAGGAAGTTAACTTTAATGATTATATAATTACTTTAATTAAGTAGAAATTTTAATAAAATTTATAACATGCTATTTTTTTTTTTTTTTTTTTTTTTTTTTTTTGTTATTTGTGTATTAAGCTGTTAATCTACATCACCAAATGCTAGCATAGTAATAATTATTTTCATTATTGTTTTGGAACATTTGCGGAAATGGCTTTCCACTATTGGTTGCAAATCCTGGCATTTAATGATATTTTTGGATTTGAAGAAATTGGTCAATGGAATAACACACAAGTGCTTTTTTTTTCCAAATTAACTTGAGATCATATTTTAACAAGTAATGAAATTTAAAATACATTGCAATTTATTTGGACTTTCTCTATTTTTGTAAATTTACACAATTATTCAGATATTTTATTTTGTTCACATCAATGAGCATTTAAAATTTTAAAATTATTTCACTCATGAAACTTATACTCACGCTTCCATATTATCACCGAAGAGTTCTTCTCCATCCTCTTCTTCCATTTCTTGATCTTGACCTACACCACCAATAAGCTCAGATTCATCCTCAAATGCTGGTAAATCACGTACAGGACTTGAAGTCGGAGCATTGCTTCGAGGAGAAGCAACACCATTTTCAAGAATATCAGATGAATCATTCTATGAATATTAAAAATATATCTGAATGAATAAATGTTCTTGAATAACACTTGAAGCAATATCATACAGAAATAAGTTATGAAATATTACGCAGCTGCATAATTAATACCAAATAAATGTTTCTATGGTGCCAGAACTTTACCATAAGGTTAATTCACTTTCATAACCAATTAAACTATAACAAAATATCTCACCAAATTTCTTGAATATCAAAATATTTAATAACATATTTTTCATAAATAGCTTATTTCAAAATCGATAATATACTATTAGAGTGCGAAATTTGCAGAAAAAATTCTTACAATCTAAAATGTATTGTTTTATAAATGGAACTTGCAAGTATTTGTAAGCTCATATTCCACATTAAACAAGTAATTTCTTCCAACAAATTTATTTCAATGAAGAAATTTGCATCTTAATACCTATATATCTTTTTTTCATTTTATAGGTCATTAAAAAAGATTTGGTTTTCATTTCTAACTTAATCTCATTTAGGTAATTGTACCACAAAATGTATTTTAAAAATCAATTTCAATGAAAGTAATTACAGAATTAAACATTTTTGAAAAAGAGAGAAAAGATAAAAAAAATCTTTAAATATGTCAAACCATGCATAGCTTTAAAAATCAAATTAATGACAGAATACACTTTGCTTTATATTTTCCCGAAACTTAAGTTTACAGAAACCCAAAACACATTCAGGTTAAATAATTTGACGTTATTAATGAAGGATTCAAACTTGAGCCGATTCCAACACTTGTACATTTTTCTACAACACATAAAATCATCAGCAACAATATAATAAACATTTTTCTTTTTGTTTATTAAAAAGTAAATATTAACATCTAAAAATTATTTTTATTCACTGGAAAGTTTTAAACTCAAATAGAATTGCAAATAATGAAATATAACTTTTCATTCATTTGTCGCAACCCTTAATGCAAAATCAAGGAATTCAAATAATGTAAATCAAGGAATCATATAATATTTAATGAATCAATACGATCAAAAATATCAAAATAGCGCACAAAAAACAAACACGAAAAAAAAAATTTCATCGTGAAGCATGAATAAAAATTTTTTTTGTCATTTAACATTTAAAAACATGGATAAAAAATATGAAATAATTATTCACTACATTGAGCTAAAAGTTTTTAAAGTTATCTTACCTCCATCTTGAAACTGTTTTATGGGGTGCGAAAAGAAATATGAGGAAGGGTGAATTAAATAACTAAAAATAAAATAAATTTATGTTTCCACAAGTGCACTAACACAAGTGTCGCGCTTTTGTTATGTTTTGTGTGAATTTGGCGGGAAATCATGTAGTTTACCGGTAGTGACGTAGGGGATCTTTAAATTTCATTGTAAAATGGCAACTTTTTTTTTTTAAAAAAAAAGAACTCTTTAATTAAAAATAAATATACCTTGATTGATTATATTTTATAGAAAAGGTTTTTTTTTAAAGAAACATGAAAATAATACTAAAGATTGTTGTATCTAAAAAGTGTTGATTAGAAGCAGATGATCAAGAATGCTTTCCTCAAGACTTTACACTTAAGAAACAATGTTAACAACTTATACAATCACATTTTCCTTAAATATTTAAGGCATAAGTAATAAAGTTATTGTAGATATTAATATACTTGAACAAATTTATTCTGAAGAATATTTTCGTAGTAAAACAAAAATCAAACGAATGATATATAAAAAAATAATTTAAGTCAATTCCTACTTATATCAACAAAGAAAATTTTTATTTTAGCTACTTTTTATTAAATAGTTACAATTAATATAAATATGTATATACATATGGCAGAATCACAGCATTAAGTGGTAATTAATTTTTAAGGGGACTTGGCACCCTTTGAGCAAACTTCTTTATTTACGTATTTAAAAATTATATTTTAACATTTTATACAATGTTTCTATTCAAGAAAATGTTACCAGATGAAAATTTTCATATATTATTCACACAATTTTAAAAATTTAAGTTTTTTGAAGAAAATTGGGAAAATTTTAAAATCCTACTCCTTTTGTAAAAATTAAATTTTTTGACCTGAAATTTTTTTATAATATTCTTATGGATGTTCTTAACAACTTAAAGGATCGATTTTAGAATAACTTCATTCCTTTTCTAGAAAAAAAATAAAATGTTGATATACAGGCTAAAAATCAACGAAAAAGCCAACATGTCTTACATTTTATTTTTTTTTAAAAAAAAAGTATTCAGTTTATAGCAAAACGGATCCCTAATTTTATTACATGCTTTATTTTTAACACGCAGGAAAAAAAATTGAAGTGATTGGTAAATAATTGTCGAAGGAGTAGCATTTTGAATGTGCACTAAGGTTTCGAAAAACACACTGAGAAAAACCACTTTAAAGTTTATAATTCTGAAAAAATAATTATTATAAGCTTAATTAAACTTAAAATACCACTTTAAGATATTACTTATACGTTTTTCTTTAAAATAATTGCATTTTCATATGTTTTCAACCCACACATTTTTATAAATGATCAACTTTTAGAGAGTACTAATTGCCCATGAAAATTCAAGAAAAATGTTAAAAAAAATTTTTTTTCTGTCACGACAGAAATTTTAGCTGTTTTTCTTCTTATAATATTAAAGTATTACATTTGTATGAAAAATATATCAGGAATAAGAACTGAAATTATAAAATTATTAATATAAAATGCCTTAATTTAAAATTTTTACATGCACACATTTCACAAGGAAGAAAAATTACATTATTGCATTGCCTCGGAAATATTCTGCTTTTAATACTACACATTCTTTTTCATAGTTATTATTTCTATTTATAAAATAGATTTTTTTTATCTTCTGATAAAAAACGATAGTAGCTTTTTTTCTAAAAAGGGTGTGTGGCTGAATTGCCTAATTTGTTTTCAAATGAAGTTTTATTCAACTTCTAACTTTCCGACATGCACAAGTGATATATCAATCGAAAGATAATAATGCAAAGAATAAGATTAAATGAAAATAAAAAAAAACGATAGGTTTGTGATTTGTAGGGTACCAAGTCGCCTTAAATGATTATTAAAGTAACGTATTGTCATCCAAAACAATCGTGTATATAAAATTTCAATTCAACTGAATGCTTCAAAACGTCAAAAAAAAAAACCTTTTCCAGTTTTGACACAAGTCGCCAAAATGGTCGCTAATTCACCATAAAAGATGCCAACATGGCTGTATTTGTAATTATTTAAATAATTAGTTTTAATCAATTAATTTTTATTACTTATAGTTAAATTATTGTATTGTCATCCAGAATAATCATGTATATAAAATTTCCCTTTAAGACTCAACCTGCACGATCATGTGAAGGATATTCTAATACGTCTTTGCCTCTGGAAAGTCGTATGTAAGAAAAGTTCGAATCGAATGATTGAGCGGGTTTGCGGAGAGTAGAAAATTTCCTTCCTTATCAACAAACGGTGGTGGTAGTCCATGATTTGCTTTCAGCTGACGAGTTTAGTTTCGTTTAGAAATACGACGGACACACGTCACCTTTTTATGTGTCATATCCGTATCTTTTCCTCCCCCCCCCCACAAAAAATGGTTTTTCCGATGGGTGTTGGTAAGGTATGGTTTAAATTATTTTATTTTTTTAAATAATAAAAATTTCTGATACATTTTTATCATTTTTTATGAAATACTGTGCTAACTTTTAACCAAAACTCCAGGTCCATTTTTAACCTCTCCGGCACTTTAGGCACTTCAAATTGTAGCGACCCCTCCACTATTTTCAGTCCACCCCTTTCCCCTCCATCAGTTCTTACCTTGCCAGTTTTGGTTAGGTATGGATTTTCCCTTAACTCTCTTACTCTTTTCCTTTTCTTTGTCTTCTTAATGGGGAGTTCTTCCGTTATTCATCACCTATGGATCCGCCGTGATCCGGACTGTCAACCGGCAGCCTTAAAGAAAGAAAATGACATGGTTCAGACACTCTTGTTCATTTCTTACCTTGCGGTATCACGAACACCTTCCCCCTCCCATCCTTTTGTAAATAAGTACAGTAAATTAATAAAATCGTATGAGATTACAGTATAGATTGTACATTATTTTTTCACTTATTAATTATCCACTTTTTAACTTGTTTATCATTCTCAACGTGTTAATTATCTTACTATCTGTTACTTTTAGACATCCTAACAATTGAGTCGCAGTTATTGTACTAGTGCAATAAAGGTTTTCTTCTAGCTTTTATCATTGCAAAATCATTAATCATTATAATCAATTCCCCTTAAAAAATACTGTGTGCGCCACAGATTCAACATAATGTAATTTTAATTTTCTTAATATACCTCTTGAACTATCTAAAGTACCACAAACCTCATGGCAAAAAATACTTCAAGAAATAGTTATTTTATAAACATTCAAATTGACGTTAATAATTTTTTGTCAAAATTACTTTATGTTCTAATTTAAAAATGTCTGTAAAATGTGATTAAGTGTAACTATCTTAAAACCTGTGGTTCGTAACATTCTAAAGGGCTCGTGACATTACAAATTTCATTGGATTGTCTTAGTGATATCCTATTTTTCGTGAACAAATCATCGCTAAAATTGCATTCTTCAAAAAATTATCATTTGAAAAGTATTTTTATATGAAGTAAATATTAGAAAAACAACTTAAAAAATTCTCCAGTTATATATATTATTCCTTCTTCTTCCTCAATACTTATTTTCTTTTTTTCCGAATGGCCCCAATATCTAACACCTGAAAAAAATCTTTTCAATCTGGTCGGATTTTTCAACTCAGATGCATAGTATGCTGCCAGTTCGCCTTAGAAAATATTAAAAATAATCTGAGCCGACTTTCTCTACAAAGAAGCCTGGGAGCAAGAATCCATTTAAAACCCTAAACACTTTCGTAAAGTTGAAAAAAAAATTACAAACACAAACTAGTAGTATTACTAAAGCATGCTTATTTTATTTGGGATTTGAGTTTTGCTGATGCATTAATTATTTCAGAAAAAATTACAATTTTTTGCAATTTCTATTTCGATGTTTAATATAGCAAGTGCATTTAAAAAGATATACCTGTTACTTATTCCGTTTTATAGGATATCGTGAGCAAGTTTTTAATTGCCTTTCCAGGTAAAAATGTGTTTAATCGTAATTGCTAATCTCCAAACAAAGAAAAAAATAGACTACACATTACTAACCAAGGAGATTTAAGGCCAAACTTAACTAATGTAGAAAATATTAAAAATTTGTTACTAAAGCATCATAAAAGCATTTGTTTTTGCTCTCTTATTCTTCGGTATAACAGGTACTTAATTTTAACTGGAGTCTAATAAACGTTAAAATTAACATGTATTTTTTAAAGTTTTTCACACTACACTTCACTACTAAAATGTTCACTAAAGTAAATATTTTTAAAGTAGCAGCGAGTTACCACAATGTTCCAGCTGTCAAGAACACATTTGAAGTTCATGAATTTGCAAAAATTCAATATTAAGTAAGAGTCTACCCCAAATCGAAAAACATGACAAGTTGGAGAACCTCTGTTCTAATCTAAAATGCTGACAGTCTGTTTTTTATTTCATAATTCAATACAAATACGCATATATACTAATTTAAACTATACAGAATACATACTATATATATATATATATATATATATATATATATATATATATATATATATATATATATACAGGTACTCACACAGTTACTCTTCTATAAACTTGCAAATTTTCTGCCTTTAAATTATGTTTACATAGAAAATGTTTGATAATTACAAAACAACCTGATTTTACTGTGAATATTTTAATTTTTTTTCTTCTTATTGCTATTTATTAAATTCCCCTTCAGCATGATTGTTAGAGTAATATCTAAATTTTTAATTTTACAATTTCTTTGCCATTTGGATAAATTGTTTAGCGATGTTTGTAGGTTTATGCATAAAACTTTTTCAAATTTAACGAAAATTTATGCAATAATACTTACGTAGGAATATTTTTTTATCTTTGTATGTTTGAAAAAAGTTACATCGCATTCATATCTTACAAAAGATTGTATCATTTTTTATGAACTGTTATTCAACTTTTTAAAAAAAAAATAGTATGGTACAGATACGCTTGCAATGATTTTTTTCTTCGTAAAAGTTAATGTACATTACGTACTGTTCCATAACGTACATGGAGTACAATAAAAAATTTTTGTAATTTTTTTTCACTTTTTGCTTAATATATTGGATTACACCAGCGTATCTCAAACTGTGGGGCGTAATAACTCTACGAGGGGGGCGCGAGCATATTGAAAAGTCGAAAACAAAAGGTTATTTAAAAAAATTAGCAATTTACTGAAAGTAAAGAAACAAAATACTTTGTGATATAATAAAATATACATTATACATTTACACTGACATAATACACTTATAAATGTATGAGTAGTGTACAAAGTATATTTTATTATTAATTTAACAAGACTAAGTTAAGAACAAATTTGATAATTATCAGTGACCCCATGGGCTTATATTAACACTTATCTTGATAATTTGCTCGGTTTATACTTAATTCCTTAACTGCCGATTTAAAATTACGAGATTCGCTTCCTAATGGCACCGTTTTCCTCGTAGATGAGCGTAATTTGATTTTTTTGTGAATGTGGGGGGAGGAGAGAAAAGGAATAAATAAGCAAATCCTCTGAAACAAGTAAATCCTTTGCAAGCATTGTCAAGGTCCTTTTACTGCATTCCAAAGTCTTCGGAATAATTTTATGAATAGCCCTGCACATATAAGATCTTACTTCGAAAAGACGTATATATACGTCCAGAAAATAAATGATTTGGCTGAGTGGGACGTTTATATACGTCGGGGGCACATAAGAGGTTAAAGTCGTATTGTAGCTTTAGTGTCAAAGCATACTATTATTGAATTCAATACATTGTTATTGTATAAAGGGGGGAGGCGATGAAAAGGATGATTGAATTGTGGGTCATGTAAATTGAAAGTTTGAGAAGCACTGGATTACATTTAAGATATTAAAATTGTACAATGTTCGAAGAATTGTTGCACAGCAGTTGATTTTTTGTCTTCAATAATACTCTACAGCTATGAAAAAGTAAAATATTGTTGTGACGGGCTCACGCGTCTTTTCTTTATCATGTCCTTTGGGTTCTTTGGGGCCAGAATTAATGGCAACTCTTTTCCAACCAAATCCAAGAAGTGAAGTGTGAAGGAAAGATGCGAATAAGGAAGGTTTTAAATATCAGAACTTGGAGTACGTATTTTCCTGTATATAATCCGCGGATTATGTGTTTAAAAAGTTTCAAATTTCGTTGTGCGTATTATACGCCGCCACGGATTATCTGAGGTAAAATATTCTTCATCAGAAAAGTTAATAATAAAATGTTTTGAAAGAAATGCCATTTATGTTTCATAAAATAAATAATAGATGGCGCTTTCATGACTCGGATGACGTATGTCTGCCATAACTAGTTTTTGACCAATTACATTCAAAAACGAATTCGGTTCCTCGGAAGGAAAAAACAGTTACGAGTCGCTGGCGCCATTTCCAATTTTCTCTTGACTAGAGCTATTGCGTCCTTTGAACGTTTTCATCATGTTGAAACGAAAGCGTTAAGTTACACTGCAAACTTCAAGTTAAAAGTTATAGAGAAGGCTACCGAAGTCGGAAATCGGGAAGCTGCAAGGTTTTTCAGCGTTGACGAATTGAATATTCGTTTGTGGAGAAAAAACAAGACCAACTTCGAAAATTGTGATCGACGTTAAAGAGCCGATAGTCGTAGAAAATCTCACAGGCCAGAATTAGAGGAAGAAATAAATAAATGGATTTTAAAAGAAAGAGACAATGGAAAAGCAATCCCGATTTTAATTTTTTTGCTGTTAACTTGCAAAAAAAAAAAAAAAAAGAAACATTTTTTTCCGCGTGCAATGTTTTGTTTAACAACTCAAACATAGATGGCAGTAGCAAAGAATTTTCTTGTTTTATTGAGATTATCGTAAAAAAATATTATCATACATATTTAAAGAGAAGTTTCATAATAATTTTTTTTTCTGTACAATTTCTTACTTCTATTTTTAATTATATTGTGTATTTTTTATCTTATATGGCGCTCATTATCGGCCGTTTATATTTTTGGATTAAAAACTGCCGCGGATTATACAATGTTTATTATATTTTTACTCGAAAAAAAGGCTTTGCGGATAATACGCCGCTGCGGATTATATACAGGAAAATACGGTAATCTGGGTGGCAATTTGAGGAATGTAAAGATAATCCGTGGTTCAAGCGTGAAGAGGTTTTGTAAACAATAAGTGACAGCAATCAGAAGTTATACGTGATAGAGAGCCTTTAAGTCAAGGTGCATACCACATTGCACTCGAGTAAACAGCAACTTCATCTAGGATTATAGAGTGACCGTTACTTCAGTCTACGTTAAAGGTAGGAGTGACTGTTTAATATTCGGATCTGTGATAGTTTAGGATTAGAGCTTAGGAGAGTTAGTATTGATATTGGTCCGGGTTAAGTTAGTTCGGTATTATTATATATTGTGTGCTTAGCCACCGTAGATTCTCTCACTTATATATTATTATCTAATCTGTTAAACGTTTAAGTTAAAGATCTTAATAAAGCAGATAAAGACCATGGCTGCTTCTAGTTCTTCCGTTAATCCTACACCTCTAGCTCACGCTAATAATCAAGGAGAAGGGCACCCGAGGGGTGAGCCCTCACATTGTGAACAAAAGATAAAAAATTCTCAAAAATGAATTTTTTTTTCGTGATCTGAAGTAAATTTTAAATACTTCAGTAATGCATTTCTCAAAAAGTAAGAATAATTTTCACACAAATGTGTGTATTTCAGTAACCATATGTTCACTGAATAATCTGATTACGATAAATTTGAATTTTTAAAACTTTGTATGATACAAGACACACACATGTTTTTGTTACTTATGCCACCTGATCGACAGTGACATCAGATCAAGGTCCACGAAATTCATCTAGGCGAAGGGTTAGATTTTTACGCCTGTCGTTAGCTTCACCTTTGAGTACCATACAGGTGACAGTACGAGTTGACTCGCTTCCACCTCAATTTTTCTCGCCTTTCTTTCCCCTTCCACCAACCTCACGAGAGGACTTGAATCTCGACGGCTATTTCGAGTACCCTCTTGCCGCGGAGGCACCGAACCCAGGCATTCGAACCCAGGCCCTACGACACCATAGTCAGCGTCACTAACCACTATACCGGATGGTTGGCACAAGGCACATAAACTGTATTATATTCAGAATATGGTGAATACTGCAAATATAAGTCGCATTAAGTTGTATAAAATTCCTGAGCTAGGAAAGTTCAACTTAGCCTTTCATCCCTACTGCAGTGGGTCGATAAACGAGTACCAAAAGTTTGCTTGGGGACTTAAACATGGAGGGGGGTATCGCTTCAAATTGACCACCTGATTGGAACATCTGCTCATGTACCTCAGCTCCCAGTGGTCACGTATATTGGGATGGCCTGGCCTTTATGGGCTGTTGCGCCACTGAGTTTAAGTTGTACAAAATATAAATGAAATTTTCAACAAAGAATAATTCTACAAAAGACAAAAAAATTACATATTAACCAGCCTTTTCATCATTTACACATGTTATAAACATTAATTTGCAATCAATTTTTGTTTCTTTATTTATTATGAACGTTAATCTTTCTGTTTCTGAAATCTATTTTTTCTGTAGCATCATTTGAATCAAGAATATTTTATTGCACTATTATTATTTTTTATAAAAAAAAAAATTCTGAGAGAATTTATAAAGTAAAGTGAATGCGATTCTAGAACCGGAATCGGTAGGCTTTCAAGAAAGAGAACCTGTTGTTAGTGAAACAAGATATCGAAAGTATCAGACACCTACTTGATATGCATTTCAGGGGAAAAGGTCCCCCATACCAGCAACAGTCACGTTCAAGACTGTCATGCTCCAATCAATATTTTTTAAATTATTTAAATTAAGTTTTAAAGGCTTAACATTTTCCATTCCATCAAAAATGAAGAGATTTTGTAGTTATTTTTTTTATTTCTATAGATCAACGCAAGTGCGACCATTGTCCAAATATGAGTGCTGGGAATTAAATTTTGAAGTTCCGTGAAAAAACTTCCATATCATTACTGTCTAAAGTAATACACTCTCCAGAATTCCATGTTTACACTAATAATTAAACTTTATACAACTGTTCTTGCACAGAAAAGTGTGTTTTTGGAAGATGTATTCAAGCAAAGGAAACAAGTATTGATGCATATTAATCGACATAAAAGTATTATGAAAGTCCATTGAAATACACATATAAATATAGACGAAACTGTTAAAATTAGCTGAGGTAACACGGAAAATTTACAAATATTATATGTTAAGTATTGTAGTAGCGTTGGCCGGTGTTGGTTTGTTTGAATTGTTGTCATATCTGGTTTAGTGAAAATGTCTTCAGAATTGATTTTCATCTTTTTATTTTGATGCACACATCGATAGCTTAAAACACAATTGCGGTACATTGAATACAGAAACTTTCAACAATCACCAAGCAAAGCAGACAACGACAAGCAGCAGCGGCATGTTGGAGGACACAATACAAAGAAAAAGAGAGCTGCAGTTATTTACATTCTTACATGATGAAGGCAAGCAGACAAAAAAAGGGAGTGATTACACAAGAGTTTTGCTTTTATACCGGCAGTGGTTATTACGTAATAGTTGTTCTGATTGGATAGAATGGGCGGGACAGGGATTTCGGACTAGCTGATTACGATTAAGATTACAATGTTATTTTTAAAACAAAGAATTAAAGTTATTTTAAATATTAGTACAAAGAGTTAATAAAAAGGATACTAGAGGGAATTATTACATTTCCCCCTCCATAAGATGGGTGTGTGTGCCAGGGCCCTTGACATAGACCCGTATTTTAGAGAGATATCAAATTTAAAATTTTGAATAAAATTATTATTAATTTAAAACTTCCTGCACTTGCCGGTAATGACATACATAACATGATCTTCAACACGGGATTTAGATAATAGAAAAATATAAAAACAAAAATACACTGTTAAATTGTAAAATATGGGTACCCATAAATAACCTTCAAAACATAATAAGATTCAAAGTGTAGAAAAAATCTGAAAGTATTGTTTAAAAATGTTCACTTCTTCTAGAGTAGCTGATGTAATAACGTTCACACCAATAATCGTTACATCATAAAAATACATAATATAAAAACCACGAACATTTGAAATGAAATGAAAATAAAATAAGATTCAAAATAATCGTAGCCTAAAATATCAAAATATCATCAATGATAAACATCATGGAAACATCTGTTTCAAAAATAAAAAAAAAAAAAATTTGACTTCTTCGTCTAAAAGTAAACTTAATAATCTGAGACTATTAAGGAAGAGAATTTAATTCAGACTCTTCCCTGTTTTCATCCAAGAGCAAACATACACTTCTTCAAAACTGAAATTGTATACCGAGATGAAAAGCGGAAAAAATATCCGAAATGGATTGGAAGATGGACCCATGTTTTGCACATTATAAGACCTGTAATCATTTCTTATTGTGATATTTCACAACAACAGTATATATATATATATATATATATATATATATATATATATATATATATATATATATATATATATATATATATCTCAAGAGTGGAAAGGGGGTCCACCTTAGAGGGGTAAAAGGACAATGATTTGGTTTTGCGTAGGTGTGTGTGTGTTTTTAAATTTTAGCGTAATTATTATTATTATTATTATTCACGACTTAACTTCAATTCTTCAGGAGGATAATAAATTCTCAATTTTGAAACGTGGACAATTTCAGTAGGTTTTTTTAGTTAATGCGTTAGTCTTGGTTATTTCATAATTGACATCTGACAGCTTTTGTACTATTTTGTAGTTACAGTTTTGTAGGGGCCTGAAAAAATTGGGGATAATTTTCTTCGATTTGGACAATTGAATTCTTCATAAATTACAATGTCACCCGCTCAAAAGGAGAATCAATGAAACACGTGCATCATATTTAATTTTGTTTTTCTCATGGTATTTTAAGGTGTTCTCTTTTGTTAATCTTTTCTGGCTTCTTCAAATGGAGGGTAAACTTCAGCTAATGGAGGTGTATATGGTAGTGCCAAATAACAAATATGTCGGAGGGAATTTTGTGACTGAATGAGGTGTTAAGTTATACTCATTGATTACTTGTTCTAAATGTTTGGTCCAAGGAATTTTGGTAGGAGAGAAATTTACTTTACATCTCTTAATTTAGTTACAATAGACTGATTTACACGTTCATACTTACCATTTGTCTAGGGATGATAAGAAGTAGTTAATAACTGTTTAACATTATAATTTCTTAAAAAGCGTTTGAATCGAGATGATGTAAAAGCACCATTTCTATCAGTTAACAGTTTAATAGGTATTTGAATTTGGAAAAGTTGTTTTAAACAATTTGCATAGGCTTCTGTTGTTTCACTTTTAGAAGCAAAAGCCCAAACATAGCGAGTTGCATGATCAATTATTAAGTCGAGAAATTTTTTTAGTAGAATTATAATAATTGAATCCACCAACAGAGAGAGAGAGAGAGAGAGAGTATCAACAGAGATGTACTCAAAAGGTTGATCTGTGGTGGTAATGGGGGGGTACACCCCCCACCACCACAGATCAACCTTTTGAGTACATCTCTGTAAAAGACCAAATCTTTTCTGCCTTTTCTTTTTGTTTAATTGACATACATTACAATGTTTAACAAATTTTGAAATATCTAAGTTAATATGAAGCCAATAATATTGAGGAGTAATTAAATTAATTACTTTTTGAGTCCCAGGGTGTTCATAAGCATTTTGGAAAATTTTTCTTCTCAATGAAAAAGGTACAACAATTTTAAACAGATTTTTCTTTTTAAGAGCAAAGACATCATCAACTTTCTTATATTTGGGATCATTTACATTATCTAAATTTTGATGAGTTTTTTTATCTCATTTAATTCAAGTAAGAGTGTTGGATATATTGAGCAATAGGATGTCTTGATAACATGTCAGCTTCAACATTATTAGTCCCTTTTAAATATTTTACTTCATAATCAAACGTGCTTAGTTTTTAAGACCAACGAAATAATCTACCCGTTAAATTTTTCACATTTTTAAGCCAAACAAGAGCAGCATGATCTGTGTGGATTATGAATTTTTTACCACGTAAATAATAATAAAACTTATCAAGAGCATCTACTATGGCCAAACACATTCTAATTCTGTGATACAATAATTTTTTTCATAAGCACGTATAGAATGATAAGATACTGGGTGAGAAGAGTACCAGAATTATCAGGTTGTTTCAAAACAGCTCCAATAGCTAATGATGAATTAAGATAAGGAACGCTGTCCTTTTATTTATATTCACATCACTAATCTTAGAATCAAGTAAAGAATTCTAAGATTTTTACTGATATTCAAATGGCTAATAATTCTTTTAGATTCTTTTGAATTCTCCTATTTCATTAAAGTTTGATTTTTTTTTTGTTAAGTATGTTCATTCTTCATGTTTATGAAGGTTTTAAGATGCATCTTAGTGTTTTTTTTAAGAATTCAATTGTTGTTTAATTTAATTATATTAAGTTAGTCAAACACGTTGAAATGGTCAAATTGGGTCAAAACACACATTTTTTTGTTTTTTATTTTATTGAATAGAGCTACCTTTTGGCTTTTTACAAAACATACTTTGTTTTGTTTCTACGATACCTGGAGGCCAAGTTACAATCAATTTTATAAAATTAGAAAATTCGGATTGATTGAATATTAACGTCGCACTGTTCAGCTACACGAGGGCTTTTGGCGACGGACCACGTAATTTTGAACCACGTTCAAGTGACGTGGACGACACCTGAGTTGGCACCCCACTCTCCTAACTACCACACCACACCAAAGGGAAGACGTTTCAGGTCTCGACAGATTTAACGTATATCGCTGCACTACACGGCGGGTCTTTAGTGGTACTGGGCTCGAACTCGTGACAAAGCAAGCCACGATCCGATACCTATACCACTCGGCTACCGCAGCCACAAGAAAATTCGGAAGGGCGTCTTTAATCTACCAGATGTAGGCAGTTAAATTGTTAAAAATCTATCACGGAGAGTCTGATAACTCAAAATGTTGTAAATATATTTCTATAAAATTTTTTGAACGTAATGTTTATATTATTTCCTAGAGAATGCACTAAAATATTCTTTATTGTATGAATATTTTTTGAGTTATGGCTTGTTATTTAAATTATGGTTTCATAAAGAATGTCACAAATTTCTTTTAATATTTACTCAATCAGCTCTAAAACTTTTAAGTTTTAATAAAGTATTAAAATTTGTGTACATTCTCTAGATAAATGAATCTAATTTGTTTTAGTAATACTTTTACTTAAATAAGTTTATTGCTTTTTTTCTCTAATTGCTTTGAAGTTTTTCAAAAACATTGCTAATATTTCACTTATAATTGTAATTTTTGAAAATTAAGATAATTAAAAAAATATTGTTAGTTAAATATTATTATTTATTGGTATCGATTCCTAAAACAGCATTTACAATGTATTACAAGTATGCTGTTTTTTTTCAAAAAAAGTACTCCGAATGTGTTCGGATACCTTAAATAATTTTTATGGAAAACACACTTGGAACATACAATATATTGAAACTACATTTGCCATTTGAATTCAAAATACAACATGCTAAATTTTTATGCGTCTAGACAATTCGTAAATAACTCAGGTTTTATTTTTTAAATTAGTTTATTCAATCCATCCATATTAATATGTAAATTCTTTCGGCTGAAAAAAACAGTAAAACTAAATTTTAAATCTTCCCCCCTAACTAACAAAATAAATTTAAGAGAATTAGAACAAAAACACAAGTTAAAATATAATACTAAGGTCAGACCGGTCTATATCATCCTTTGAGAAGTAATAGGGCACTTTACCGCATATTTATTGAAGCAGGAAAACTTTTCTCCGGAAAAGGCCAAAATAATGGACATCCTTTAAATGCCAGAAGCAGAAAGGATTTTGACCGAATCCCGGAAACAGCATTTCTCCTATTTCAGCAAACAGTGGCGCAACAAATCTTTTGCTATTGTCGAAATTGGTAAAGAAACGAGAGAGAAATAAATAATAAGGAATTGAGGCGGGAAAAAATAAGAGAAAAGTTCTAGCAGTCAAACTGTTTTAAGAGTCGACTCAATCAGATACAGGGCATTAAAAATGTTAAGAACAGCATCTCTGGCGCCAGCGTTGTTTTCCTACAGCTGTGATTGAACTCAAAATCACCGTTCGATGTTGGAGGAGGATGTCAAAAAATGAAAGGGGAAATAAAATAAGAATGTTTTATTTTACGCTGTTCAGCACCGAATTCGAACGGTTTCGTTGACCTCGGACGGCTTCAATTAAAATGATGCGTCCTTTGATAAGAATGTATTCGATACAGTGTCTAGCTTCTGATATATATTTATAACTATATGTATGTGTATGTATGCATATTTAATGTATGTGTGTGCACGTATACAGTGGTGGCCAAAATTGTGGACACTTTTTAAAACTGCTATGTTTTTTAAGTTTGTATGCTTATAGAAAAGGCTCCGTTGCACAAAATGCAAAGTATTTGATATCATTTTAAAGATTATTTAATGCTAAATTGAAAACAAAAAATAAAACTCAAATATTCACAACGCAACCGTTTGAAAACTCTTGCCCGAATGAGGTACCCATGAAATAAAAACGACCTAATTGGGAATATAATTGTTTCTTGGCATCATGTAATAACGAAGGAAGAAGTTAAAATTATTTTCAGCTCAATGAAACATCGATGAGAAGCTGTAATAAAAAATAAAGGCTACCCCACTAAGCACTGATAACTAATCAGTATCTAATGTATATCGATAGTTAACGCAGCAAAACTTTTTTTGTGTTGTAAATGTTTGAGTTTTGTTTTTTGCATTGCATTAAGGATTAAATTCTCTTTAAAATGATATAAAAGATTTTGCATTTTGTGCAACGGAACATTTTCTGCAAGCGTACAAACTTAAAAAAACATAACAATTTTAAAAAGCGTCCACAATTTTGGCCACCACTGTATATATATAAGCTAGTTCTACAGGAAAATTACTTATTTTATTTTGGGGGTTATTCTAAACAAATTTAATATGCTTACTATAAAGTGGACTAGCTAGTAATTATCTAGTTAATTTATATTTATACTTTTTTTTGAAAACAATTATAAAGACAATACTTCGTCCCATTTTTTCCATATGATTATATCTTTCTTTGTTTTTGGAAAGAACAAGCATCTTGAACAAAGATATATTTTTTTTCAAATCTACCTTTTGTCTGGTTCAGAAAATCAATAAAATAACTATTCAAATAGAATTAAAAGATAACTTAATGTGTTCTAATATTTATAATAAGAGATATTATATTTTAACTTTAATGTTATTTAAGTACCTCATTGGGTTTGTAATATTCCTTTTTCTATTTACTGAAACATTATTGTAACTTGCATTCACACACACAATGTTAAAGATTCCTAGTATCACATAAATCAGAATTTTTTTAAAAAAGTTACATTAATCTCAATAAATACTGCTTAGAACTTAAGTACCTGATTGACGTTATGTATAGTTATCTTTATAAGGAAATCTTAAATTGTGTAGGAAATCGTTCTATTAGAGAAAATATGATACTTTTATTAATATATATACATATAATATAAATGTTCATATAGTTCTATTAATTTTTACCATATTTAAATACTTTCCAAATAAATTTGATACTGTAGTTCACAGAAATAATATGTACAAAATATGTACTTGTAGTATAATATTTTTATAGTATAGAAATTTATAAAAATATTCTTACTATTGGGCATATAGTTTTGGTTTTACTTAACAACAAAATTAGTTAAGAGTTATTTTAGTAAAAATAATTTTTTTATAGCTGTTAACCTTGCTAAAGCTTTATTTTTCAAGCTTTGAATTTATATTTAGACCATTAAATCTGGTTTATTGCTATTTGATTACAGCGTGATCTAAACATTTTCAAATGATTTTTTTAAATAATGGATGTAATAATGGCAATGTTTTATTAATAATGGATTTAAAACATCTATTCATTACATTCCATAGGATTTCACTTAATATTACATACAGCATCGGGAAGGTTGACCAATCATAAAACTCGCTAACCGTCACCTTTTTAGATAAGCGGTCCTTTTCAATATTTATAAATACTATAGCATACATCTCTTTATTGCTCCCAAAATTTCAGTTATTTATTTTTATCTTTAGCATTCAAATAACTTTTGTCTAGTAAAATACAGTATATTAAAAATTACACACATGCATGAACACACACACATACATACACATACATATGGATAGCATATCATCAAAAGATATCGGCAATGGCCGTAATTTGTACAAATGAACTTGGAAAGAAATATGAGAGCCGAAGCAGACGCAATTGAATTTTCTAACTGGTTACTGAAAGTTGTAAACAATTAGAAATTAGATAAGCAATTAGAAATTTCGAGTGAACTTTTGTGTGAAGATGTCATCGAAGAAATGCATCCTGATGATATAACAATTGAAAAAATGAGTAATAGAGCAATATTAGTTGCTCGAAATGGTGATGGGAAACATTAATAATTCTATTCTAACAAGATAACCAGGTGATATTGTAACATGCAATTCTAATGATGAAGCCTTCTCTCCTGGCGGCGACGATAGCCATTATCAAAAGAATGTTATTCTCCAGTATCTGTCTGAATATCTATCATCACTAACTCCCTCGGAAATGCCACTTGCTGTACTTAATTTAAAATTAGGCTGCGTCGTCATGTTGTTAAGAAATTTATGTATTACTGATGGACTATGTAATGGCACAAGATTGACAGTGAAAAATATTCAGAAGAATGCACTGCAGTGAGAAATTTTATCAGGAGATAAGAAAGGCGGAATCGTATGTAAACCAGTGCTTCTCAAACTTTCAGTATTTGCGACCCAATATTCAATCAGAATTTCCATCACGCCCCCCTTCCGTACAATAACAATGTTTTGAATTCAATAATACTATACTTGGACGCTAAAACTACAATACGATTTTAACCTCTTAAGTGTCACTGGCGTATATATACGTCGTTCCGAAGTACGATCTTTTCTGTGCACTGCTATCCATAACATTATTTCGAAGGCTTTGGAATGCAATAAAAGGACTTTGACAGATTTTGAGAAGGATTTACTTATTTCAGAGGATTTGCTTATTTATTCCCTTTGTCTCCCCCCCTTCCAATACATCACATGCGCCACATAGCACATCTACGTGGAAAACGGTGTCACTGGGAAGCGAATTGCGTAACTTTTAATCAGCAGTGAAGAGATTAGCTATAAACAGTACAAATTATTAAAATAATTGTTAATTTTTCATAAGAAATATTATATAGCAAGATCCTGGGGTCCCTGGTAATTATAAACTTTTTCTTAATTTAGTATTGTTAAATTAATTACGTGCAGTACTGATACATTTTTATAAGCGTATTATATCAGTGTAAATGTTTATTTTATTTTTTATTATGTCAGAATTTTTTTTACTTTCAGTAAATTAATAATTTTTTTAAAATAACCTTTTGTTTTCGACTTTCAATAGACTTGCCCCCTCCCTCACGCCGGGGGGCGTGTCCCACAGTTTGAGAAACGCTGATGTAAACTAATGATCCCACTGAACACACGAGGGGACTTGGATATGCCATTAGTACTGAAGCGTACAAAATTCTTTGTAAGATTGGAATTTTCCATGACTATTAATAAATCACAGGGGCGGAGTTTTGAAAAAGTCGGTTTATATGTATCATCGAAGGAAAAAATATTTACTCATGGACAATTATATGTGGCTCTGTCAAGGTGCAGAAGCAAAGACGCAATAAAAATTCAGTGCACTTTAGAGAACAAGGTGATTAGGAACACTGTTTTTGAAGAGGCCCTCAATTGAAGTACAAATTAACATCAGGAGAGGAAGACTTGAAATTTATTTTTTCCTGATTACAATATATTGGGAAAAAATAGAACTACATAATGCATGTAAATTACAGTTTTACAATTTCATCAATGAGTCTGAACAGTTGTATAACTTATACAAAGGGGGTTGGTCTGCCGTTAGACGGAAAGGGGATACTCCCTTCCAGTTTATATAATAATAATCAGAAAACTTTTATTTTATTAATGTTAAATGCATCCATTAAGTTATGGAGTAATTATACATATACCTATATTTTTTAAAAAAGGAAAATTTAAGTTCATTAAAGTATTACACATTTTAAGTTAAGGGGTCACAGGGGTGTTAAATTTCTCTGGAGGTCTGAAAATATAAACAATTTTCAAACAGGTATAATTTCTTTAAATTTAAGGTAAATAATTCAAATCTTATACACATTACTTATAAAGGAATGGGGCTTCAAAAAAGTATAAAATGTTTAAAATATAATAATAATTTTAAAAATTATAAGCATATATGAACATGAGAAACTTTTCTATAAGAAATCTTTATTAAGTTTTACGTCGCGCATGTTATTTTCTAAAAGAGTAGTTTTAATTACTAGAGAGCTTTAAGTTGATTTATAAAGACAAATGTATTCTTAATACTTTCTAGCTACTTTTATATAAATAGAATAATAACTTACATATTTTAATAAATAAAAATATGCATTTTTTAAAAATATTTAAAAAATTGCAGTATTTTACAAATATTTTGAAATACAAAAGATATATAATACTAAAATTAAGTAGGGTTTAAAGAGTATGATGCATTGTATAATTCTATAAAGTTTTATACATCAGAGGCTAATATTTTAGAAAATAGTGTGCGCAAAGCAAAAAATGCTTAATATTTATTATAGAATTTTCATATGCTTATGACTTTAAAAATTATTAGTATATTTTAAACATTTTATATTTTTCTGAAGCCCCATTCTATTTTAAATAATACGTAAAAGATTCGAATAATTTAATTTAGATTTAAAAGAATTATACGCGTTTGAAAATCGTTTATATTTTCAGACCTCTAGAAAAATTTAACACCCCTGAGACCCCTTAAGGTTCAAATTTTTCTGCTGACCATCAAATACTTTTCCCGCACCGCCGTTTGGCGATTACTTATGTAAATTGCGGTAGCCGAGTGATCATGGCCAATAATTCGCTAATTAAAATTGTAATTAAACAAAGGCTTGAAGGAACATTTTATAATGACAACATTATTCAAAAAGATTACATGTGCTACTTAATGCTGTGAATGAATTTAATGATATAAATTCATTGCTAATGTAACAAGGGATTTTAATTACATGGCAGAAATATACGATAGAAAAATATAAAAGTTTGGAAATCGTGTCATTCAAATAAAGAAACAATTTATACACCGAATATCATCGAAACAATGTTGTGTAAATAGTACATGCAAATGTTTTAGCGAATACTATAATACAATGCTTCTCAAACTTCCACAATATTGGCGACCCAATTTTCATCCCCTATAAAAATAACATCGCAATGAATGCAATAATGATGTACTTTGGCGTTAAAGCTACAATACGACTTTAATTATAAATCGCACAAATTATTAAAAGGTATAAAATTTTGCATATAACAAACCCATGACAGTCAGTGGTAGTTATTAAACCTTTTCTTAGTTTAATATGGATAAATTAATTATCAAATACTTGTACAAAACAGATAAATTTATGAGTATATTATATCAATTTAAATGGGTATTTTATTATTTATTATGTCAGAATGTATTTATTTTTGGCTCCTTTCGGTTTATTAATGTATATTTTTTAAACAATCTTTTATTTTCGACTTTTCGGATATGCTCCCCCCCTACCCAGGGTTTTCACGACCCCCCATACTCCACAGTTTGAGAAGCGCTGCTCTCTCTGTAATAGTTATTCTCTTAAAATCTGTATATCTTTTTGTGTAAAATTACACTCAAATGATGTCATGATAAATTTAACTTTTTATAGAGGATCCATCTCTTCTAATTGAAAAGAAGCAATTTCAGGGAATAAAATCTAATAATCGATAACTAAAAACTAAAATATTGTATAGAAACAACTTGTATAAAATATTACAAGTCTCAATGCAGTTAATCCTATAATTTTAATGTTCCAATTATTACTGTCAGCCGTAGTAATAAAGGGTGTTTTTTTAGAGGTATAGAACTTTAAATTGCAATAAAACAACGATGTATTATTCGATTGACATGAATTTTTTTATTCGAAAGATAATCTTGTGGCATTACATTTTAAATACGATCAAGCAAGGCGTAGATTCGTCGAATGGGCCCAAAACGTGATTGTCGTTGTTCCGGATTTTCATAAGCGAATTTTGTTTAGCGATGAAGCGCACTTCTGATTGAATGGCTACGTCAACAAACAAAACTGCCGCATTTGTAGTGAAGCTAATCCACAAGTGTATGTCGAAACACCGTTACATCCAGAAAAACTGACTGTTTGGTGAGCTTTATGGGCTGGTGGAATCCTTCTTCAAAAACGATGAAGGCCACAACGTTACAGTCAATGGTGATCGGTATAGAGCCATGATTACTAACTTTTTCATTCCTGAATTGAACAATCATGATGTCCAGGAGCTGTGGTTCCAACAAGACGGCGCAACATGTCACACAGCTCGTGCCACAATCGATTTATTGAAAGACACGTTTGGTGACCGCCTAATTTCACGTTTTGGACCTGTGAATTGGCCTCCAAGATCTTGTGATTTAACACCGCTAGACTATTTTCTGCGGGGCTATGTAAAGTCTTTGGTCTATGCGGATAAGCCACAAAGGCTTGACCATTTGGAAGACAACATTCGCCGTGTTATTGCCGATATACGGCCACAAATGTTGGAAAAAGTCATCGAAAATTGGACGTCCAGATTGGACTACATCCGAGCCAGCCGTGGTAGTCCTATGCCAGAAATCATATTTAAAATGTAATGCCACAAGATTATCTTTCGAATAAAAAAAATTCATGTCAATCGAATAATGCATTGTTGTTTTATTGCAATTTAAAGTTCTATACCTCTAAAAAACACCCTTTATATATCTTATATATATAAATATAATTCAATATTGATAATAAATATTTTTCTCTATTATTTTACTCTTTAAGTAAAAAAAATATATATATAAACATTTACCATTGTAATTTTGGTGATTCATTTACTTTGCGAAAATTCTCCCGATAATATAATAACCATATTATATTTTCGGAAAAGAATAATTGATTCGAATAACTTTGAATTTATAAACTAATACGCGACGCTGTGTGATTTATTGTAAGGGCATTCAACTACATGCCTTTGCAAATCCGATTTAAAAACATTGCTTTTTAATAAAATTTTGTAATAATTGTGTCACAAAAAAGAGAAGAAATACAATGAAATATATTGAAGCCCAGTGCTTCTCAAACTTTCAATACTTTAAATCACAATTTCAATCTTTTCAATCACAATTTCAATCTTTTCAATCACAATTTTTATCGCGCCTCCCTTATACATTAATAATGTACTGAATGCAATAATAATGCACTTAGACGTTAAAGCTTCACTACGCGATCTTAATTATAAAACATACAAATTAATAACATAAGTATTAAATTTTGTATACGTTACTTTTAAGCAAAAAAAAAATAATAAGTAATAGGATAATTATTATGTTATTTTTCATTTCTCCAATTTTTAAATTGAACATATTGCAAAATGTGGTTGCTGCTTAGAAGACAAAATATAGATATCAGCTAAATATAGAAAAATAACAGAGGGTCAATTTCTAATCATAAGCATTCCTTATAAAAACTTTGCTTTGATAGACAAGCCCATGGAAGTTGTTAATAATTAAACTTATTCTTAATTTAGTATTAATTAATAAGTTATAAAATACTCTATGCAGCACTGATACATTAAAAGTATACCAGCTGAAGTGCCCGCTCTTTGCACGAGTTCATTTATAAGAAAATAAAACATTTTTGATATAATAGCTGAATTGTAAGGAGAGTAAAGCCAAGTGCGCGACAATGTTTACAAAAATGTAAAATGATTTTTTTAAAATGATTGCTCAAATTATAATTAGTTTTAAGCGAATTATAATTTTAAGCCTCACAGAATTAGCATTTATAATTGATGTTAAAGAATGAACAATAATATAAAATTCCGATGAAGAATAATTGTATTATTTTGAATAGTTAAAGCAAAAAGACTTCAACATATTTTAACCCGGGTGCAGGCTTGCACTCGATACGTTCGAGCGGGGTTATTGAGTCACCCCAATCCTCTTTTTCTTTATAATTATTTTATTGTACACGATACAAATCTTGATTCCAGCGAATAATTTAATTAAGAGAAAGTAAACTTAATTACTTTCAAGGATTTTTCAATTTTTCTTCGGTAACAAATAAACAGTTTTGTCAGAATTAATGATGTGTTCTGAGTGTCCCGTGCGACCTCTTCCGGGTAAAAAGTATTTTCATTATGATAATATATATGTTGCTGCTAAAACAATTGTGTGAAACGTTTTTCGTTATGCTTTATATGTTTGAGATATGTTTATAAGTATCATAAAATTCCTTTGCATGGAAAAAAGCGCAACAGAGAAAAATAATACATTACTTACAACTTCCCTAAATGAGAAACAAACATAAGAGAGGAGTCATAACTAACTGTACCAATAACTTAGGTCAAACAGATTATCAGCAAAAACAGATTACAGCTATAATGTGCAGTATTTTAAAAATAATCCCAGTGATGAATTTTTTATGTTCCTAAATTTTTTCGATTCTGGGTCTGGGATTTGTTTTTTCTCTGAAAGAGCAGTATGTTAGGATTAAAAAGAAAACGTAATAATAAATCTCTCATCACGGGATTACTGCAAATCAAATAAAAGTTTTTTTATTTGATTATAGGATCAAAGATAGCTAATTAGGTATTGAAGACGTTTTTATTTTTGATGACTTAATATCGCGCGCCTATAAATTCTATCAGAGTAAAAGTGCATTTTTTATTATGTCTGAAAGTATTTTGTTTTAATTCATTCCAGTAAATTAATTATTTTTTAGATCTTTTATTTTCGATATGCTCGCGCCCCCAGGGGGCGCGCCCCACAGTTTGAGAAACACTGTTGTAACCTATATTCTTCTACATATAACTTCCTTTCACTATTGTATGAGTATTGACTTACGTTTGTAAGCCTTGTGTTATATTTGTCGGCACACAAGGAGTCTACATAGAGTCTCAAAAAAAAAAAAACACTGGTAAACTTATAATTTTTAACACGCTTTTATAAGTTTCACTTGTATATAACGGAATCTTTGGACTCGAATTTTACCCACTTTAAAAGGTCAGATTAATTCGAAATTTTGCACACTTGTCAAGGACCGATGACAATACAATAATTTCCTAATTTTGTTCTATTGTCCTGATCAGGATCTTAAAAAATAAGGATTTCGAGATTTGGCGATTAATTCATTATATCGTTTCCAGATTTGGCGACTAATTCCAAACTCCATTTCCAAATTTGTCGGCTAAAAGACCGTACCCCTTAAAAAAGTGCAACCTTAAAAATGAAAATGCTTGTAATTAATACAAATAAAACAAAAAAAGTGTTCTTTATGTGAGAAAGGAGAGGGTGGGTGTGTTAGCAATTTCTTATCATAATGTAAATGATTGACTAGTTTTTCTGAAAAGGGAAATATAAAAAATAAAAAAGACTCGTGCACGCGTGAAAAAAAATATTTTATGTTTTGACTGCTAAACTCAGACATTCTGTTTTTCATAATTCATTTGACCAAAACAGCTGATTCCCCACTTCAGCCAACCTTGAACTGTGAACGTGAAAACAAAACTTGCTGAATTAATCGAAAAAAACCTGAATAGTTTTTTTTAAAATTTGGAATCACTTGGCATAAAACACTTTTATTAGTTTGATCTATATCTACACAGACGGAATCTTTGAAATATAACGATGCGGGACTCATCCGAGGCCCGGTAAACGGAGGGAATACTCTTCAGACCCGTTAATTAATATCCATTGAAGAGCAAGTCTAATTCCAGAAGCAATGTATTTCCGACTCCAAATATCAAATTGCAGGATAAATTTAACAATAAATAAATGATAGTTTAAAAAACTAAATAAAAAAGAAACACGCTTTTTTATTGTAGATTGAACTAAAAAATGAAAAATAAAAATTTTGTTTAAAAAAACCAAAAAACATGCTTTTATAGTGTGAATCGAACCAAAAAGTAAAAAAAAAAAATAATTCTTAATATAAAAATAAAATGTCTAACGAGAAAATTGTCATTGTGGTAATAGCGTGCGGTGCTCAATATTAATTGTTATAATTTCTTCCTAGTTCTATTCTGAAATGCTGAGTTAGTGTAAAAATGTAATGCATAGCACCCCACGCTTTTACCACAATGACATTCATTTTCTCGTTAATCATTTTATTTTTATGTTAAAAATTATTTTTTTACTTTTTAGTTCGATTCACACACACACTATAAAAGCATGTTTTTTAGTTTTTTTTAAATTATAATTTATTGAAACGGAAAAGGAAACTGTTTCTTCGCAGTACTATTAGTTGGTTGGATTTTTTTGCACCTAGATCCTCTGGGGATAAAAATCAAATTTATAAAATTAAATAATATAAAAGTCTATAAAAACAATTCATAGAGTAAAAATCAGTGAGTCACAAAATGAGGAAACAAACCAATGTTATAAAAAAAAATTAAGATTTGTGATTGGAGAAAAAATTCTTAAGCGAGTCAGTGGCCGCTGTAGCCAAGTGGTCATGCTCGTGAACTTAGGACCGGTAGTATTTCAGTCGAGTCGATATTTGGTATCACTGAAGATCTACTGTGTAGAGAGATTGATGCAAGTTAAATTTGTCGAGGCACAAAATCCTTCCGTTGCCATGGTGTGGAAATTTGGAGAATGGGATGTCAGTTCAGATGTCGTCTTCGTCACTTGACCAAGGTTCAAATTTGTGAGATCCATCGCTAATAGCCTCAGTGTAGCTTCTGAGTGCTACGTTAATATACAATCAATCAATCGAACAAGTCAAGTGAACGCTGTAGCCCACTGGTTGTGGTTGCGAATTTGTAAAGGCGTTGTTTCTGTTGAGCCATGTGCAAGTCATGGTGCCATTCAAGACACGCCGTGTAAAGGCACGGAGCATAAAATCTAGTGATCCAAAGCAAGAATGAACAAACTACGGCCCGTGGGTCACCGGAATTTTAATTCGCCGATCCGAGGTAAATTAAAAGAAATATATATATTGTTACGTAGATCCGAGGGTTCGAGGATTTTATGCAAAAACAATCACAAAGAAAAAAATAATCAGTTCTTTAAGAGTGATACGTATTTATTATCGAAAATCCAATCCTTTCAATACAGGATTCATCGGCAATATTCACAGGGTAAATATCCGAAAGTCATCACACCTTTAACAGCAATAAAACACAATAACAGTGTTTAAAAATACACGTAAGTAAAGATTATTCACAAGCACAGCCGATCTAATCGCTAGTCAAAACAATCCTCACTACTTGCTGGCTTAATCAAGACTCCTCGCCGTTGAAAAGGAGTTGCTTTTTTGGGCTTCTGGACTGTAAGAATAGTCCTCAATCCCATATCTGGACAAGTCTTCGATGATGGGCATGGCGAGAGTGGTTTTTTGCATTCTGCTAGGTGGTATGACGGCGATTGGATGGTCGATGGAATCCGGGAGGCGTGGCTTCGGTGCTTCGTCTGGATGGTGAATTTAGAAAAGTTTTTTGACTTGGGCGAGAGCTTAGTGACTGCTCTCTGATTGGATGCTGGATACAGTGAACAGTGACTCCAATTGGCTGCCCAGGAGGCTGGGATTTAAGAAATGGGGAGGCGCAAGTCCAGTGGGGAAGGCAAGAGAGAAATAATGACAAAAATATTTAAAGAAAGTAAAATTTTAGTAAAATGAGGTGCAATAAAAATATTGCACGAAAAATTAAAGTTAAGGAGGATTGTACGAATCAAGAAGTATTCTTCTTGGTCTTTTAGAATTATCATTAGCAATGTATGGAATTAAGTTCTGCATACTATAGTTGTTGGTTGCTGGTAGATCATCAAAAAGGTTAATTGCAATTTTCTGAATATGGGCACTAAAACTGGTAATTTTTAATGCTTTACGTATGTCATCATTGCGCATATATCTTGTGGCTTTGACAATCATACGTATTAAAGAATTTTGCAGAGTGTCTAAAATATTGATATTTGTTTTAGCGGCGTAACCCTATACTGGATTTGCGTAGGCTAAAATTGGACGCATAACGGCTGTATAGAGAAGCACTTTGTTTTCTATACTTAAATGAGAGTTCCGGCCTGTTAGGGGGTAGAGTTTAAACATAATTTTCCAGAACTTATCGCGTGTGTATAAAATGTGTTGTTTCCATGTTAGGTGCGTATCGAAAATTATACCGAGGTATTTAACTTCCTGAGACCAGGGGATCTGTTTATTGTACATAATGATTGATGGTGGGAGTGAGTGCTTTTTTGTAAAAATAATAGCAGTGGATTTTTCAACGTTGATACTGATTTTCCATTTATCGTAGAAATTTTGTAAATGAAGGAGGTGCTTGTTTATTGCATATGAAATCGTAGACAGTTTTTTGTAAGTTGCGTGAATGGCAGTGTCATCAGCATAGAGGTTAATTTTTGTTAAAGAGTAGTCAGGGATGTTGTTAATATAAAGATTGAAGAGCAGGGGGCCTAGCAAAGAACCTTGAGGACACCCTGCAGAAACAGAGTGCTCGTTTGATAGTGTCTCGTTGGTTCTAATTTTGAAGGAACGGTTAGTGAGATAGGAGTGAATGAGGTGAATCAGTGGGGGAGGTAGGTTATAAGAAATTAGCTTGAAAGTGAGTCCATTAATCCAAACACGGTCGAAGGCTTTCTGGATATCCAGAAATACCGCGCCCGTGCTTTTCTTTTTCTGGAAACCTTCCAAGATGTGTGCTCAGTTAATCTTAAGAGTGGGTGCAAGGTTGAGAGCTTGTTAGTAAAACCATATTGATTGGGATTAAGAAAGTTATTTTCATTAATGAAATTTTTTAATTTATGGATTCGGTTAATTTACCGATTGTGGAAAGTAGGGATATGGGCCTGTAACTGGATGCTAAATGAGGATCTTTGTCAGGTTTGTTAATAGGAAAAATAATGGCTTCTTTCCAGTTGTCTGGAAAGTGATTAAATTTGAGAATTTTATTGATAAGAATAGTTAAATAAGGATTAGTTTAATGGGGAAGTTTTTTAACATGCGGTTAGTGATTAAATCTTTACCAGGGGCCTTTTTGGGGTTAACATGCTTAATATAGCGAATTATTTCATCGGGAAGGGCAGGTTCTATGAGAGTGGTGGGGGGAGTGGAACGAAAGTTGTTCACGGTAGAGTTAATAATTTCGTCATTTTGGTTGTAAGAATCATTTTCACGATCATTTTCAATAAAGTTATTTTTAATATTAGTAGCGAGAAGGTGAGCTTTTTGCTGATCAGTGACTGCCGTACCAGTTGCACAGTTTAGAGTCGGGATTTTAGGTCTTTTGCTTTTGAAGAATTTTTGAGTGCGCCAGAGGCTGTTATCCGTGGTATTAAGTGCTTCCAATCTTTTTTGCCAGATGCTATCGTTATATTTTTTGAGTTCTTTTTTGAGGTCTGATTGTGCTCTATTGTAATGTGTTTTAAAAATAGGGTTGAGAGTCTGATGGTAACGTTAACGAAGGTGATTTTTGAGTTTTAGCAGTCGGTTTATGTGTTGTGGAGTAAAATTTCGACGGTCGATTCCGATTGGTCGGGAGGCGTGGCTATGAGTCTCAATGACCGCATCGGTGAACTCTGAGATTTTTTGCTCTAAATCGTTAGCATTATTAATGTTATTAGGATGAAAATCAAAAAGAGAAAGATTTTTATTTAAGTTATTTTTGAAAGCATTCCAGTCGGTGGAGACCACTCTGGGATTAGGGGGTTCCACCGCTAGTTTAAAGTTGAAATTTAAGAGTACAGGATTGTGGTCGAAAGAAAGGTCGTCAATAGAGTTAATAGTGAAGGGGTAGTAGAAGTTTTTAATAAGGGCGATGTCAATGGTATTAGCAGAATTATGACCAAATCTAGTAGGAGTAGGGGGAAAGGCGATATTTAAATTAACCATATTAGCGAAGTTATAGAGGTGCCTTCCTCTGTTAATAATATGAGTATAATTTCATGCATTATGAGAGGCATTAAAATCTCCGAACACAATTATTCGCGGTTTGAATGAAGTATTCAATATCTATTGTGAATAAATTTTCATCTGAAGAGGGGGGAATATAAACGCTGGTAATAGAGATGGGTTCGTGCTTGGGAGGGGTTAGTATAATGTTAGTGGCTTCCAGTGTGCGGAGGGGAGGGGTGGGGAGGCAGTAGTGCTTAAGAGAATTTTTAACTAAAATCAGAGTTCTACCGGCGGTCCGCGGTCCGTCAGAGGTTCTATCATTTCTATGGCAGGTATAATTTGCAATGTTTAAGTTGTGAGAAGGTCTCAGGTGGGTTTCTTGAATGAGAAAAATATCCGGGAGTGCTTTTCTATAAAGATACGTAATTCAACATTACGTCTCAACAAACCGTTTGCGTTCCAAGAACACAAACTGAGGCCAATTGGAGAGGAACTACACATTATTAGAATTATTACAGGATGCCTCTATTTGGGCGTACATCTGATTTGGGTTTAAAGGTTGATTTGCGTTTAAATTGTTATTGTTACAGATAATTTGTGACAGCTGCATGAGACAATGCATTGTCATTTGCAGCGTTGTTTGGACGTTTAAATTGTTATTATTACTGAAATTATTGAGATTGAAATTGTTATTTCGATTATTAAAATTTGGAAAATTATTATTGTTGTATCTATTTGATGGGGAGTTTGGGTATTTGGCCTCGGTTTGTGCTGAAAATCCAGGTCCTCGTGCCGCCATCTGTTGGTTGTTTTTTAGATTATTTGCTCCGTTTGCGGCTTGGGCATATGAAACGTTTGGTCTAACTATGCTATTGTAAATATTTGTTTAGGAGTTTCTATTGTTTAGCGCAGCTCCTTTTGGGGGTTTGGGGAAAGAGGGACATCCTTTATAATTAGCCATATGCCCGTAGATATGGCAATTGATGCAGTAGGCGGTTTCAAGTTTTTGTTTAATCGGGCAATCACGGGTGAGGCGATTTTCACCTCACTTTAGACATCTGGGACAGTATATTTAAATGACAGTTTTCTGAGCTATAGTTAAAGTTATTACAGGTGTAACATTGTGTTACATCTTTTCCTTTGCATCCCTCAACTCTGATACTTAGAAGCTAAGGGTTTTGAGGTCGAAAATTTTTAAGTTATCTAGATTTCGGGGGAGTGTTATTAGAAAGATGGGGAGGGCGCGTTTGGATTTTCGTCCGACAAGTTGGTTTAATCTTTCTGGCGTGTAGTCAAGAAGTTCTAGATCCTCTTTGATTTCCTCGGGTTTGGTGGTGCGGGGGAGGTCTTTGATGACCACTTTTATTGGGCGATCAGCTTTGGCTTTGATAGTGTAAAATTGAAATTTAAGTTTTTTGAGTAGTTGTACTACTAATCTTCTTCCTTCAGGGGTGTCTGTGTATAATTTTAAGAAATCACCCGTTAGGCGGGATCTTATTTTTGGGAACACTTTAGTTATAGCGGCCATTTGAGTTTTGTAGTTTTCTTCTACAAATAGCATGATTGGTGGAGGAAGTGGGTTTTGAGTGGTGCTCTGATTGGTCGAATTATTCGACTCGATATTTCTGTTTTCCGTACGGGGGGAAGTGGGGTTCTTTTCTATGACGGGAGAACCTGGGTTTTCGAGGTTATTAGAATTAAATCTTTGTGGAAATTCAAATTTATTGGGAGATAAATTTATCTCCTCGTTATCGGGAAAGTCTAAAACAATTTTACGAGCGGTTTTCCTTTGAGGGGGATACTCAAAATTTGAGTTATCCTTCCTTTTACATGGTTTAATATTTTGAGTATTACTTTTAGGCGTAGTCTGAGTATATTTAATAGGAGAGTTCGATGGGTTTTTTTTCATGGTGAGGGCAGCCAGGGATAGTACAAGGGTCATAGGAGTCAATGTCACTTACCGCAATGGCCATCGTCTCTTCGATGTCTTGCAGCTCCGTGACTGCTCTCCGGTAGAAAGGTTCGTCAGGGTAGTGGTCGGGCATCTGTCTGAGTGTATCCACACATGCCTGCTTAGACTTGCGGAAGGCCTCCATTTTCGCTAGTTGCGCCTTGTTGAATTTCAGCTGCTCACATGGTGTAAGTTGTGGCTGAGGGGATGGCGTCCTTGAGAGTGTCCGTTGCGTAGATGCTTGTTCCAATTCCATATCCGTAGGTAGATTAGCCATGTCCGAATCTTTGCCGTTTCCAGAGAAGGGGAGAGAGTAGATAGAGTCTGCTTTGTCTATAAAGCCCTGATAAGGGCTGCTGAAGTCAGATGCTCTATTAGATGGGGGGATACGAGGTGAGGGTTGCCTAAGCAATGCGGCCCTGTAGCGTTCGCCGTTCTTGCAGATGATCGTAGAATCCGTGCAGACCGTATAGATGACGCGTCCGCACACTTCGACGCCCAAGTCGACTCTCAATGTATCGTGATCAAAATCGACTCCTCGCCATACCGGCGGGCATCCTTTTTATATGCGCGACAGAAACTTCTAGAAATATAACCACTCGTGTCATTGAACGTGACACTAGTGGAGAGATCTACTACTTTCTAGAAGATTCCAGAGGGTTCCGAACTCGCCAACATGATCGCTAATGACGCCAACATGATCGCTAATGACGCCAAAATGGTCGCCAAAGTCGCCAAATTGGCCACCAAAAATGATTCCAACTTGGCTCTACCGCTAAGATTTCGCCAAGTTCTCATTGAATAGTCATTATAACGTAAGGGGTGGCATTGATTGTGAATAGTACAATTTTAACATGAAATAAATATAACATAGAGTAATATAAATGCATTAAACTCTAAAATACAAATTATTTACACTATTTACACAAAATTCGTAACAATATTTATATATTATCCATCCATCTCATTTTCTTCTTTGTTTAAATATTACGAGGGATGATCAAAAAGGTTTCAAGCCGCAGCATTTGAAAACTAGATATTGTGGAGAAGTTTTGTTTGACCAGAGTGGAGACAAATGGCTCTACTTGTCATACAGCTAGTTTGCGGGTAGGTAGGGAAAATTTCCAGATGGTTCAGGACGATTGAAATGGCAAGACCCTGAGGAAATTAGTCTCATTTGGAATGCGAGGTGTGATTCGATTTTTATGGGCAAAGAATGTGTCCGCATGTGGCATTCACTGTCAAATCTTAGAAGTTTATAGCGAAGAAGCAATGGACATACAACACGTAGTGAAATGGTGTCACTCTTTTCAATCAGGCAGAAAGGATGTCGAAAACCGCAATATGGCAGGGAACGGCCGGCCAAGTTCTTCGACGACAGAAATCAAAACGGCACGAATTGAAGAAATAATTCAAATTGGTCGATGGGTATCCCTGCGTGAAATCTCGTCAGAGCTGCGTCTGAGCTATGGTATCGTGCAGCATATTGTTTTTGGTGTACTGTGATATTCCAAGACAGTTCTATGAAAACATCCGTCGAGACCAGGCTCAATGAGCAGGAAACCTGATTTCTACTAAGACGGGTTAAGCAAGTTGGTTCTGCGTTCTGATAAATGCCTAAATAGACATGGTGATTATGTCAAAATGTGATAGACATGCATGCCTCTTAATTCCCTTTTGTATTTTCTGTCTATTGTTAATAAATATTTCTTTATTCGACTTGTAGCCTTTTTTTTTCTGATCACCCCTCGTATTTTTTTCCTTCCTTTTTTCAAAGGACTGATGATCTTTTTACTTTTTCAGATTTGCATCTTGAATTGAGTTGCATTCTAACAATCATCTCAAGCAGTTGTTACTAAATATGCCTAAGTTAGAGTTTTACAAATCATTATCGAAAGTAAGTTTCCCACAAATTTAATATCTCATACCCAGAAAATCAGTGCTATGTTTGCTCCATCTTATATATGTGAACAAGTGTTTTCAACCATGAACCTTAGAAAGAATGATTTCAGAAGTAGACTGACAGATGAACATTTAGCCTCGTTTTTTAGAATCACTTCAAACCTCAATGAAAGGAACTTTTAAAAATGAAATCAAAATTTCATTCATCTCATTAACATATTTCAATTGCAACATTTGTATATTGTTTTTAAAATTTTAGAAAAATTTATCTTGACCCGCAAAACACTTTTTTTTTTATTTTTCGCCCGAGACAGAAAAAGTTTGTTCATCACTGATCCAAAGACTTCACATTGGCATGGCGTGGAAGTTTGGAAAGTGGGTTCTGACTCACAGGTGTTATCACCATCATTTGAGTGTGGTTTAAAATTACGAAGTCTTTCTCCATTATCCCTCGTGTTACTCTTGAATACGTGCGTAACAAACAATCTATCAGCCAAACTAGCCAATTAAAGTTAAGGTATCCGACTACGCTCGGAATCGTGATTTTGCAAAAGCGTATAAATGGATAATATTTATGATATTTAGTATCACTTATATTAGAAAACGTATATAAAATTGTTTTAAGAATATTATTACAGTAAAAAATTATTTAAAAACAATATTTTGACAAAAAATGAACATAGAATGACCCATTTTCAAAACATTCTCCTTTTATGAAAACTGCTTCTCTTATAATAATATTTTGCCTGTATATAGTTCAGACCACTGTACACAGGTTGAACAAGAATTTTTGAAATATATAACTTAGAAATGGATTTATCCATATTTTTCTACAACAGAGGGGAGAAATTTTAAGAAAAAAACACCGATAATTTTTTCAATTGATGGTAACTCTGAAAATAATGGGAATTTTTCAAAAATTCTAGTTCAGATTCTCTGGAGAAATCTTTACTTTATATAAGCAAAATATTACTATTATATATATATATATATATATATATATATATATATATATATATATATATATATATATATATATATATATATATATATATAGAAGCATTTTTTATAAAAGGAAAACGTCTTGAAAAAAGGTTATTTAAAGGTAATTTTTTGCCATGTATTAAAATATTTTTTTGTCATAATGTCCTTAAAACAATTTTATACATGTATTCTAATCTAAGTGACCCTAAATATCATGAAAATTATTCATTTCTGTCATTTTTTAAAACCACGGTTTCGAACGTAGTCGTATACCTTAAAGAGTGTGGTTTAAAATGATGGAAGCCAGCGGAGTTAAAAAAAACAGAACATATTTAGACCCTCATTCTATAGTCAAACACATAGAGAAGCTTAAGTAAAAATGTCAAGTTACTTTTGAAATTCAAAATTCCTTAATAAATATTGTTTGTAAAATTTCTATCTTCAATTTTATTCATTTATTTGAGATAAGTTATCTCAAATAGTTTTTTACATTTACTTCAAATTGGAGAATTCGTTTTGGAAATAAATAAATTAACTAAAGACTTTCTTGTTATATTTATTCAAAAACATTATGTTTTTTCAAAATGACTTAACTAATGTTAGAATAGTTTAGAGGAAAAAAAGTGTATTGGTTCGAAAACTTTTAACAAATGTTTTTAAGTATTTGTCTTCGGAAATGGCAAAAGCACATGGGTCACCTTCATAACTTTTCTTCAATATAACAAACTAAAATTTCGATCGGCTTAAAAAAGAGGTGGAATTCGTTTTTACATAAAAAATCACTCACATTTAGAATGTAATGTTGATCGGAAAAACATGTCTTTTCGCATAAATGTTCGAAACATCACTCTGAGCGTTTGAAACCACTGACGCTTGCATGAAAAATATCTAACGACAGTATCGCATTTAACTTTCTGTCAATCATGAAATGGTTGATATTTCCTGTATTTTCTTTTCTGTAACGTGTTTCTTTGTGCCCCCTCCCCCTTTTAAAGTTGCATCTTTTTCTGCATTTTTTTTAAAAAGAACAATCTAGCCGCTGCCTTTTTTCATTTTCTGTTTCTTCTAAAAGAGTTAACTTCATTTTTAAGAGTAAACTTCATTCTAATTTAATAAAAATCTTTTCAGAAATGCTTACAACTCTTTTATTCTGAAAAAGAGAATAAGCATTTAAGTCTGAGCTAAAAAACGTTTCTATTAAAAAAAATTTTAGCAAAGCATTTAAAGAAAATTAAAAATATAATTCTAAATCAATCACATTTAATGGTTTAAAATATGTTTATTTTTTAATGACTTCAATTTAATGTAATTATATTTGTACTTTACGTGCGGGGGGCGTAGTTAATTTGGCTTTAGCCTTGTACGCCCTTGCGGGTTCAACCTTGTCTCAAGTCGGTGGATTTTCATGATGCATAAAACTGACTGCATTCATGACAATAATTTTCGACATGTAAAATAACCCCATGTATACAAAGTGCTTGCTTGGCTTGGATGCTCTCGGCAAAATTAAATTCCTAGTACGATTTCGCATCTTCAGAGCTCAGATACTTCCCCATGGGGAGGAAACTGGCAATTAATAGCCACTTATATGGTGCCACACTAAAACGGGATACCAGCTCCCGGGGAATGTATTAGGTCTGCAATGGTAATTACCAATTCACAGTCCCGTTTGAAAAACAAAAGCATCTTTGTACCTTTTTTAATATTTTAGCAAAAAAGACTTTTGAAAGCTTATTATTAATATTATTTACTAAGAAAGACTGCTATATTTTATTGTCATTTTTATCACCATACATTATCATATTTTTACTAACAGGTTTTAAGTATTTGCGTATTGAAAAAAAAGACAACTATATGTTATTATGTGCTTTACTTAGCAAATAACCATTTTATTTGAAATAATTTAGAAGTATTTCATAACAGCAAAAAAGAGAGACAAATTAGTGTACAGAATTAAAAATTACGTTTCATTGTATTAAAATATTTTGCAGTGTTAATGTTAATTAATACATGTAAAAATACCTTAAAATTTATATCTCGTAATAAAAAATATCAATATTTTTTCTTCTAATAATTAAAAGCACATTACAACAATCTAAAACTAATTTTTAAAAATTTCAGGAATGTGAATAACTTTAAAAATTTGATTTGAGATTAATATAATACATCAATCGATTGATAACATGCTGTTTAATTCTTTTGTATGTTTTACTTTAATCTAGTACGAGTTGTATTTTTTTTATCATAGTTAAAACATATGTTTGAAAATTAAATTCATTATTGGTAAAAAAAGGAGTTCGAAATTATAGTCAGGCTCAATTTATTTGTTTGAAGCTAAGGCAATAGCCGCTTGGAAGCTAAAAACTAACAAATTGAATTTATAAATTAAATTTTAAGATCTATTGAAATACGATATTAGCTGAGAACGTATCTTTTTTTGGGGGGGGGGAAGAATTATATAATTCTTCTCTAATAATTTATACAACACACACACAGACACGCACACACACACACACACACACACACACACACACACACACACACACACACACACACACACACACACACACACACACACACACACACACACACACACACACACACACACACACACACACACACACACACACACACACACACACACACACACACACACACACACACACACACACACACACACACACGCACACACACACACACACACACACACACACACACACACACACACACACACACCGAACTTACGTGATAGATGAGACAGATAGAATAGCCCGCGTAAGAGTCAGGATATAATTTCGCATATAAATGCAGGTAAATTATTTTTAGTTAGGAGCCGAAGACGAAAAAAAATAATTTAGATAAACAATTTTTTTTAATAAAATGTTAGATAACACAAACACAAAATCGCAAACCGGAGTTATTTTGATGTGAAAGGTTTCATAAAATCTAACATAGTAGCGTGCCGGCTCCCAGATTTGTTTCTTCCCGCAAAATTTCGTCGTAGTATGCTAATATTTTTTTTATTTCTTGTTTTATTGAAAAACCTGTTCATCGTTGGAGTCTATATTCTCTAAAATTTGTAACCCTTTCTCAATTAAATTGAGGCCTTCTGTCAAATTCACAACCGTCATTTGATCTTCTGATTGAGCTGGATCTAAAGTTCTTCAATGGCTTGCTCTTGCTCGGGCATTTCTATGAGCTCATCAATTGTGAACTCCTGGTTGTGGGAATCCAGCAGTTCTTGAACGTCATCACCATCCATTTCTAAATTAATTTGCTTGGTGAAATCGGCAACTATCTCAATCATGTTACCAATTTCATTAGGCTCTATTACTGATTTCACCTGAGATTCAGCGATGAAAAAAAAAAAAAAGAGACTGTTTTTTCAAAATGCCTTTTAAAGATTTTTGTGAAACTTCATTCCGAGATTGTCCGAGGATTCTCACTGCATCTAAAACATTGAATTGTTTCCAAGAGACGTTTTCAGAGAGCTCATTGTTTTGTCTCATAGCTTCATGCAGATGTACAAATGAGTGAGTAATCAAGTCATGTAGCGCTCAAACAAAAGATGAATCGACGAAATTTGAAAATCCCGTAACTCCAAGTTTGTGTAAGTCGGGGTAACATAAGTCGAAGTATTACTGTGTTCTCTTTCTCATTTTAGCAACTGCAAGAGAGTGTATCGCGTTTTTTTAAATTGAATTTTGGGACATTGTACTTTACAGGATTGATCTTGAAAACCCATTAAAAATACAATGCAATGATTGGTTGTAAATTCTTTTTTTGTAACATTACACTTGAAAAAAAAAAAAGATTTTAAAGAATAGGAAAGTTAAAACTTTGTGAATTACTTGAAATAGAATTCATATTAAGAATTAAATATTTTCGAATCTTATCAATTAATGCGTTCTATCTTAATTTATATATAAATAAAAGGATGAACAGAAGATGGTTGAAAATAGGATCGAGTTAAAAATATTTTTAAGACAATCAAGAGGTTGCCATTCTTATCTATCTCTGAAGGTCTTCAAACTAATTCCCTCTCTTTTTGATGCGCTTTGTGAATGAAGATGGTTAAATAGCTTTGAAATGAATTGTTTTTCCTTGGTTTATATTTAATTACTTTTAGTATTCTGTTTCAAAATCATCAAATGATGTAAAATTTTTTATAGAGCAGAATGCTTCCATGCTCTTTTTTCCTTCAAAATCCTCGATTGTTAGAAAGAACTGTTTGAGGTTTTTCAATTTCTTCTATTTGAAAAATGTTGCTTACCTTACAGAGACACACTGCTTATGGAAAAAAGAGTTTTACAGGGAAAGTACTCTTACCAGCATTAACATGAATTAGGTTATGACACTTCTAGAAGATGTTAGCAGGGTTATCAGATTGGGATTTTAAAGCCCTTTACGACAGATTTGACCGCAAATTTGGCAACAAATTATAACGATAATGAACCTTCGAAAAGTCACAGGCATCGACCCTTCTGGAAATTTCCTTGAATCTATATTAAAGGTCGGTGGAGTTACGAGTCAGTCGAGTTCAAAATTTGTTTGTGCGTTGTCTGCGATTAGACACAGATACTTTGTCTGCCTGAGTTCCTCTAAGTCAGCGATACTCAATCTGCCGCCCGAGGCCCACATGCGGCCCACTGAGCCTATTTAAATGGCCCGGTCATGGCCCATTGTTCTGAAAAATTCATTTATTTATAAAAATTTGGTGAGAAATTCTTTGTTAAGAGAAATCAAATATATTAAATTTGATTTTTGCTGTCGATATCGTATGGGTATATATATATATATATATATATTGATTAGTGATAATGTAAAACAGTGGAGTAGCGGAGTAACTAATTTTCAACTATCTTTCGTATCTTGCAAGCGAAAAATACTTGAAGAAAGTAGGTTGTTCCCAGGCGATTGAGAAGTTGACTATTTTGTTGTGAAAAACAAGCAAGGATCAGTAATTGTTTGATTTGTCACGAAAGTGTTGTATTTCAAAAATAGTAAAAAACAGAAATCGTTCAGTGACACTTTCCCTCGAATATCTCTTTCAAGATGTGATAAATAGGCTTTGTTGAATAATCTTTACAACAGCGAAAAACTATTTTGTCAGTGGTAATGTCACGGTGGCAACAAAGGCACGCTATGAAATTTGTTATACTATTGGTAATCACATGAAACCGTTTATTGATGCAGCAATCGTGAAGGAGGGATTTTTAAATGCTTCCAATTTAGAAAAATTCAGCCACAATATTAAAATATATAAAAAATAATTAAAGAAAGCAAAATAGGAATTTTAATATTTTGATCAATATTTTCCACATTTTAAATTTTCTATGTTATCTTGGTCTTAAAACATTTCTGTCCTCCCTTCCTCCATTAATCCTTATGCTGCGGCCTGCGTGAAATAGCCATCATATGTATGCGGCCCGCGTAAAAAAAGCTAACATATATATGCGGGCCGGCAGAAAAAAAGGTTAAGCACCCCTGCTCTAAGTGGAACTATTCTTGAAAGTCGTTTCTGGAGAGTTGTAAAGCTTGTTTAGAACGAGCGTGTTCTTCCATTCCTGAAAATACTACTGTTGGCGCATGCGCGCCAACGTCATGCGCACATATGCAAATATGCTTCCTTGCCACGCTGTGCCGGCAGTTGAGAACTTTCTGTGGAACAATATAGACGAGAAAATTTCTCTTTAATACTCAGACGTGAGCATTAAAATATAGGACTCTAATACTCGAAGTTCACAATAAAAAATACTTAAAATTTGCTGCGCTTGTAAATAGCATATATATGTTGTGTGATATATGTTGTGTGGTTAAATAAAAAAAGTAAAAAAGAAATAAGCGTGGCTGGTCCGTCAATGAAACAAAAAAACAACTAAAAATAAACAACTACGTTTCAATAGATCTTTGTGTATAAACATCAATTTATCTTTGTGTAGTCATTTGTCCGTCTTTGTCATATAATAAAAGCGTTATTATTCAATGAGTTTGTCATCAGCTGTTTTTCACCCACGTGAAGTTGTAATATGTTATAAATATATTAATATTTTTTAAAATTCTAACTGGGTCAGTTGCTTGTAATTTAAGTATTATATCCCTCTATTTTCTGCAATAGATTACATTCACTTCACATGTTAGGTTTTATGCTCACAGCTTTTGAGTTTGTATTTTAAACTTTCCTAAGTTCTTTTAGAAAACGCTTCTTTACTGATTTACTTTACTTTATAAGATTCAGAATGTTTATTATTTATTATGAAATGATCTCTGAACATTTGAATTTATTTATCACAGACTTTTGTAAACTCTTTTTTTTTGTTATAGTAGTAAAATTTCTTTTACAATGTCATTGTATTAATTAATTAAAATGTTTCTAAGTTATATGCTATTTATCTTTAACTAATTTTTGTCATACGTCAATCAATCACGATGAGTAGGAAAAGTTGGTATTCCTTACTATTACATGTATTCTCAGAGATAAGGACAAAAAATTGAATAGGGATTTCAATGTTAGAAAGAAGAACGTCATATATATTGCCCAATTTTCCGCTAATATCCTATTTGTCGTGTGTTGGAGAATTGTGCATTTCACATCATTTGCATTACTCGGAGAGTTGCACCTACTCTGAAATTTACGTAATTTTCTAGCCACTCATCCTTGGAGTCTCATTTCAAAGTCATAGTGTGTAAAGGCTTGGGAGTAAACACATTTTTACGAATTCTTGCAAAACAACTGAACTGTTTTAAATAAAAACTGGTTAGCGTAGCAAAGAAAAGACGCCTTTTTAGTTACCAAATCCAGTCGAGCTCTCTCTTTTATTTTATGCAAATTAAGAAAACTGAAGCGTCAGATACTTAAAATACTACAATATCTGTAGGGCGCGTGTTTCTTAAAGCTTACGACTATTTTTCAACTTTTCTGTCTCAGGAACAATGTAAGGATGATGGATTACGACAGAGAGCAGTTGAGAGATTGGAGGCAGACCAATCCCAAATTTAATTTACAAGAGGGTTCAATGTGTCCCAAAATGGGGTTTCAACATTAGGGTTCTAATAGACCAGATACAGGACCAAGTATGCAAAAGACTAGATACGGGGCACTCAAAAGCTGTTACTTCATTTCACCATATATGGAGGATAGCTACTCAATTCACAAATGAACTGTTCGATGTTTCTGATACTCTAGGTATGGGACATACTGTTTACCAAAAGATAAATGAGACAGTTTTGTGCTAAGAGATCGATATTCTACATTCCATCACATGACATGATCACCGTTTTTCTTCTTCACGAATGAGTCAAGATTCAGTCTTACCACTGATTCTCCAAGTGTTTGCATATGGAGAGATGCAGGGACCTGGTGCCATCTTTCCAACGTTATGGAATTCGATCACTGTAGAAGTGAGAATGCCATTGTTTGCGCCAGCGTGATGTAAGACGATAGCACGTTTGCTCTGGGCTGTGAGGATTAGGTCTTAGAGCCTTGGGTGAGGACGTTCAGAGGGTTAGAGGCATTCATTTCCTTTTAATGAACGATAAAGCTGATTCTCCTAGTCCTCGTCTGGTCAATGAATACTTGGAAACCTGAGAATAATCAGAGGATGGAGTGGCCGACCAGGTCTTCAGACTTGAATCCCATTGACCATGTGTGAGAAGCTTTTGGCAAGGCAATTACAGCACCTTTTCCGAACATAATTGAAGTTAAATAGTGCCTTGATAGAATAGTGAGATTTATTCTCCCAATACCTCCGAAAAAGCATCACAAACAGCTTGGGAATTCGTTATGAGAGTTACTTTGTTGTCAGGGGTGATCACACCCCTAATTAAACTCTAGACCAGTGTCGTCTTGTTGCTTCATTTTTTAGATTATAATTGTTTTCATGAGCATAAACCAGGACCAAGAGCAAGTATCATTAATTTTTCATTACATCTTTTTATTAATATTTTAAGTACTTCCATATCAAATTTCATTTGAATTAGCTCTGTAGATTTTTAAAAATCCTCCAAAATGTATTTGTTACTTAATTTCTGGATTCTAGTCTATAAAAGAAAGCATTAACTGCAGATAACGAGTATCACATGTTTCCAAATTTTTATAGAACATAAAAATTCGTTTTGTCGAACATTGATCTCTTTGTTATGTGATCATTAATCTATTATTGATCTCAAATCAGTTATACTTTGGAAATGGTAATTACCACATTTTCGTATGTGTGTGTGAGTATATTCTGAAATATTTTAGAAGTAGCTAAAATATCTGTAACTATCTACTTTCAGATTTTTTAAACCATTACTAAAACTTCGCAAATCAATTTTTTCTTTGAAGTATAAATTATTTCAATCAAAAGTATTTGAATTAAAACTAAATCTTATACAGAAATTTTTGCAATTTTATGTATGAAATTTTCATGGACTTATATAGCTTTTTTTAAAAAAAGTTTCAATACATAAGACAGTAATTTTTTTAATTTGTGAACTTTTAATTTAAGTAAAAATAGCTCATTGGTCTCTTTCTTAATTTCTTAGAGTAAATTACAGCTGATAAAAAATTTCTCGTACAATACTTTTTAAAACTCTCTGGCAATTACTTCGTTGTTTTTTCGTTCGTGGTAAAGAATATTGTCAAATCTTTAGAGTTCAGCTTATTCAACTTAATGAATAATATGTCCTGTTTATGCTCGAAATGATGAAGATCTATCGTACTACGGAACAAACAATCTTGATTAATAGTTAAAGAAGTAAACCACGAAGTTTATTCATTATTATACTGAATAAAGTGGTTATATATGTACAAAATACAGAGTTTTCTATTTCATTTGAATATGTAACAAAATTAAAATTCATTCAAAATGCGGTATTAACCCTTAACTGGTTTGTCCATACACCGTACGGTCTACTGAAAGTTGACCGCAACGTGTTTGCCCGTACACAGTACAGGCACTAATATATTTTCCTTTCTATCTTGGATTTGTACGTATTTTTAACTCTTATAGAGTGTGTATTAGTGATAGTGTTTTTAAGAAATTCAGTTTGGCAGTGTTACACTGAAACGCTTCTCATCCTGGCTTTTCTTTGTGCCGAAGGCGGAAATTTTTCTTTGAAGGAAGGAATTTAGATTCTTCAAAATTTCTGATAAGGAAAAGGGATCAGCAAGTCAATGTGCAGTTTGCTGCTTGTGAAAAAATGAAAATATAAATATAATCCAAAAGAGTGGATATGCAGTCGGACCTTTATATAACGAAGTCGCTAAGACCCAGAAAAAAGTTCGTTACGTGGAAGATTCGTTATATAGAGGTTCATGTTTTAATATACTTTATAAACCACGTAAAACAAATTTTAAATTCATCAATACTATATATTAAAAAGTAATTATTCACACCTCTTTTTAAATTAACTTATATTTATTTCATATGTCTTACCCATCAAAAAGGAAAGAAAAACTGCAAGGAAAACAAGAAAAAAGAATGTCGAAGATTCACTGTATTTTCAATATTAAGAAAATAATTTTATAGTAAAATTAATGAATTTTAAGGGCATTTTATAATTTAAAGCATTAAAGTAATATTAAACATACATTATTTTATAATTAGAGCACGGGGACACGGGACAACTCCACTGAGGGTGAAAGAGGATATCGAAGATGTTTCTACTGAACTGGGAAATGGGTATTTAAGGTTGCACTTCTTGGATGAAACGTCCAGAACTCTATTGCTCTCGACGAGTTACGATCTAATAAAGTAATTCAAGATTTATGACCACCATAAAATGTGTTAAAGAGAGAATAACTTGAAATTTTTTCAGAAATACTTTAAAAAAAGGGAGAACAAAAATTGAATCACAAAAAGAAAAGTTCGTTATATAGAAAATGCTCTTCGCTATGGAGAAGTTATTTTATGAAGAAAATCGTGAAATGTTAAAGGTTCCAGGAAAAAGTTTGTGACGAATCTGTACGGAACCTTCCCACTAATCTTCTTAGGCATCTTTTTGGGGAATATAAATTCGCGTTTATTTACAATCAACTCCAAAAAGATGTAAGGGATATTTAAATTAGATAAGGTATTTAAGTCGAGCGTTGCGAGATAGCAAGAGAGATGATGGAAGGCTATTAAGCTAGTAACTTTAAACGCATTACTAGAAGATTCTAGGAGATTAGATTCGTGAAGACGTCGTGCTGCGAGACGTACCAGAAAGATGATATAAGCCAGCGGTAAATATAATTTACGTACGCTTAAAATAAGCGTCAGTTTAAGCGACTTAGTTAAAGTCAATGAAAGTTAAGAATTCGAATACGTGTATTTCTAGGATCTCCTATTTCGGTAGACCTTATTTGAACTTGAGCTTAATTATTAATTAATTGCATTCTTAGTAATTTAATGTAATATAAAGGCAAATACCTTTAAGCGACGTAACATAATATTATTATATGTTATCAGAGATTTTTTTTGAGAAAATTATAATAATAAATAAATATTATTATTATTCAAAATGGCTCTTAGTGGTTCTTTGCCTCAAATTAATCTTGGTGTTCAAGGTGAGACCCAGGGGGTTCATCACAAGTTCGTCATATAGAAAAATTCGCAATATAGAGGTTCGACTGTATTTCTGTCCTGATTGCAATATAAGACTTTGTATCACTCATTGCTTCAAACAGTGGGTGCATTTATACGTGCATTCACTAACAAAACTATCAACCATTTGAAAAAGATATACGACAGGGCTTCTCAAACTTTCAATATGTGCGACCCAATATTCAATCATCATTTTCATCGTGCCTCCCCCCTTCATACAATAACAATGCATTGAATTCAATAATACTATATTTTGACACTAAAGCTATAATACTCTTTTACCCTCTTATATGCTACCAACGTATATAAACGTCTCACTCTGCCAAAATATTAATTTTCTGGACGTATATATACGTCTTTGCGAAGTACGATCTTTTCCATGCACTACTATCCATAAAATTATTCTGAAGGCTTTGGAATGCAATAAAAGGACCTTGACAGTGTTTGCAAAGGATTTACTCATTTCAGAGGATTTGCTTATTTATTCCTTTTCTCCTCCCTCTCCCCGAAAAAGCACCAAAACACCCGCACCTTCGTGGAAAACGGCGGCATTGGGGGAGCGAATCGCGTAACTTTAAATCGGCAGTTAAAGAATTAATTATAAACTGTACAAATTATTAAGATAAGTGTTAATACAAGCCCATGGGCTCACTGATAATTATCAAACTTGCTCTAAACTGAATATTGTTAAATTAACAATGAAATACATTGTAAAGTATTGATACATTTATAAGTATATTATGTCAGTGTTAATGTGTATTTTATATTGTATTACATCAGAAAGTATTTTATTTGTTTACTTTCAGTAAATTTATAATTTTTTAAGTAATATTTTGTTTTCGACTTTTCAATTGGCTCGCCCGCCCTACAGTTTGAGAAATGCTGAGATACGAACATGAAAATTTGTTGAAAGTGTAAGAGAAGTTGTTTTTAGCTATATGAAACATTCTTCTTTGCAGGTGTAGAGGGTATTTATAAAAAGCAAACACTTACGCGTTTTTGTGTTCCACAATTATAAAACAAAGAAAAATATAAAAAGTTTAAAATAGGAAACTTATATAACATTCTTCTATTTTCTCACACTCTATTCAGCATTAAGTTTAGTAACAAACAATTAAAAAAATGCCTTTTTTTAAAGCATTTTGGACAAAAAAATTTCTCGGTTAAGGGAATAATATAATTATATTTGAATAAACCTACTTTTAAGGACTATTAGAAATCTTTGCACACAAAGTTATAATATATAAAATAAATATGAAAGAAGTATTAAATATAAAACGACACAAAAGCATTTATTGATTCATATTCCTTTATTTAGAAAACATTGTTCACGATTCTGAACATTTGATTTATGCTTTTTAATATAATATAGCATTATTATTATTGAAGTGTTGCATATAACTTCATTCGAAAATTTGTTACAAAATTGGTATTTTACTTAAAGCTACAAATATGTCTTTCGTTATATCAAATATCACAATGAAGAATAGCAAAATGCAACAGCAGTTTCCACTTTCGTCATTTGCACATATGGCACAGCACACACACAAATGTGCATCTAATTTTTTATGTACTTGAATATCTCTAGTTAATTTATGTTTGAGTATATCTAGTAAAGCGAGAAAATATTTTCCCACACACCTAAACCTGTTAAGGAAATAAAACTAAGTAAAGAGCTTAAAAGTAAACTATTGCACCTCCTATAATGCTTCAAAATATATCAAAAAGAAGTATTAATTTGTGCGTTTGAATGATGTAGTTGTGGACTTGATAATTTCCTTCCTTCCATTTGAAGAACAGCAAAAAGATTATATATTGTAAAAATGAAATGAATTAAAAATAATATTTTAAGAGTATTTTGAAGGAAAATTTTCAGAAGTTATTTAAAACTTATTTTTGGTGGCCCAATCGATGCCAAATTGGAATTTTAAAAACCCAAAGGAATTAAAAGTTTTGTTAAAATAAATATGATTTCGTTTGGAGATGCAGTTGATAAATTAAAAAAAAACAGATGAATTAAATTGATGTACTACATTTTCCCTTAATTTAAAAGGTAGTTAAATTTAGAAAATTAATCACTAAAATTATATAAAATATTTAAAAATGAAAAAAAAAATGGAATTTTTCAACTGATTCAAACCCTATAAAAACTATCACATCATTTTTAATACTGTATTATGAATGTTACTTAAATTTCAACAAGTAGTATTCTTTCTTGCAAATTAATCTGAATAAACTTTTTTAAGGTAATGATTATCAAATTTATGTGTATGAACACGAAAATTTTTGAAAAAGGCAATATGGATTTGTATAAAAGAGTATTGATTGATCAATTGTTGCATGTTATTCTATAAATAAATTCAATAATTACTGTTTCATTCAATGGAATACTTTTAGATTTCAAAATCAGTCCAATATGAAAATTGTAATGTTTTATCTACGAATTTTTCCCGCTCCTATTTTGTTTTTAAGAGCTTCATTGTATATGATGAAGATGTTTTAAAATTTGCAAGTTTTAAGTTAAAAAAAACTTTGTTACATAAGTGTGTGTATATGAGAGTTGTATGCATAACGTATAAAGGTATATGTTATGTATACAACTCATACACTATTTAGTGTAATTTTTTAACACTTTGTAAGGAATTACTCGAGTCTTTTTGATGTTAATAAAGTAAACGCGTAAAAGATTATAATTTCCGATTTTCTTATGTATAAAAATACCAGATCACAAAAATGAGTAGCTATTGCCATCTACAGAAGCATGATCAACTGACTACTTAAAGGCTGTGATACATCTAAAGCTGCAATAACACTTGAACTGAGTGTCGCCGAGTGGTTCCTTGGCTTCTTGTTTGTTAGCTTGCAGCTATCAGCCAGCCGTCCGGGACGAGTTCAAGCTTTGTGCAAGATTCTCCGTTTAACACTTATTCATCAGTAGTTCCCTTGATATACAAGAAAAAGAAATCATGAATTATTTGCATATTCGAGGAAACGTTTATTCTTACTAATATTATAAACGCGAAAGTTTGTAAGGATGTTTGTTACCCTTTCACGGAAAAACAACTGAGTATATTTTAATGAAACTTTACAATAATATAGCTTATACATTAGAATAACACATAGGCTATAATTTATAAAGATATTATGTGAAGCTTCCAATAATTGTCAAGAAAGTAGGAAAAATTTTTGCCATCTACAAATAAGCCCATGACAGCGTATAGCTATTTATTTTTGTGTGAATCAAAACTTTCCCTTTTGTTTTGTCTACGCCATGCCTCAGTGCGCGTTCGTTTTTAATTTATTCTTTCGATCAGTGTATTCACCATTTTTTATTTCATAATAAAAATAAATTTCTAAGGGAGAGGTGGTGAGCAGAATTTTAACAAAAAATAAATACAACAAAAAGTAATATTAATGTATTACACTTCCAGATATAAATTATTTATACTAATTTAAACGTTTATTATACAAAATTTGTAATCAATTACTTTTGCTGTGCAAAGATCAGTTATAAATAAATAAAATTTCCTTTTATCAGCTTTTAGATCTACAGACTTAAAATTTAACAAATATTTTTTTTTGTTCAGCTGAGATATGCATATATTCATATTTTTGTTTAATCTGCAATTCACGTAAAATTAACTCATTAAAAACTTCTTCATCCTTCAATCTGCATTGCTTAATTTTTCTATTTACCCGTGCGAAGAACGGGTATACCAGCTAGTTAAACAATATGTAGCCATTTAGTGTTAAAGATTTAAGTATTTAGTTCTTGAAATATTTTACTTTTATTTTTGCCTTGTAGGCATTAAACTATTGGGTATACATTTTCCTAAAGCAGTGGTTCCCAAATCCCGGGCCGAGGGCAGGGACCGATCCGTGGATCAAATGGACCGGCGCAAATGGAATATTAAATTATTTCTATTTTATTGAATGTGGAGTATTTCTCACAAGTTTGTACGCTTCCATGGAAATCACTTTTTATTCCGTCTTAAATCCCTTTATATTCATTTTTTGGTATAACTGTATTTTATTCTGAAGGTATATTTAAATACAATTAAATTAAAATTATTAAATGAATATAATATAAAATATAAACAATCAACGTCCCACCTTAAGCGGGCCGTGGTAAAATTATCAAAAAAATCCGCGGCGATAAAAAGGTTGGGGAGCACTGCCTTAAAGCATGGAACATCTTTAAATAAATGTATGTTATATTTAGTAAAAAATACTTTCTTAAAAAACAAACTTGAAGACTAGAAAAAGGATATATACCCTTTATAGAATATGTAACAACTGCTATGTATTTTAATATTAATATTCCGCATTTTGAGCATCATGTACTAAAATGCGTTAAAAATAGAACTCTTGCTATATAATAATAATACTTATTGTTATTATTATCATCAAGTCACTTGCTCGTCACTCAATGAAGGAGAATAATTTAGAAATTAATAATGGGTTTCAACTTCTCTTTGTGAAACTGATATTTTCATAATTATTATAACAAAATTTTTTACGATTCCTTATTGTATTAGTTGATTACTACTACTATTATTATTAATTATCATTATTCAAGAAGTTTCATTCATAAAAAATATTTGTGTTACCAGAAAATTAATTTTATGGCTTATTTTCATTTAATTGAAAAAAGAACGTTTGATTATCCTTTCATATTCAATGTCGAATCTTATGAAATAGCACTCATATTATGTCATCTCCACATTATACTCTTTACAAATTCATAATTCCATCAGGTTAAAAAATCATAGAAAAATTTTGATCAAGTTTATTTTCGATCCATTTTCCAATGCGGCTTTATTCAAGAGAATAAAGTACTTTAATGTATAATGGAGATAGAAGTGCAATATATACGAAATATATTGTCTGCTTTTCCAGAATTTCAAGACACCATTCACATCCATCAAATACCCTCCCGCGTTCTTGCTAACCACCCCCACATTTCTAACTCACGTGACTCGCAAAACACAAATGCGTGGGCGTGAGCCTTATAGGGGTCTTCTTGATCGTCGTCCCTCTCATTTCTTGCTGAGATTTCTTGTGGACATCAAGAATGTCAAACAGCCAGTTTCGATTTATATTTTAGCATAAGTTTTTAGTTGATGATGGGGAAAGAATCGTAGATAAACAAACATTTCTTACTAATGATGATCTCATTAATTATTTTTTATTTAAACTGTTGGTCTCTTTAATTTAAATGAAGTTTTTTTAGAAATTTCTTTCTCTTCGACTAATAAAGGAAAATGGAAGTTATTGGATGCTTTTATTTAAAATTACCTAATGGTGAACATTTCAATATGGAATTTTATGAAATAAGGGTTATTTTCTACGTTGGAAAGCTTTCGGTAAGTGAAAAATTGATTTCAAAATTTGCCCATTAGATTACACATATGTACTGTATTACCATTTGGATGGTTTTTTACTTTTATTTTAGTTTATTTGCTATGATGTTATTCTCCCTAGACTGGGGAGCTTATTTTTTGAAAAAAGATATCAATTATCCAAATGCGTGCGTGATAATTTAATATATTAAGTGTTCCATACAATTTAACAATTTGAGTGAAAAGTATTATACATTTTTTTGCTCGTTTAGCAGCAAAAAATTCTAACGCTAAAAAAATTTAATTGCAATTTTTTTTCTGCTATAGGAAAACAACTTATTATCATGGATATTTTGGATCTTATTAAAGAAATCAAGCTTGAATAACTTTTGATATGATTCCAAAGCAAGTATCATATTTTTTTGCTCTTTGTAATGTTTGCTTCATACAAAAATATTTAGCTTTAAATAAATATATTTCGTTTTAAAAATGAGTTAGGAAATTATTTTTTGCACATAAATTACGCAATTTTATATATTTGAAATATTGTCTTCCAAAATCCAAAAGTTCAAATTATTCATCACATTTTCAGTAAATATGCTGACTATGGTTTAAAGTGTGTTATTAATGTAGAACAGCTAATTATTTTTGTAACAAAGTTTAACTTTTTGAAAGGAGAATATCAAAATTTGTTATCTACTTTTGGTAATTATCATTTTTTAAATTAAAAAAATACTGTCTTAACTAAAATTTGTTTTAAAACGTGGTTACTTTTTCTAAAATTTCATTTTTTATAATATTTTATTGCATTATATGTAAACATTTACATTTAAATTTAAAATTTTCTTGATAAAAAAAAAAAAGAAAAATTATTTGTTTCGAAGCATTTCGTGTAAATACAGCATGGAAACGTAAAACTTAGGCACTTTTTTTAGCATTAAATTTTTTTAAAACAAACCTATAAGTGTACTTATTTAATAACACTTATTTAATATATTTTTCTGGAATATTATGAGTTCTTTAATAATGAAAACGAATATTTTTTGCCCGGTCTGATTTTTTATTTGGATGTCTTTTTCATCGTTTCAAAATACCTTCTACGAATACCTTTTTTGAGTGGTTTTTTTAACAGTGAATTAGATATATATAGTTAAGTTTTACTATATAAGTCATTTTCATTGTGATTTATATTTAATTATACCTATATAAAAAATAAAATTTTACTTTTTTTATTCAATCTGATGATATACCTGAGATTTATTTATTAAAAACTGAATATAAAAATTTCTTAATTTATTTTGGTAACCAACTTAAGTTAGTATATTGAACTAAATCATTCACTAACCCTCCTATAAAAGGCGCGAAAATCGCAGTATGTTTTCCAACGAAATAAACTCACCATTTGCTTAGCAACCACACTGGCATTCAGTGACCAACGGATACTGCACTTTCAGCCAATTACAATTCTTTTTCTGATCCCAATTTTGACAATGCCATCTTAGAAGAACCTTGTTCATAGACTTGTGAGGCTTGCACACCATTCCACGAGGGAACGAGCAGGCTTGACGGGGAGCGCAGGAATTCTCTAAAAAGAACCGTGGCCAGAATCGAGGACCCAAATCTTTCCATTTTTGCAGTAGGGGGCAATGGCTTTGCAACCACAACAGGTCTCGAAATCTATAAAACAAAACTTATTTAGGATATAAAATAAAGCTTTTAGATAAATAAATTTGAATATTGGCAATTATTAGTTTAGGGTTTCTTGAAAAAATATAAAGATACCTTATTATATCATTTTTTTAATCTATTTTTTTAATGAAAGGAACTAATAAAGATTATCAATTCAGTACAATAGTTTTTTCAAATTTTTTTTCTGAAATATTAATTTATATCCGAAATAAAGATATTTTGTTTTGAATCAACATAAATAATATGTTCCTGAATATAAATATGAATAAACAATTGAGGAACTTTATTTTCTAGTTCGTGTTGTGTCATCATATTGTTTTTAAACATCATTTTTACTCGTCCTTTATTTATGAAAGAGCATAGAATAAAATTACAACTTTATGCATTGGAGATTAAAATAAAAGAAGCCCTAAGATGTTGAGAAAATAATATGATAAAATGTCTTACATAAAGAAAATATTTAATAAAATGTTTGCGCTGAAACACACACAAAATAATTTGGGGGTGTAAATGTCGACAACAATATTATTTAAATTGTTTTGTATACCTTATATTAAATGTATCAGAGTTCCATGCATTATAATAATAAATATTTTAAAAATAATATTAAAGGAAAAAAAGTATACATTTACTAAGAAAATTGTAACTATTTTGAAGTAACCATTTATGAATTTTGACGACTTTTTAATTCACTTATAATTTATTAGATTATTTATTTGTATTTTTACAAACATCATTGTAGAAAATCGATATAATTTGAAATAACAATAATAAAAAAAGGAAAATATCTTCCTGTTTAATATAAGCCCATAAAAATTATTTTTTAAGACATTCATTGTGAAATTTGAAATGCAATTTTCGAGATTTTTATATTATTATTTTCTAAAAATATTATTTAGAACTTTATAACATAAAAAAAATCAAAATTAAAACTATTTAAATTTTTTTTTCTAAAAAATTACATACCATGTTCGAGAGATATAATGAATGCCTGTTCAATAAATTTTATCTATATGAATTGAAGGATTTAAACCAAAGTCGAAAAAATTTACTAAAATACAAAATTTTATTGTAATGCCGAGGCACTTTTTAAGTTGCTATATTTTTAGGATAATAATAAATATATACAGCAAAATGTATATATCTATATATCAATACATCATTATTCCTTTGATTTATTATAAGTATATGCGTGTGTATGTACATTTTGAAATATTCCTTAAAATTTCAATACAACAAGCACAAATTCAAGTAATCTCATTTCGAAAGATGTTGTTCAATAATTTCATACTAGTTTCGCGGAAAAAAGAAACTTTTCATTTTTAGTTGGAATTATTTTGGCAAACCTAATTAATTTTTCAAAGCCTTTTCGATTTTTTTAGAATGAATTATTATTTTAGAAATAAAAATAAAATTACCTTTGTCAAATTTTAAAAGGACTGTAAGAATGTTAAGAATGTGGATGATTTGTGTTTAAGACTCAGTTTCATATTTTTTTAACCAAAATATTTATTTCAAAGTCTTACTGCTTTTTTTTTCGATTCCCATTTTAATGTTTTTGTTAGATTTTTAATTGTACTATATCTTACACATTATTATTTGTTTGCCAATAGATATATTACCGTGCCAATTCATTTAATGCTTAAAAATGTGTTATAGATTTATCTATAGAAATTATTCAAGTCGAATTATCGTTTAAAGAAGCAAATAAAAAAATTCTTTGTATTTAATTTAAGTCAATAAAAGTTAATTTTTTAAAATTTTCATTGCAAAATCTGAAATTAATTTTTATTGCGATTTTTTATCATTACAAAACTCTGTGGGCATATTATATTTATTAAATATTGGTTTAAAAATGTGACTTTTACTGAAAAAATTATCAAACCTTTTTAATTATTAGTTTTCCACCGTATTTAAATTGCTCCTTAAAGTCTAAAATTTAAAATAATGTTTTATAAAATTTCTACTTATATTTATTCAAACACGAAATAAAGAATTTAAGTCACAAGACTTTGAATAGAATCACTAATCACTAAATAACTTTGAACTTTGCCGTGTGATGTGTTTCAGTACATCTCAAAACATTTTTTCTGCCATGAAGATGTAAGTAAATAATCAAAATATAACGAAAACTTGTTTATGAATTTATAGTAAAAATAACGATTTTAAACTTTTGAAATTTTAAAGCAAAATCGTATCAAAAGAAGCATTCAGAATAAAATAATTTCTTAAGAGAACTGAAGCAAATCAAGATTCTAGCCACGGATAATTTTAAAGTCCCTTAATAAAAAAGGACTCTAGATTATTGAACGCTTGTCTGATTAGAATAAGTTTTATTGCTAATTATGAATAATTTTTATCACACTATTTTTAATCTACCTTTTTTCATATATTACGTGATTTTGTGTCCCATGTCTCTATAAAAGTGATGAATTTATGATATTTTTATATATATATATATATATATATATTCACTGAAATTGATCTTTAGTGCCAACGTATTGTATTTGAATTATTTTTGATGAAACATAATCGTTATGGGAAAAAATACTTTTTTCCCATAACGCTATAGAGATCAGTCAAACATTCTACATGAATATCGAAACGTATTATTATGTCAAAGTTTCCTTTCATATAAACTAAAATTGTATTAAATTATTAAAGTAACTTTAAAGTAATCAAAACGAAGAATTCCTTTATTAATTAAACCATATATATTAATTGAAATAATAATAAAAATGCTTAAAAACTCTCACTTTTTATTTTTTTCACATTCACACATACACATTTGAAATTTTAGTTCAAATTAGTTACTTTTTTGTGAGTTAAGAATTCAGGATTTATTTTAATAGTTATTACAAAAGTAAAAAAGATAAAACACTAAATTTAAAAGACCAGTAACTTGTATAAAATGTGAATTAAACTTATTGAATTGTTTTTCCATTAGATATCCCTTAAAAACAAGTCATCCGTATTGTTAAATAGATTTAAAAATTTGCGTGTGTCTTACAATAGGCTTTAAATATTTTCGAATCAAGTTTAATTCCTCACAAATAAAAATAAATTGATAGATTATTTATTTTATTCTGAAAAACAGTCTAATAATATTTTCAAACAAAATATTGTGCCTTTTTTAAAACTTATTTTTGTCAAAGTTCATTAGTTATAATTAAGTGCAACAAAGAGATATCTAAAAGGCCCGAATCTATAATCTTTTCATCATTTGTTTTTTTCTGGAAAAATTTCTGTATTCCTCTTGAAAAATTATGAAGAATTGTTTTAGAAATTTCATTTGTCTTCGATTATTAAAAAGTACCGCTTACCTAGCAAAATATCTCTGAAATACCGATCGAAGAAAATAAGTTCTAAAGAAATAATTTTTAATTATAATATATATTTTGTATTCACAGGAGTAAAACTAATTTAACTTTGTTTATTTTTTTATTCCTTTATAGATGTTACGTAGAAAAATAGGCATGAGAAATTTCATGCAATTTCAATTATTTCTGTTAGCATGTAATCGTAATTCATGGAATATTTACGTAAGAGTTTTTTTAAGTAATAACATTAACATATAGGGTTATTGAATGATATGTAAGATAATAGTTGAATCACGGGCTTTTTTAATTCATGTAAATTCGTAATCATTATGTTTATTTTTAAATTTTGAATTAAACACAAATGACTGTCTATGGATTTCAGGCTACGTTATTATCAAAAGCTACTATTTATACAAACCTTCGTCTCATTTTATTTCCCATTTTCAAGTTGATTCTCTTTCCTTCTCCCATCTTTACAAACTGAAGATGTATTCTTTTGATGTACTTGGGAGGTTGCCCTTGAGGTACAAACTGACCCGACCGAGTTTTCTTCAAGTTTAATTTAATGGTGCCATTGGGAAACATAGAATACGCAGGGGGTTGCTCTAAACTCATTACTTTTGAATCGAAAAAACTTCCGAGAATTTTTTTGAGATTTTCCTCATCTATATCGGCTGGACCTGGATCGTACATGTCGCCCTCTGGTTCCATCAATTCCAGTACCGGAACTATTCGGGATACACTAGGTCGTCCATTTTTGCAATTCATGCAAACAATACACAAGATGATAATAAAAAAGCATTTTGTAATCGTAGAATATTCCATCTGAAAAAAAGAAAGAAAAAAAAAGGTACGAATGAAAGAGATAAAAAATGATGCTTCTTTGACTAGAATAAAATGTGTCTTGGCTAAAATCAAAAACAGAATCTTAATAATTGATAACTGAACAATATATATATATATATATATATATATATATATATATATATATATATATATAACCCTTTTTTATAATAATCTTGTATATATATATATATATATATATATATATATACAAGATTATTAAAAAAGGGTTTGAGGTTAAAGAGTACTATGCAATGTATGTCGTAAATTTCTGAGGATGGTTTTTCTTAATGCGATTTGTGCGTGTTAAGTTTATATCTTTCAAGAAGCATGGAAACTACGCACGCCAACTTTATCATGTTGCGTACGGAATTTTAAATCATAATATGAGTCTTTGGAATAATTATGAATTTTTCAGAAAAATTAGGAAGGGGGCTTATCAGTTTGTTTCTTATAAAGCCTTTATTAAAAAGGAAACACGGAAAACAATGATACAAAGGAAATGGTAATCCATCGGGGTTTTTTCCGTACAGGATTCCTTCTTTAAATCTAATGTTATATATTAGCAAAAATAATTAAAAAGAAGTACTCGGAATTAATTTATAACTTGCTTAACATAGTTCACTATGTGAAAAACTATCAATGACCCGATGAAAAATATTACAATCCCCCCACTCCCCTCATTTTTCAACTCTTACAGCAGTTTCTAAAAAAACCTATAAGATGACTAAGGAAGAAAAAGTCAATAGAATTGAAACCTCTTCGTCCAGTTCGAATATTAAAATCTCTATTCCGTTTAAATGTATTTTGTAAGAAAATGAATTGATCGTATACAAATTTATTTTAACCATGGTAATATCTAATAAGCAAAAATTTAAGGCTCTTGAAAAAAAAAGTATTTATTGCAAACGTTGACAGTGATAACTATTATAATTATATGAGGACTTTAACACAGAGAAGATTGGTTTTGATTTGCAAAACTTTTAAATGACTAAAAAAATCAGAACACAAAACCAGGATAAAAATATATTTTAATAAGGTGATAATCATTTGAGTATCTAACACTGAATTTTTTAAAAAAACTTTACCTTTGCATTTAAATTATCAATAAGGACAAGCTTATTTTTCTTTATGTACACTTTTGGTTATCTTTTTACTTCATTGGTGCAAAGTATGTCGATTGGAAATCTCACAGGTTTTAAATCGGCTATTATTTCAGCTTTTTAATAATAATGTACTTTAGATTATTCTGCACGTCTTAATTATTGAATGATTTAATTTTTAGTAATTTTTTTTAATATTGTTCATCATTTTATGAATAAAAACAAATTTACACTAACAGTTCACATGTTGTGCTTAAAATATTTTTTCTAACTACTTTTGAATTTTACTTCAGCAATTGAAGACCATATAAAGTCTTTATCTCCTTGATCTGTAGTCTATATAAAGCTACCTATTACATAGCTACAATACATAGTACATTTAATTTAAAACACTATTTGAGATATTATCTTTAAAGAACATAAATGTAATAATGTATCACTAATTTTTTGAGAATTAAAAACAGTATTGTGTGAGTGAAAATAAATAATTTCTGTATTATAAACAAACTTGGTAGAAAATTTTATTTCTTCGTCACCATTAGCTTAGTTTTTTATTTTTTTAAATTTATAATGAAATTTCGAGGTAATATTTGGGAAGTAGTATTGAACATATTTTTGTAAATTATGTCAGAATAATTAAAATATTTTTTATTGAGTAAAGAACGAAGGTATATAAAACATATATTATTCATTCAATGATTACGATATCGAATTCGCAAGGATATACGTTTGAAATAGATAATGGTTAAAGTAAGCATTTTCCCATACATTTTTGCAATTTTCTTTCATACAATTACGTAAGTTACTGGACATCGTGATACATTTTAAAAACCTATGATATAATATTGGATGAATCAAAAATTGCAATCACAGCATCAGTAGTAATACCTAGTAGAGGGATGAGTAAATCTTTTTGATGGGTCATTTGTGACTTGTTGAAGAGATCATTGCCAACATCTGAGTGATAAATATTTCATTTTCCTCAATATATGCCTTTGCTCAATTTTTATTTATTATTTAAGGTATCCGAATACGTTCGGAACTGTGATTTTAAAAAAGCGCATAAATGGATAATTTTCGTGATATTTATTGTCACTCCTCAGATTAGAATACATGCATAAAATTGTTTTAAGGACATTTTGACAAAAAATTATTTAAATATAATATTTTGGCAAAAAAATTAACTTAGAATAATGTTTTTTCCCCAAATGTTCTCCTTTTGTAAAAAATGGTTCTATTATAATGTATTTTTGCTGTATATAGCTCAGACCTCTCTACAGAGGCTCAACTAGAATTTTTGAAAAATTCGCATTATTTTCAGAGTTGCCACCAATTGAAATAATTATTGGCGTTTTTTTTCTTAAAATTGCTCCCCTCTGTTGTCGTAAAATATGAATAAACCCACGTCTAAGTCATATATTTCAAAAATTCTAGAGCCTCTGTAGAGAGGTCTGAGCTATATACAGGCAAAATATTATTATAATAGAAGCATTTTTCACAAAAGGAGAACATTTGGAAAAAAGATTATTCTAAGTAAATTTTTTGCCAAAATATTATATTTAAATAAATGTTTAAGTCAAAATGTCCTTAAAACAATTTTATGCATATATTCTAATCTAAGTGACACTAAATATCATGAAAATTATCCATTTATGCGCTTTGCAAAATCCCGGTTCCGAACGTAGTCTGATACCTTAAATATATTACGTGCCTTTCAACACTAAAAGATTTCAATACATCATTATATTTATGCTTATGTATTTTTATAAGCGCAAGATCTACTTAATAGCTCTTTTACAATCATATAATTTCATGATATTACAATGCCCCCTTTTTTTAAAAAAAAAACTGTAATTATAATTTTAGTTTTATCCCCCTATCATACTTTTAAATGCATTTAATTGAAAATGACTGAACATGTCCTTTTGGGAATACTAGTGCCTTTAAAAACATTTTCCTCACGTGCATGATATATTTTGAAAAACAAAAGTTAGTCAGCTTTATTGTTAAGGGATTGTATTTTTGGGTTTCTCAACTTTTGCATAAAAGAAATATTTGGCTGTCGTGCATCTTCAATTTTAATATAAAAATATTTAACACTGTTAATGCGTAACATTTCCTGTAATTTGAATTTTATTTATTTTGTAAATAAGTATTTATATTGTATTTTGAAAAAGTTCATCGTTTTTAGAGAAGAGCTTTAAGATATCCGACTACTCTAAAATGATTTTTTTCAAAAATTCGCAAATTTTTTTATGATTTTATTTTATAGGCCCTTTTATTTGCTTTATAAAAATACCAAGACTTTTATTTTCCAATCACTAGAACAAAAACTACAAATGTTTTAGTAAAAACAGATGCCATAACTTTACACAAGATGTCAAACTTTAAAATGCATTTTACTCGAAATGTGATTTTTTCGAAAAACTCAAACGGGGACAGCGATTGCTCAAAAAGTTTTAAAAATAATTTGCTGAAATTCTATGTGTATATTTTGTATAACAGTAACAATGTTTTAATCTTCAGATTTATCAATCACTGTTTTATATTTCAAAATTTACAGTCTTTTATATGAATATCATCACTGTTTTTTTAAGCAATTTTATGTAGTCACTAAGATAAAGTGCTCTAGTCATTGTGAAAATTAAAATATCTCTTATCCTGAAAGTCATTTCAAACATGAATAACAAAGTAACCCATCAAAATTGAAATATTGAGAATTTGCTCATAAAATTTTTGTACAGAGTGGGCTCCGTTTGTGTAATTTTTTGTACATGTTTACCAGTTTTTTCACATTTTAATAGTAATAATTTTTTTGTTTTCAATTTTAGAATTTTTTCTTAAAATATACTAAATACATCTAAAAGTCATAAAAAAATCCCCATATCTCCATTTTTTCAAAAAAAAGTTGTCGCAAGTAGTTGGATACCTTAAGCATATTTTAAACAATAAGATGAAATTAAAAAAAAATACCTTTTTTTACTAATTGTTTTCATTTTTTAATAAAATGACATGCTTTAGCTAAGTTTACTTTTATTTCTTTTGTTTCTTTATATGAGATGTAAAATGGCTATTTTTCAGTTCTTTTTCACCTTGAATAAATCATAAATCCTTCACCATAGAAAGTACATTCTTTAGCATATGCATTTATAATTCTTATTTGTTGTGAACTAAAGTCAGATTCTTAGTTTTATAAATAATTATTAAAAAATTTTAAATGTTGAAATCATGCTTATAATATAGAGCACTTTGACAAAACGTAGTATCTTAAACGTTTTAATGCAATTTTTAGCGCTAACATTTTTTTGTTTATAAATATTAGATATTTTTGTATCATGATTAAGGACGAAATATTTTTCCAAAAAGTAAAAACCCAAATACTTTTGAATAAATTCAACAAAATATATACATATATAATGCATTATTATTTTATTCATAATTTTAATGCATTCAAATCAATTTATTTTACAGGCATTTTCTTATGTTACTGAACTTAAAATTTGTTTGAATTGTTTTGATTTAAGTCGTGTATATCTTAAGCTATTGTTTTCTGCAAAAAATATTGGTTTATATGATGTACATAATTGTTGTACTCTTGTAATATTGTACTTTTGCAACTTTCTATTTCAAAAGTCTTATTACAATCCTAAAATGTAAAAGCTCTTTATATAATTTTGTATTCATCTTCGTAAATTGTAAAATTTTATTTTTCTTCCATAAAGAGAAATAAAACATACTTATTTGTTTTGTAATTTTAACACAAATTTTTTTTACCCTCATAACATTTCAAGAAATTGGCATAGGTGCTATTGTAGTGTATGGTATTTGTAAAATAAAAAATAGACATTTCAAGAAATTGTTACAAATTCAAAATCCACAGCTAAAATGTAGTTTTCTTTTTAAAAGTATGATTAAATTATTGCGAAAAGTTAATTTTAATTGGAAATGTGAATTAGTTTTGGAAAAAACTTATCAATTAAAAATATTTTTTAATGTGAGATCTAAGAAAGGTCTTAAATAGAATGTATAAGGTAATTATATATATAAACATTACACTAAAAATTTAATTTTTTGCAGTTTATAAGACAAGTTACGTTTTGTTTTGAGAATAAGTTATTTTTGTTGTTTTATTACCTAGTTATTCATTCAAAACGACATATATGTACAAATCTATAAATATGAGTAAATCAAAAACAGATATATATATATATGTATGTATGTATATAATTCGCATTTTTATTTTAAAAACCATACCATCTCAAAATGTTTCTTAAAACTGAATTACGTATTGAAATTTATATCCAATTTTAACATATTGAACGATTAAACTCTCTTAAATCGTTATGCATAAGACTTAATGCTTTTTTTTCATACCAATTTTAGACATGTGGAAAGTTTTGTACAACTTGCAAAAATATTTATTGCTTTTTCTTAAAATGATGCACTATGTAGAAAAATTTTGCATTCTTAAATTATTTTCCAAAATTATTATAGATGTTAATTTTGCCGGAAAAAGTTATTAGGTGCAAATTAGTTATAAAATTATCTCCCAAAGATTTTCCTCACCTTGGTTAAAAAAGAAATTATCTTTAGAATAGCTTTTATATAAGTTTAATTGCACTCTCCTGCAAATTACTATGTATAAATAATTTACTATTTCTTAAATGAATTTTTTAAAAAAACATTTACAATGAAATAACCTTGCAAAAGTTTTCAGCAGCTTACCTTAAGCGCCTCAAAAGTTTTCTTCCCCTTTGCAGACAGAAGCGCGCGAAAGGAGCCGACGAGAGAAAGAGAGAAAGATGCTGGGGAAAAGATGCGCTCCTTGCTGAAGATGAAGATGATATTCCGGTGGACACGCCGACGTGGAGTCTAGACTCCGGGCCCACAGATCGGGAGACAGACGACGGACGCCTCCTCCCATCCGAACCCCCAAACGATTTTTTTTCCTCGTCACTTCCCCCAAAGTCCCTGGGGTTTGACGAGGTCGCGACCCTGAAGAGGAGGAGGGGGTGGGATGAAAGTTTAAAAGTTTTCCTCCCCGCCCTTTCTTATGTAAACAATAGTTGGTTCTTTAGTCAAACGGCAAACACGCAAGACTATTTCTTTTCTATCCCCCTCCCCCCTAACTGTATAAAGTGGGTATTGTATCTATATAATTTAATTCCTTAGAAAAATATTCAATGTTTTATTAATGTTTTTCAAATAATGTCAAACAATAAAGTACTTACTTAAACTTTGGAGAAGTGAAGCAATTAGGTCTGCTAGTGCAGATTTGATAATTCTGGCGATACATCTTCATTTGTTATGTTGCCAATGCATTTGCAATGAAAAGCTTATAAAAAGCAAAATTATAAATTTTGAGGCAATTTTTAGCATTAATTTTCATTTTATTTGTAATTTATTATATGGATTTGCAGTGCTTATAAATGCTGCGATTTTTAAGGTTGATCGCAACAGAAAATAATGCAATTTTTATTTTGAATACAAAATTTTTGCGGTACGAAATATTGCAACATTTGCTTAAGTTAGAAAATATTGCTGTATTCCTAATGACAATGATTTATTACAACAAGCATTATACGTATTAAATAGCGCAATGTTACGCATTTGTAGCTAATACATGTTGTTGTAACATTTACATTAATTTCGACAATTACCTTTTTTATATAGTTTTATATTAAAGTAGATAAGAGGAAATATATATATATTTTTCAAGACTTTCCTCTTTTTTTTTTTAAAAAAATTCTGGCATTCCTTGATTTCATCAGACTCTCTGGAGAAGTAATAGCTATATATAAGCAAAATATTCTTATTATAGAAGCATTTTTCATAAAAAGAGAATGGTTTGGAAGTAGGTAATTCTGGGTTCATTTTTTGCCAAAATATTGCATTTAAATAACTTTTATTGTAAAAATATTCTTAAGACAATTTTATACGTGTATTTTTATCTAAGTAACACTAAATATTAAAAAAAAATTCGATTGTATGCTTTTGTAAAATCTGGGTTCCGAATGGATATTTTAAGACGCACGCGTTTTTGAATAGTGATATCTTAAATTTCTTCTGTTACCTCAAATGGGCTAAAATGATTCAAGGTATAATAATGTTTCTGTTAACAGAAACAATTATTGAGAGTTGTTTTGATATGTGGATGATCTGAAATGGACCTTCTTGAAAATGAAATAACATATTTGAACTGATTTCAAAATCATTGTCTACATTGCGAAAGACAATAAGATGTCAACCCGTTATCCGTTTGTGATAGGCCCATTTTCAACCATAATCATGCACTTCATCATAAATAATCTGGTAAATGTGTTCTATTTGTCATAATAACAGCATTTTAAAGACAAAAGTTTGAGATAAGGGAGATAAGTCCAGTAGATTTTGAAAAAACTTTTGAAATCATCCTTTACCAGAAACAAAATTGTTTTTGAAAAAAATTATGTTTTTTTTATACAGTAAATTTTTTTTAAAAAGATAGAAATTGGTAGATATACAAAGCGTTAGCTTCTAATAATAATAGAATGTATTATCTTTCATAAATACTCAATTTATAAACGATCCGTATGAATTTATCAAATTATGATATATTTCAAGCTTTGGAGGCCAGCATATATATATATATGTAATATTTTAAATAAGAATGAATGGAAGGATTCATATAAAGTAACGATGCATAGTGTAAATGTGCGTTGCATTCACTTGCTTGTGTAGTCACAAAATAAAATAGATGTTGAGTATCTTAAAAAAATTCTTTGTCAGAAAAATGTTTCAACATTTAGGTTTCATTCTTTGTAAAGACAAATTTGATATGGTTTCTTTGGATAGTGGAATAAAACGACGAATTTAGGCAAAGAATAAATTTAAATTTAGATCTAGGAAAAAAAATTAAATCTTGAAATATAAGCCTTATTAAAGCAATCCTATTAAGAATTATTTAATAATTTTAATTTTTATTGATGGATTAAAATGTTACTATTTTTGGAACTATCGTAACTAAAAAGAGTCCCATTTCTTAAAATCTTTTTTTTTTTTTTGTGCATCAAAATTTAATTTTTATGTAAAAAAAGTTTGAAGTTGTTTAAAAGCAAAAATTACTGAAAACAAAAGGATTATAATGCTGCAAAATCTGATTTTATTAATAAATCTCAGTTCTGCATGTGTGGTTTGATATCTTTAAGTCCCATATCCTTGACTATAGCCACATACGTGAAAGTAGTTAAATTAATTAAATTCAGATTTTTTTAAAAATATATCAGTATATATTCCTTGGATAAGATATATATACTTAATGATCCTTCCAAATCCTCCAATAAAAATTCTCAATTAAAAAAAAATATATGTGCACAATTTTTTAAAAATTTTATTTTAACTAATGCTTGTAAATGTATACGTTTTGATATTTCTAAACTTCTCTTAATGATTAAAATTGCTTTAAAAAGCGAATAGATTTTTCGCAGCCTTTTTCTAAACTGTTGATAACTACTCAAAATTAAGAAAATTTGCATATTTTGTCGAATTTTATCAAAAGAATTGAACAAATGTAAAAATATTGCGTCAAAAAAAGAATGCAAATCTTGTACGTCCAGCACGTAAACGTTTGTGTGGATGGAGCCAGGCGAGTTGTTGTCGTGTAATTTTTCATACTGGATTACATACGAAAGACGAGAGATAGATGAACTAAAACATATAATACAAACACAGAAGAATATAGACTTTTATTACAAACGATGAATGACCAGCATAGAACGGAAGGGGTGCGCTGCTTTCTCTTGAGACGGGAATCTATTTCAGGCGAAAAAGCACGACTTCTTTTTCCGAAGATACATCTATGCCTTAATCGGGATTCGAACCCGAGTCCACTAAATTACATGCGAGTGTCATAACAACCACACTAGGTGGGGCGGCACCTAGACGAGTAACAGGATTTATAAGCGTGCATGCCAAAATCCGCATTTCGTTTGCTTGCAAATTTCGCCAAAATTCTTGGTGTTTTTTTGCAGCAATTGATTCAATTAAAATTTAAACAGCAAAAACGAGTAACCACCAACACTTAGATGAGATAGAGAATTGTAGTTAAGCTAGAGGCAAGTCACAGTCTCAGATGCAGATTTTTAGAAAATTCGGTTCGGCCCTAGGAGAGCCCACACGCTTGGCGCGAATTATTTTGGTTGGTGATAACTGTGCAATCTTGGTACCCCTATTTTGTTACACTAGATATGGTAAACCTAACTATTTCTGGAGTTTTCGTATTTTGTCGGTGGGCATTTCAAATTTCATTTTGTCCTTGGGCACTGGACTAAAAGTATATCTGCATGTGTGAGTGAATATACCTTAGAATATTTTACTTTGTTGAATGCGAAAGGCAAGATAGAATTGTTTGAATAGTGTATGAAGGAAGGATTGATTGCTTGGACTTCTGAATGTCCTAAATATGATGAGTGGATGGGTTTATACGAACGAAAGAGCTTTCTTCGAAATCGTACCAGCCACGCTGAAGGTATGTAAGGTCATTACCTTGCAGAATATATATGGCGGCGCTCACACGATCATTCGCTTAGCGATGAGACCTTCTAGACCAGGGATGGCCAACCAGTGGCACACGTGCCATCAATGGCCCGTGACACAATATTTTGGGCACACCAGTGATCAAAATGGTTTGCATTTTATTTCAAAATTTCAAAAATCACTATGAAGTATTACGCACAAATGGGAGTGTTTGGTCGAGGGGCGGCGGAGAGCACACTCGTTTGTTATTGTCTTGCTTTAGTTACGTCGTAGACTACAATTACTTATGATGTAAATTTCATTGTCAATTTCATTGACACAACTGTATTTTAAAGTTTATTTGTGTTATATTTACGATTTTTAACTTATTTAATACAACTAGTTCAGCAAAAGAACAAAAATTTCAAGATAGTACGTGTAATGGAGAATTTCAAACTTGATGAATCTAGAAATATGGCATGATTAGTAAAGGCGACAAAGCGGTGTGTGTTTTATGTTTTGGAACAGTGATAGGCCGAACATTGTCTGTAAAACGGCATTCTACAACAAATCCCAAATCCTCTTGTCAAAAAAGTGAACCACAGTAAAAGTAGTTAATTGCTTACAATCATTTGGCAGATGAGTCCAATTCAGCATGCAATCTATACAAAAAGTAACATCTTACAATCCTAATACAAGTTATTTGCCATCCAATCTGCAACAACAGAAGTCACACTAATGTTACTTTCATTTGAATTACACGCATAACTAAAACATTTACAGCTATACAGTACAAAAAGTATTTTTTCGTAGTAAATAAAGAGTTTTGAAAATTGGTAGTACTTAGTTTTTTAGTATTTTTCCAATAATCACAAATCAAAATTATTTGAAGGCACATCTACACCTCATTATACATTTTTTAGAAAAAAAATGGCACGTTGATTCATAAAGGTTCGCCATCCCTGTTCTAGGCAATTTTAAAATCTATTGTTACACTGCACCCTTCACTCGGAAAAGATAAGAAAGTAAGAGCTGTTTTTATATTTTTTTATCTTAAATGTTTAATTTCTGTATTGTTTACATATATTTTCATTACGCATCCACCTTATCCCCTATATTCACTTGCCGCCATTGTCGTTTTCGCTTGGCGCCATCTCATACTGGCTTGGCGCTCTTTTCGGTTTGTCGCCAAGGGTGTGGGCTATCCTAGGATTTTGCCGAAAGTTCAATTTAACGCCCATAGTCGTGTTCAACTTATGGAAACATTTTCAGGATACCGGAACCTTCGAATAAAAGCCTGGGGAAAGTTCATCCAAGAGCCACAACAATCTAACACATGTAATAAAAAAAAATTTAAGTCAATTCCTACTTAGATCAACAAAGAAAAATGTTATTTTAGCTACTTTTTGTTAAATAGTTACAATTAATATAAATATGTATATACATATGCCATAATCACAACGTTAAGTGGTAATTAATTATCATTTAAATATGATATTGTCATCCAAAGCAATCGTGTACATAAAATTTCAGTTCAACTAAATGCTTTAATACCTGAGAAAAAGAACCTTTTCAAGTTTTGACATAAGTCGTTAAAAATGAAACCAACGTGGCTGTATTTGTAATTCTTTAAATATGTGGAGACCCCCCCCATGGGTCTCACCTTGGACACCAAGATTAATTTGAGGCCAAGAACCACTAAGAGCCATTTTGAATAATAATAATATTTATTTATTATTTTCAATTTCTAAAAAAAACTCTAATAACACATATAATACTTTTATGTTACAAATAAAGGGATTTACCTTTATACTAAATTAAATTACGAATGATGCAACTAATTAATAATTACTCTCAAGATCAAGTAAGGTCTCCGAAATAGGAGATCCGAGAAATACACGCACTCGAATTCTTAACTTTAACTAATTCGACTAAACTAACGCTTATTTTAAGCGTACGTAAATTATATTTACTGCTGACTATATCAGCTTTCTGGTACTTACGTCAAATAGCAGCACGACGTCTTCACGATTCTAATATCCTGGAATCCTCTAATATTGCGGATCAAGTTTCTGGCTCAATAGCCTTCCATCATCTACATTGCTAGCTTACAACGCTCGACTTAAATACCTTATCTATTTTGCATATCCCGTTCATCTTTTTGGAGTTGATTGGAAATAAACGCGAATTTATATTCCCCAAAAGACGCCTAAGAAAATTAGTGGAAATGTTCCGTACAGATTCGTCACATTCCCCTCCAAAAAGAAAACGAGATTTATTCGAAGGTCACAAACGGCCTGAAAATAAATTACGTAACCAATTCCTTGACTTGATTTATAGTCCCGACGACTTTAATATATATATCTACCAATCGGATACTTTACAAATTCTCCTTCCTTAAGGGAAAGAAAAAAAATTACGACCTAAAATTGGCCTTTAAAAGACGTAATATTTACAGAATTAAATTTCTCTACACCGCATCCATTTGGCTAAGAGGCGAGGGAAAAACCACCGAAATGGTAAAAAACCTGCCTATGTGGTTTCCTTAATTACTTATGATACAACTATACAACCATATTCTCACTTGCACCTTGATTCTTTGCTCGCTATACAATGCTCAGGGTCAGCTACCCTGAAATTAGAACCTCTTTAAATTTTGTGAAGAAACAAGCATCTATAGTATATAAAAATTCATTCATTTTTTTACATAACATTTTCATATACATCAATTAAAGCATCTGGCTCCTTAACATTCCCATTCCATGCATGCTGCGCTTGTTAGTATTAAATGTTAGCCCTACCTAATTACGCCGCATCCTAAGTCACCAGATGTGAGACAAAATATACACATACATATACATACAATTTCAAACATTTTAAAAAAACAATAAAACAAACAACCAAAGGAATTGTCGCATCTTAGCGAAGTCATACATAGAAGTAAACAAATGCATTCTTACAAATGTTTTCTCCATATTTATACAAAAAAAAAAATAACACGAAAGCTGATTTTTTCATCAAGAAAAAACACACTCATTGTAGTGTCCACTTTTGCTTGGCTTCTTAAATTAAAAATCCGCCCGTGATTTGCTTCATTGCAATAATTCTTCCAACCACTTGTTCGAAAGTAGAAAAAAAGAAACGATACAACCTGATTTTTTTCTTTGTCCTCTATTCGCTCCAAACCACCGGATCTCCATCTAAGGCTTCCATACTGAGGCTCCTTCTCCTGATGCTGTTCTGTGGGATACCGTCAATTTCGATGCTCCTGCGCTCCTCTGGAATTCCTTATACATTAATAATGCACTTTGACAGTAAAGCTACAATACGAGATCTTAATTATAAACCATACAAATTAATAACATAAGTATTAAATTTTGAATACTGCTCTTTAAGCAAAGTAATTAGAAGTTCCTTTATAAGAAAATAAAACATACTTGATATAATAGCTGTATTGTAAGGAGAGTAAAGCCAAGTGCGCGACAATGTTTACAAAAATGTAAAATGTTTTTTTTTAATGCTTGCTCAAATTATAATTAGTTGTAAGCGAATTTTAATTTTAAGCCTCACAGAATTAGCATTTATATTTGATGTTAAATAATGAACAATAATATAAAATTCCGATGAAAAATAATTGTATTATTTTTAATATTTAAAGCAAAAAGACTTCAACATGTTTTAACCTGAGAGCGGGCGTGCACTCGATACGGTCGAGTGGGATTATTGAGTCACCCCAATCTTTTTTTTTTATAATTATTTTATTGTACACGATACAAATCGTTAATCCAGTGAATAATTTAACTAAGCGAAAGTTTACTTATCTACTCTCAAGGACTTTTCAATTTTTCTTTCGTAACAAATAAACAGTTTTGCCAGAATTAACAATTTCGTGATTTGTGTGTCCCGCGCGACCACTTCCGGGTAAAAAGTGTTACTGCTAAAAACAATTGTTATGCTTTATATGTTTGAAAATGCTCATCTTGATCTAAGTCTTCGCACAGTAATCCATCAAAGTGTGTGTGTGTGTGTGCTGTCCATGGTTTTCCAAATATCATAAAACTGTTTTGCATGGAAAAAAGCGCAACAGAGAAATACATTACCTCCAACTTCCTTAAATGAGAAATAAACACACATAAGAGAGGGGTCATAACTAGCTGTACCAATAACTTAGAAGGTCAAACAAATTACAGCTATAATGTGCAGTATTTCAAAAATAATGACAGTGATGAATTTTTTCTGTTCCTAAATTTTTTCCATTCTGGATCTGGGATCTGTTTTTTCTCTGAAAGAGTAGAATGTTAGTTTTAAAAAAGAAAACTTAATAAAAACTCTCTCATCATGGAATTACAGCAAATTAAATAAAATATTTTTTATTTGGTTATAGGAACAAAGATAGCTAATTAAGTATTGAAGAAGTTTTTTTTGATGACTTAATATCGCATATAACTTATATCAGAGTAAAAGTGCATTTTTTATTAGGTCAGAAACTATTTTGTTTTAATTCATTCCAGTAAATTAATTATTTTTTAAATCTATTATTTTCGATATGCTCGCGCCCCCCTCGTTAGGTTATCGCACCCCCTAGGGGGGCACCCCACAGTTTGAGAAACACTGTAGTAAGGACAAGGTCTCACTGCTGTCGACTGTTTAGACCGGACTGGTCTCCTCTCAGCTGCCCTGTTGGTTCCGCTTGTAGTTTTCCTTGTCCCCCAGGCCTTGCCGTATTGTCCACTCCTTTCATGCTTGCTCCCTTCTGTAGGGGACTTACCCTGCCGGGTATCTCTTGGATGTGAGGGACCTGCAATGGACTGTGATCCCTAGGAGGGGTTATTAGGTCTTCTATATTTATAATTTCGAGATGAAACTGAGGACGGAATTGCTCTTTTTATCCCCTGTTTTGGTTCAGGGGTTTGTCTTTTCTGGTCCCTATGTTCGGACCCCTGCAGAGATCTTTTTCTGCAAATTTTGGACCTCTTTAAATCCTTCCTGCCCACTGACCCATTTGACCCTACTTTACGTTTCAATCTCAGATCCTCCTATCCGGCATTAACCTTATTTTATTTACGACCTTTACTCACCTCACTCTCGAGGTTTTCCTAGATCCTTTGAATTTTCCTGAGTGCGATCTACTTGACCCATTACTAGACCTCTGTCCTTCATATAGTGTCTCAACATGACTATCCGAACTAATCGTGTCGGATTGTCGTGGACGGTGCACTCGCACCTAGTCGATATTAATTGTGACCCTTTTATCTTTCTTCCAAATGATTTAATTGTTATTCCGAACCTCCAACACTCTATATGGCCCTTCAAACTTAGGCATAAACTTTCCGACCACTCTCCTACCGGCAGCACTTATAAAATGAGTTTGTACCAACACCAAATCATTTACTTTGATGCTACCTTCCCTTCTATTGCGATTATAATATTTTCCCCAAGTTTTATGTTGTTTCCGCATATTCCGCCTTGCTTCAACGAATAATTTCTCAATGTTTCTTCCTACATATTCAGCACCCTCTGTGACATTTATTAATTTACTAAAAGGTGTTATAATCTTTCTGCCTAAGAATAACTCAGCCGGAGTTTTATTTGTTATCTCATTCACACTGAAGTGCGCAGCGCGAAAGCGAACTCATGAAGAAATCGGTCCCAGTTTTCATGATTTTCTTCTACAAAACAGGCTATCATCTGGACTAAATTGCGATTAACTCTTTCCATTAAATTCACCTGTGGCCTGTATGTTACCGTTTTCATATGTTTTATGTCCAACCTGTGACTTAAGTGTTCAAATATCTTGGATATAAATTGGGGGCCGTCATCACTAATTAAAGAAATCGGAGCTCCGTAATGTGAGATATAATTTTCAAAAAGGGAGTTAGCTAAGGCCTGGGCCGAAGCTTTTCGTAAAGGAATAAGCTCACTCCACTTAGTGAAGTGATCAGTTATTACCAATAAAAATCTATATCTTTCGGGTCGGGATGCTGGGTAGTGGCCTAATAGGTCTAACGTTACAATTTCATTGGGGTAATTCGATACTATTGGAATTAATCGACCAGCTGGTAACGCGTTTTTGTAATTAAATTTTTGACACCAGTCACAGGTTGATACATATTTAAATATATATTTCCTCATATATGGAAAATAACATGTGTCTCGTAATTTTAAACAGGTTTTCCTCTTTCCTAGATGACCTGCTAATGGCAGATCATAAAATTCTTACATTATTGCTTCGCGAAGAGATCTAGGAATGTACACTCTTAGTTCTCCAAGAGTTGTAGAATATTTCGCGTAAAAGAGTAGACCATCTATAGCTTTAAAATCCTGGGACCAATTCTCACATATAGTTGCATTAACGGAACCGTCGTCTGGGTTTTCTAAATAACGATAGATGTGTCCTAACTCAGGATCTTCCCTTTGCTCTTGAATGAGTTGTTCTCGGGAGTTTAAGGCTAGGGCTCTAAGAGCAGCGCACGAAATTTGTAATCCATCCATATTGCCTACTGGATTCCGAGACAATACGTCCGCGACAACGTTTTGGACACCCGGTCGATGTTCTTATTCTATGTTGAACTCGGATAACTTGAGTGCCCATCTAATCATCCGACTAGATAAGTTTTTCCCATTCGTTAGCTTTGTTAATGACGCGTGATCTTTGATTATCTTCACCGGCAGGGATCAAAAATAAATTTTAAACATATTTAATGCCCATATCACCGCCAAACATTCGCGTTCAGTAACAGTATAGTTTCTTTCTGCTTTATTGAGGGTTCTAGACGCGAATGCAATAGGTCTGTGGTTTTAATTAAGCACAGCACCAATTCCGACCCCACTAGCATGAGTAAATAAGTTAAACTGTTCTTTAAAATTCGGCAACTGAAAAACTGGTGCCTCTGTTAATGCTCGTTTTATTTTATCAAAGGCATCATGTGCTTCTGTTGACCAATTAAATTTAGCCCCCTTTTTCTTTAACCGATATAATGGTTCACATATATCTGCATAATGTGGTATAAACTTCTGATACCACCCCGCCATCCCTAATAATTTCGACATTTCCTTATTATTTTTAGGAGGTTTCATTTTCTGCGATTGCCTTGACTTTACTATTGTCCGTTTCAACCTCTTCCTTACTAATTATGAGACCTAAATACTTCAATTTGTCATGTGCGAAGTGATATTTTTCTTTGTTTAGAGTTAGCCCTGCGTCTCTCAACAATGTAAATACCTGATTCAAATGATTTATGTGTTCATTAAACGATGGAGATGTTATAATAACATCGTCCATATAAACCATCACGAAACGCCTAATAACAGGTTTTAATATAAAGTCTATGGTTTTTTGGAAATTTTGCGCCGCCCCTGAAAGGCCGAAAGGCATTCTGAGGAATGCAAAGGTGCCATTGCGAGTTATAAACGCGGTTTTCTTGATATCTTTCGGACTAATCGCCAATTGAAAATAACCACTTTTTAAATCCAATGCCGACATGACGCTGGTATGCGGAATGTTTGTGATTAGATCATCAATCACCGGTAATGGATATCGGGGGTATTTAGTTATGACGTTAAGTTTGCGATAATCAATCGCGAAGTGATACGTCTCTGGAGAATCTGGAGGAAGGTCATTATTCTTGCGAGTTAAAACTACCGGTGACGCGTATGGGGACTCAATAGGACGGATTGCACCCTCTTGTAACATTTTCTCAATGTGATAATCGATTATTCCTTGTTTGACCCTGTCATATCTGTAGGGTCTTGACACTACCAGTCCCTTGTCTCCAGTATCGATTTCATGGTATAAAACATGAGTTAACCCCGGCTGATCTGAAAATATCCTTTTAAAACCATTAAATAAATTCCAGATTTTCGCTTTTGCCCTTCACCGAGCTTTGTATCTGATAGATCAATCTCGACCGGCTGTTCCACTTTTGGCAACTGCTTAATTTGGTCACCTGGAATGATTTGAGATTTCTGATCAAAATCTAAAGTCAATTTGGACTCCTTCATAAAATCAGTGCCTAAAATGCATTGGTACTGCATATTGTTAAGAATGTGAAATTCCCAGGTTTTCTGAATCTGTAATTTGACCCGACCTAAGTGACAACACGGGGCTCCTTGAGCCGTCACTACTCTATCTTTCGTCTTTTGACGAGGTCGATACGAAAAATAATTGCGATAGACTTCCCCTGATATGAAAGATTTCTCCACTCCCGTGTCCCAAAGGGCTGTAATGAATGTCTCATTTAAAAGAATGGGGACATACGGTAAATCTACTGGAGTCATTCGTAATGAGGATACCCTAATAGTTCGGTGTTCCGTATCTGGAGGATTTTCCGTACATCGCGATCGATCACCCCCATACTCGCATCGATCGCTTAAAAGTTTAAATATCTGTTTTGATCATTCTGAACCCTGAAAGCACTATTCCCCGAACCACCTTGTTGACCGCCTGGATTGTGGAATCTATGATTAGATTGACCACCTCGGCGTCGACCATCGAATCTCCGAATATACGCAACACCTTGACTCTCAAATCTATTGAACTCTCTCCGTGGTCTGCTATTGTCCGAATATCTATCGTTACCTCTCGTTTCCCTCCAATTTTCCTGTCGATTCCTGTTAGGGAAATGATTGTTCTCGCTTGGGTTTGTATCTCGGAATTCCCAACTCAAACCTCTGATATTTCTATTTAGAAACTTTTCCTCATACTTATCAATTATTTGTAGAAGGTTAGATGTTCTTTGCGGATGCCTAACCTCTACATAATCTAAAATCTGAGGTTCTAACCTACTAATAATATGATTGATAAATTTTCCCTCCATCATTTCTAGTTTTAAGATTTTGTGGATCTTTAATAAGTCATACACAAAATCAGACGGTTTTTGATTATGCTTTTGAAATGATGCGAAAAAGCGAGTTTCTAGTTCCGACTTATTTCTAACCACGGGGAACTGTTCTGACAAAGCTCGCTTTAAGTGCGCGTAATCCGTCGTTTTATCTTCTACAACCCTATAACCTAGAACCTCAAACCAATCTAGTGCCCGTCCTGTGAGATGACCCTTTAAATATGCACAAGCTAGTTGTGTGGGTATCTCGTAATATGTTAAGTTATTATCTATATTTTCTAAGAATTCTGCCACGTTTTCTACCCCCGAAAAATACTGCTCAGGGATGATTCGAAACTTAGATCCGGCTCTTAACTCGGGATTTACTCTTTGGGCGCCACTGTGGAGACCCCCTGGGTCTCAACTTGGACACCAAGATTAATTAGAGGCCATGAACCACTAAGAGCCATTTTGAATAATAATAATATTTATTTATTATTTTCAATTTCTCAAAAAAATTCTAATAACATATAATACTTTTATGTTACGTCAAATAAAGGGATTTACCTTTATACTAAATTAAATTACGAATGATGCAACTAATTAATAATTACGCTGAAGATCAAGTAAGGTCTACCGAAATAGGAGATCCGAGAAATACACGTACTCGAATTCTTAACTTTCATTAACTTTAACTAATTCGGCTAAATTAACGCTTATTTTAAGCGTACGTAAATTATATTTACTGCTGACTATATCAGCTTTCTGGTACTTACGTCAAATAGCAGCACGACGTCTTCACGATTCTAATATCCTGGAATCCTCTAATATTGCGGATCAAGTTTCTGGCTCAATAGCCTTCCATCATCTACATTGCTAGCTTACAACGCTCGACATAAATACCTTATCTATTTTGCATATCCCGTTCATCTGTTTGGAGTTGATTGGAAATAAACGCGAACTTATATTCCCCAAAAAGACGCCTAAGAAGATTAGTGGAAAGGTTCCGTACAGATTCGTCACAAATAATTAGATTTAATAAATTAATTTTTATTAATTATAACTAAATTATTGTATTGTCATCCAAAATAAAATCGTGTATATAAAATTTCAGCTCAATTGAGCGCTCTAAGGTATCCGACTACGTTCGAAACCATGGTTCTGCAAAAGCGTATAAATGGATAATATTTATGATATTTAGCGTCACTTAGATTGGAAAATGTATATAAAATTGTTTTAAGAATAGTATTACAATAAAAAATTATTTAAGTACAATATTTCGACAAAAAATGGGCATAGAATGACCCATTTACAAAATATTCTCCTTTTGTGAAAGTGCTTCAATAATAATAATATTTTGCCTGTATATGGCTCTGACCTCTGTACAGGGGCTCAACAAGAATTTTTGAAATATATAACTTATAGAAGTGGGTCTATCCATGTTTTACGACAACAGAGGGGAGAAATTTTAAGAAAAAAACGTCGATAATTATTTCAGATGGCGGTAACTCTGCAAATAATGTGAATTTTTCAAAAATCATAGTTGAGCCTCTGTACAGAGGTCTGAGCTATGTACACGCGAAATATTGTTATAATGGAAGCATTTTTCACAAAAGGAGAACACTTTGAAGAAGGTTATTCTAAGTTAATTTTTTGCCAAAATATTGTATTTAAATAATTTTTTTTTGTCAAAATATTCTTAAAACAGTTTTATACATGTATTCTAATCTAATTGACACTAAATATCATGAAAATTATTCATTTATGTGCCTTTTTAAAATCACGGTTCCGAACGTAGTCAGATACCTTAAAATGTATTGTATTAAAGATTGAAAATTCCACGAAGATAAAGAAATAAATATATAGAGTGTGAGCTAATAGTAGGAATTGAAAAAAATCATCATTTGTCCATTGTAGTGAGGCGTAACAGGGATGCTACGTCCTTAGCTCTCTCGAAAGTTGCATAAAGCCACTGGAACCCGAGTTTCAAGGTGACTGTTTCCAGAAGACTTCATGGGAGAGGGTTGTTTTCAAAAGGACTTTCTGTTAGCGTCCCACTTAGTTCTCCAAACAGCCGTTTAAAATGGTGCAGAGATCATAGATTGGAGCATGAATCAATGTGCAACCCTTCTCTTCATTGATAAGTCCCGTTTCATTCTAACCAGTGATTCCCAGCGTACTTTCTTAAGGAGAGAACCAGGGATCTGATATCCGCACTTTAATATCCGAGAAATCGACCATTACGGCAGAGGAGGCTTGATAATCTGGCAGGCATCACGTTGGATAACCGTATTCACCTCCGTGTCTTTTGTGAGTGCAGTGAGGTATAGGGTTGGGGTCTTAGAGCCCTATGTTCGCTTTTGCCGGGGTGCAGTTGTACCTGATTTTATTTTAAGAAGACAGGGACATCGTACACTTTAAAAAAATCGATTTTTCAATTTTAGTTCTAAAAATAGTGCTTATTTTTCTGAATCTAAAAATGTATAATACTTATATGTTTGTTGATAAAATAGCCGTAAAATATGAAAAATAAAAATGTAAACAAATGACCACGCCCTTTACGATATACCCCTTTGAACTTTAAATATGTAGTTTCCCCTGTGTTTGATCTATATAAACGTTCTATATAGTGAACAAAGTATCTTTTGGTATATAATGTCTAGTTTTTAAAAAAATACATTTATACGTGCAAACAGAAAATTAAGATTTTCATAATTTTAAGGTTTTATGATTATTTTAAAGAAATTATTTAATTAATTCGTTAAAAAACTGGTTCATTATGTTTGATATGTTGTTGTATATATATGTGTAAATTGTTTTGTATGTTGAAAGAATATTTTTGTAAGAAATCATACCTATACATGAAAATATGAATTACAAAATCTCGAAAATTATGTTCACGTTAACATAAACAAAGGGAAAAAAACATATAAATTTAAAATTACTTTTGTAACTCCAGAAAATGATTAAGTATTATTATTAGTCATATAAAAATAGGCAAGCAAATACTAATCAAGTGTATAATAAGTGAAAATATTGTTTTTTTTAGTTTTTTCACTTTTTCTCAAAAGCATATTTTTTTGCATTTAGGTACATGTTTTAAAAACACTATTGCACTATATGATTTCAGATTTTTTTTACTTCTATACAAGATGCCTATGCATATAGTGAATCTATTTTTATTTCTATTAAGATAGTGCCTAATTTTTTAAAAATAGTTTTATGCATAAAAAAAGCAGAAAAATAAAAAAAATTCAAATTTCAAAGTTTCTTAATTTTTTTAAGGAAACTATACTATCATTTTACTAAAAAAATGGGATAACTGTGTTTTATGTATTGTTTTATATATGTGTAAAAATATTTTGCATAAAAAAAGGATACTTTTTTAAAAAATGGTACATAAACACAAGTATATATTACGAGTTCTCAAAAATTATGTATTACTTAAATTAAGTAGTAAAAAAAAACTATTGGAGTAAAAAGTTATTTTTGTAGTTCTACAGAATAATTAAACTATCTTTATTAAGAGCGTAAAAAATCTAAGCTCTATTGGAAATTGTAAATGATATATGTCTCATAAACAAAGGGTCTTAATTGTGGCATTTTACTCTTTCGAGCATGTCCTGGTTCCCTTATGGATGACAACGCGAGGCACATATATCTCATCTGCTCGACGAATTTCTGGAAAGTGAGGATATTCACCGAATGCTTTGGCCAGTTAGATCTAGAGCAGAAGTTCCTAAACTTTTCTGACTCATAGACCCCTTGCCATGTTTTTTGTCTTTTGGTAGACCCCTGCTTACCTAATATTAAATTTTTGCACATTGATCTACTCAAAAGTATTTTTGACAGCTGCTACAGAGCTACTTACTTTAAAAGATTAAAATTTTTAAGTAGTGTTTAAAACTTATGAAAAGCATGTTAATTTTAAATTTAAATTTAATAATACATAAAATAATTGATCTACAAACAAAAATACTCTTGGTAGGAAGGATGACTCTGGCGCTTCAATAACAAATTTTCAGCATTTGGCATCTATCTTGTCGAGTTTAACCCTAAATTTCTTTGGTTAGTAGTTCCAGTCTTTCCATCTATATTTCTTTTTTTGTCTTCCGTAGTCAAAGCATTCTCGAATCTAGATTCAAAATCTGAATAGAGGGCATTGGATGAACGTAGGTTGATAAAACATTATACTGGCAGATGGTCTGTGACAAAACGAGAAACTTTGAAATTTCGCAACGTCCAATATTGTACTCCTTTAGCTTAAGTATGGCAAGAAAAGCTGAAATGATTGTCCTTGTTTTAATAAAATATATACTGTCACCTTGCAACTGTGTAAATAAACCTCATTAAATATAGTAAATAAATCTGTTAAATAAATAAAATCTGATATCCCCTTGATGAGGACTGTTCTTACAGCCCAAAAAAGCAACTCCTATTCATGTGGCAGTCCAATCGCCGTCATGCCACCTAGCAGAATGCAAAACTCCACTCTCGCCATGCCCCTCATCGAAGACTTGTCCAGATATGGGATTGAGGACTGTTCTTACAGTCCAGAAGCCTCCCAAAAAAGCAATGCCTATGATATCCCCTTGATTATATTTTCTTTTTAAAGTAATGTCATGATGTGGTTTAATGAGAGCCTCTATCGTGGACCCCCATTTACACCTCATGGACCCCTAAATTATTTTTTCACAGACGTGGACCCCTTGCAAGTCGTCATAGACCCCTGGAGGTCTATGTACACCACTTTGGGAACCACTGGTTTGGAGCAAAGCTGAGACGCTGTGGAAAGAGCAAATGCAAAACTCGCAAATCTCCTCCAAAAACTATCCAAGGCCTGAAAACAGAGTAGCTGAAGGAGTGGAATTAATTTCCACAGGAACTCATTGATTCCTTTATTTCTGGTATAAAATCACGGTGTGAGGACTGTTTTCTGACAGAGGGGATCATTTCCCTTATTAATCAATTTTTTTTGTTATATTCCGCAAGTGCTGTTTCATACCTTCTGACAGCGATGAATATTATACACGATTATACGGATGTATTTTAACCGTTGAATGGTTATTATTTTGTATCATAACAACCTTATATATAACCCAAATTTTATTTAGATCTGTCCAGTAGTTCTAGAGAAATTTGTTCACAAATCTCATAATTCTTTCAATTTTGAACATCGTGTATTTTAATAATCGAAAGCTATACTTTTCTACGGAAGAACTGGAAACTTATTTTGAAATTGTAAAAAGGTCATTTAAAATATAAAAAGAAATTTCTTGTATCTGTGAAGAACGTCTTTATGTATTCAATTTTTAAATTTATCTAAGTATTCATTATTAGAATGCATTTATATCTCCGGTATATATGCATTTCTTTTATTTAGACACCGGAAAATATTTATAAGTGATTAGTTTATTATGAATAATATTTTTTTCAGTGGAATTTAACTGCAGAAATAAATGCAAATGAATTTGATTTGTAATTTAAAAATGTCACAAATTTCTGTATTCCAATGCAATGCAATGTGTGATATTTTTCTACTGAAATGACACACATACTAAAAAAAAGAGAAAAACATTTTTTATTCTTAAATTAAGTAATTATTGGTACATATATATAACTATTAAGTAAAACAAAACAAAAACTATGAACATAACAATAAAACAACGTTAAACGAACGAAATAGTTTAGAAATAAACGACTTTACTGGCTATTGAATAAAAACATAAACTTTTAATGCATAATATGCCATCATTTTTTTTGCAGATATTATCCATTTATTCATGCTTTTGTCAGATATTTTTTCTATAAACGTAGATTCAATATTTCAGTAAATTGTATACATAGTTCTTATTTGTAAAATTTGATAAACGTTACTAAGCAATTTTTATAACCGATTGAAACAAATTTTATTTCAGTTTTTTGTCATACTATCATAAGCAAGTATGATATTTTTCTTTGAGAATTTTCTTTTGTTTTGTCTTCATTAAGGTATTTAAAATAAAATATTTTGGGGATACTCCTAATTTAAACTGTAGAAAATAAAGTTATTTTAGTATCAATACATAAGATTTTTTTTCTACTGCTTTAAAGTTTCCTTATTTTTATTTTTATGCTACTCAGCATAAGTAGCATACGTAAAAGAAGTATTTACATTCGCACAAAAGATTGCAATTCATAAAACATTTTAATTTAGACACTTTTAATATTATTCATATCTTTTCGTATACTATTATAGAAAGAGAAGATAGTTTTATTTAAAAAATTTATTTATACACCATTTATATTTACACATATCAATTAATTAATTGTACTCATTTCAAACATATTTTCTTTGGATGTTTATTAATGACTATGTACTGATTGTTTCTTTTCTAGTACATTTTAAAATAGAAGTGCAATATAAAGCAAATAATATAATTAATGCAGAAAAATTCATTTATGTATTTTTTAAAAACAATTTCTTCAAGTGTAATTAAATCTATATTAAACTCTGTACAACAACAAAAAGTGCAACAAAACAATAAATATGCATACATTTTTTTATCTCAAGTTGTAAAATGATTTTAAAATAAATTCTTCAATTCTTGAATCCAAATGAAACATTGAATAAAACATTGCATACAATGCGTATGTATGCAAGTCCTTCAAAATAAGTTTGTAGGCTCTAAAATAGTTTTATGTTATACGTACTGATAACTTTTAAGTATATGTGTTATCTTTTATGCGTTCTGGTAAGACACATTCGATTTTTTTTGCGTGGACTGTAAAAAAAGTCTGGACCAATGCATTTAGCCAAATAAACCAATATATAAAAATTATTTTGCAAGTTCATTTTCCTGTTCTACATTCAGAAATTCAATTGCTTACTTTGAGTGAGAAAGTGTTTATTATATAAGGTCTATCTGTAAAACAATTCGAGAGCTATTGTTGACGAACCTTGACGATAATTTTACTTCGAAACGTAAAATCTTCCTTTCAATTACTAAATGAATCATGCCATATTTTTGGTCTCAACTTCCTCAAAAAAAGATTCTTGGTTTTAATAAATAACAAATACTTCTGAAAGAATATAGTTGGTCCTTCATTTTTGTGTTTTTCACACAACTTACCTTTCAATTAGCTTGAAGTATTTTGAATAATGTATCAATATTCTTTTTCATTTTCAGAATTCAAAAATGTACTAAAGGCAATAATAAGTTCCATGCTTTGTTTAGGAAAATTATCAATTCAATGAATTCAATATACATAAGATATTCCAGATGAAAAGAGCTCCTCGGTTGGGGTGGGATCGCAACAAACACAAAAAAAGTTTTAATTTGTCCAGAAGCATGTTTATTGAGTCGAAGTAGGCACTGGAAAAAATACGGTGTTTTTCTGAGTGACATAAGCCCAACTGAAATACCAAAAGGAAATAAAATAATACATTTAGTTCAAACAAGTGTATAACTAAAAACAATTTAGTATTTTATGTTATTATAACTCATGTAGGTCTTGAAATTACTGTGTAAATAAGATAGTTTTAAGAAAATAAAGTTTCCGACACTACAAAATGGCGAAGAATTCTGTTTATCTTTCAAAAGAATTTACATCTTCGTCAAAACTCATCGTTTCTCGAAACTTTAAAGTTCTTAAAAAAATACAAAATAATTCCCATATTCACTCGAATCTAAGCCGTACCATTTTTCCAGTGTTTATGCTACTGAAAATCGGATGCGGCTTAGAATCGAAGGGAAAACATTTGTTGGGTTGAAGAAATTGAGTTTCAACCTCTTTCAAAAGGAAAAATATAACCGTCCATTTAGGTCACTTGCATCGATGACTTATCCCATTCCGTAAGTTTATCTCCCGTATGCGTGTGTCTGTAATTCAGTTCATCCTAAACATCAAACACATCGGCAGTAACATTAAGACGAGTTCACTGAGATGCAAGTATGAAAAAGGAAGCAATTTTATATGCAGAAAAAAACGGAAACTGAGTAGCTGCCACAGAAAATTTGACACGGATGAAACAAATACACGTCGATGGTGTAAGAAAAATGATATAAATTTTGCTTATAAATGTTCATCTCAGTCTTTGATAATTCTTTTACATTCTTCTATAACACATTATTTTTAAAAAAATATTGTATAACAAATGCATTGGGGATGGCATGGAAGACTGCATTGCGTGGGTGAATGAGTGAATGTGAGATTTTATGGCGCAAGCGCCAAATCTGGCTGTACTGCGCCAAAGATTTGTTAAAACATCAAAACATTTGAAGGAAAGGAAAAGATCACTAGGGCACCTCGGGATTGTGACACCCGTACTCACTTAAAGAAGGTGCGCCCCCTGAGGGGTCACACTGTGTGGGAAAATGCCGACGCCGGCACCTATTCCGATGGCAGTTGTGACAAATAATAGAGAAAAATAGTTTTCGCACCATGATATAGACTGTTAGTGTAATTATGGCTTCATGTATGTATTCGGAAATTTTTAATACACTGGTCACAAATAAATAAATTATGTGAGCTTCTTATTATTTCTCATTAAAGTTTTCTTTTTTAAATTTAAGTATCGGATATCGATGAATTCTTTACACATTTTTAAGAAAAAATTTCTTAAAAGGGTGTAGAGAATTGGGGACGCAGCTTGGAATCAATGACAACACTTTTTCACAAAATCATTTTAAGAATTCGGGGTGCGGCTTAGAATCGATGTCGGCTTAGATTCGAGTAAACACGGTAAGTAACTTAAATTTTTTTTTAATAAATCCAACAACTATTTTAAATTTAATTTTAAAAAATCTAAATTTTTCAAATGTACTGTTAGAGAGGCTAAATTTAACACAATATCTCCGAGCTGTCATGTCATGTATAATAACTCCTTAATATATAAGTTGTAGAATATGAAAAATGTTTAATACTGTAAAAAATACTATAAAAGATTTTGTTCTCAACAATCATTTTCAACTCTCACCTAACATTTTGCATACTTTTAGTGCTACCCTAACCTTTAGAAAGCTTAACAATGTAGATATAGCGTTATACGTTAAGATATTTAACTAAATCTAATGAATTCGAAGAGTTAGGTTCAAGAAAATTTCCTTTAGTGTATCAATAGCTCAGCAAATAGTTTCTTTCCTGTAACAATTATTTATTAATTTAAGTCAGGAAACACAAAGACAACATACACTCACGTCCATAAATTAAGGATAATGAAGTTCAGGCAAAGAAAGAGACAGAAGCAAAACAAATTTGACTTACAAAACAAATTTGACTGATTTACAAAAAACAGTATAACATGGTTAGTATGATAGTTAATACGGAGTATGTCTCCCGGACGATGCAATATAGGCCTTACAAAGCCTAGGCATGCTAAGTATCAAATTATCAATTTGATCTTGGGGAATATTACACCACTCATCAAGCAATGACCTCCAAAGTTCGGGTAAACAGATGGGAGGGGGTTGACGGGCTGCAATTCGTTGGTTAAGCATATACCACACGTGCTCTATTGGATTCAAGTCCGGTGAATATGCTGGCCAATACATACGGGTGATATCCTCTGATTGAAGGCATTCGTCTACAATGTTTGCACGGTGAGGACGGGCGTTGTCATCCATAAACAGAAATTCAGCACCCATGGTGCCCCGAAACAAACGTACATGTTGTTCCAGAATGCCATCCCGATAGATGTGGCCTGTCATTGTTACACTCTGAACATGCAGGTTAGTTCTGGAACCAGGAATAATTCTTCCCCAAACGAGCCATCCTGCACCACCGTAACGGTGTCGTTCAATGGTGTTCTCTTGGTGGTAAAGGGTACCTCGCGCTCTCCATATTAAAGTCCGGCGAGAATCAGACTGCAAACTAAACCCGGACTCGTCGGAAAACATCACACAAGACCACTGTTGTGGTGTCCACAATGCATGCTCTTTACTCCAGGTTAATCGCAGGTGACAGTGAGTTGCGGTAAGTGGAACACATCTAACAGGCATACGAGCATATAGACCAATGTGCCCTAAGCGTCTGTATACGGTCTGCCTTGAAACTGTCGTACCGGTAGCTGAAGAGAGCTGTCGAGACAGGTCTGATGCTGTGCTCCGTCTGTTTCTTTTGGCAGTAACTGCCAAATATATATATATATACCGGTCCTCATTCGGCGTTGTAACTCGGGGGCGACCTGTGCTGTAACATCTACTCACATTACCATCATCTTGGAATCGTTGCCAAAGCCTGGAGATGACACTCTGGGCGATTCCAATTTCCTCGGATACTTCCAGCTGGGTACGTTCACATTCCAGTCGTCCAATAATTCTACCACGTAAAAAATCATCCAAATGCTTCCTTTGTGCCATAACTATGCGGTTATTGCACTGAAAGGCTTTTAAAGCGCTTGTGAACAATTTTACTTCTTTGCCACCATTCCTTATATACCCCTCTCGTCATTGTGACGTACTATCCGCGCCATCTGGTGGTTTCCTGTAATTTGCATATTTTTCTTCAATATGTGTGTGATAATTCTACAGGTGAAATTTTTGTTTTAGAGTTCAATTTCTGTGTGATTCTGAATTATCCTTAATTTATGGACATGAGTGTATATCGTTAACAAATAAATGAGCAAAGAACACGAACGAATTTTCATAACGACCATAACCTTTCTTCACCTTGCCTTTACTGAAGATGGATGGTCGCTAGAGGGCGCTTCTGCTAGTTGGGACAGTCAGTTGCAATTTTTCAACAAGAGTGGTTACAACAATATATTTATATTGTTCAAAATATTTATATATACATGTTACACTTTTAGAAATACAAAAAGCATTGCTACTGCACATTTTAAATATTATTACTTACATGAACGTCCCAAGAGGTATGAGAAAAAATCCTACTGTCATTAAGTAACTAATGCTTGGGTGTACGTCAATGGTAGCATTAAACACCTTGGTGATGATTATAGTTCCAAACATTGGGAATATAGATTCACACGTTGCCAAAAATGAGAACACTATACCTGTTGAAGATATATGAGATTGGTTTTAGTCCACTGACTTTTTAACAAATTTGTTATAACTGACGTTATAACAAATTTCATATTTTTGGTTCTATCATTCGGAATGTCATCTCTTTAATTTACAAGATAGTTAATACACAAAACCATCATTATTTTGTTTTATGATGATTACATATATGTATTTATATATAGATAAACACTGTATATGTATAATGCACAGTATAAAAATGTTCAAGTAGAGTTATATTGGTGAAAGAAAATATCTCTAATGCACTTATTAAGGTATATTTTATATGCATATTTTTGAAAGATGTCATTATTCGATGTATCTACTTGAGAAGTATTGGAAGAGATAATTCTGAAATACTTATTTAAATTAAACCTTTTGTTAACTCAGTAGTTGGGTACAATATTAGCTAAATTACGTAATTTATTAAAAGTCATGGAATATATGACTAAAATGGAGAAGAAAAAAAACCAAAATATGTCACAGATTTTTGTTATTTCAACTTGGTATATATTTAATTTTAATCATGCAAAGTATGTAATAAAATGCACAGGGATTACATTGTTTTATTTATTTTACAAATGCCAGGCCATTGACCATTAGGTCATTAGGCAACGGGCTCTCCAATACCTTTTTACAATGCAGTTAAGATCATTCAGTGCAGAGCACTCGTCCAAATGAGCGGCAGTCATGTCTTGTCCAGTGTCACACAAAACGCAGATAGGTGAAGTCACTAAATTAAAACGAAACAGATGAGCACAAAGGCAGTCATGTCCGGTTAAAAGTTTAAATTTAGCCACAGCAGCAGCACGAGGAGAACTTGGAATACCGTGGGATTTCTTACATAGTGTACTCCAAGGCTTATCACGAGCATCACGAGAAGCTGTAAGGCGAAATGATTCCCTAAAAATCCTTTTAATTTCCAGTTTGGCAGAATGAAGTGTCAGGTCTCTGCGAAAGTTCTAAAGGATACCCGTTCCCCCTTTTTTGCCAAAAAGTACATTGTTCATTATTATAATTTACTGTAAAAAACATAAAAATTCGTTTTTTGGGACGTGAAAAATTGTATTATAAAAAATATTTTACTAAGTCCTTCAGAAACCTAGTAAAATTAGATGTACATAACTCACGTCAAATGCCAACATTCATAATTTACTATCGAATAAAAGCTGCATTCAAACGAAATGTCTTTCCAGCCAGTTTTCTTGATCGTTCTGTAAAAAAAAAGGAGCCCGACAACTAGTGACATGGTGTCCATATAATATGATCTTTGAAGATTTTGAAGAATCAATAAATTAATGATCAACGCCTTTTAACAATAACAACAACAAAACAAAAAACTTTTTGTGATACTACAGAGATTTCTCCCATGAGTATTAAAAATGAATTGTTTCCAGAATTTCAGCAATATCATGATTCTTTTTTTATAGAAATGGTGAGAATAAAATGCGACTATTTAAACATAAAAATAAAATTTAATCTTCAAGTGACCTTTTAATGTGCATGGCTATGCTACGATTGATACATTAAAATAAAAATTAAAAGGCTGAGAATGTATGATTGCTTAAAATATAATTTAGGATGTCTATAAAATTCTTGTAAATTATTTGAAATCGCATTTGTGTCAAGTTCAAATAAAAATACAAGAGCAGTATTGAGTATTGTTATTCTAAAACACGACCCCACCAGTAATATTTTGTCCCACTCTTTAATATTTCTTATTGAGATAAATAGTATTTCAATTCAAATGAATGTTAAGCGAAACATTCATTTAGATGAGAAATTGTATAATTTATAACAATTTAAATCTTATTTATTGATATACATTACCGAGTTCGTCTTTATCAGCAATTTTTGAAATTCCAGATCTAATTGCGAGAGGAACAAGACCAGACAAATGCCCACAAGCATTTCCTAAAAAAGAAATAATAAATGTAGTGAGGCTACTTGTGATATATACGTAAGAATTTCAAAAAGTAAGATAGCAGACCCATTTAGATTAAGCATTTATTCAGGAAATAAAGAAAATATATACTATGTAGGAAGGTATATGTAATAATTCTTTATATAGTCACCCTACTTATCGAGGCATTTGTTCTATTGGTACACCAAACCATCAAAACCAACATCGAAGAATTCAGCGTCAAGGTTTTGCTACCGCTTGAAGACGGCTTACTGACCCTCAGCATCGGTTAGGAAATGCGGACGGCCTAAGTGTTTCTTTAAAGGTCAGAAGAGATGGAAATCACTTGGTGCGAGGTCAGGAATGTATGGAGGGTGCTCCAATACCTCCCACCGAAAACGTTCTTTCCTCATCTCGCACATCCGTTCTGCTTTGACATACGCCATGCATCAAATCCACGACCTGTCTTAGCGGCATAACACGTGTATCGTACACTTCTAATAATTGCCGATGAATTTCAACTGATGAATTTTTTTTACAAGCAAGAACCGCATCACATTTCTTATTTCCAATGGCAGATTATGTTTATTTCAGTGCAGGTAACTTCTTACTGAGATTTAGTCATGTTATTATAGAATCAGCTCCATCTGCAGCAAGGGTTTCAGACTCAAAGACTATAACTTGGGTCAAACAAACAAAGTTTAACTTTAGGTGTGCCACAAAGAAAAATTAAAAAAAATAGAAAAGTAGGTATCGTATTTACCTAATTGCAGTGCATTCAAAATAAATGTATACATTCTGTTTAATTACTGAAAACATCCGATTTTCAGTTACGCGATTCTCTCCCCAATGCAATCGTGTTCACATAGACGCACAATTGCGATGCATTGGAGAGAAAAAAGAGTATAAATAAGCAAATTTTTCTCTAAAATATGTAAATACTTCGCAAACACTATCAGGATCATTTTATTGCATTCCAAAGCCTCCGGAATAGCTTTACTGATATCAGTGTGAAGGAAGGTTCGTTCTGGGTACCCCTTCCGTTCCGAACGAAAATGCGAGTACGCTACCAATCACGCCAAAACGATCGTCTTCGCGGGATGTTGGTACAAGTTCATATAGATATCACACCGCTGCAAGTGCAAAGAAAAGGATCGTATTTTGAAAACACGTATATATACGTCCGGGGCATTTAACTCCCAGGTTGAGCGAGGGGTATATATATGCCGGCAGTAGTTAAGAGGTTAATAATAGCAAACAAAAAGTATAAAATTAGAAAAATGTTTAGCACATTTTTCCTGTCTTATTTCTATTCTGCGTCTCGTGGTTTTTTATTTTTTATATATATTACAAGCTGGTATACCCGTTCTTCACACAGGTGAACTGAAAAATTAAACAACACAGATTGAAGGATAAAGAAGTTTTTAATGAGTTAATTTTACGTGAATTGCTAATTAAACAAAAAAAGCTTTTTGCATATCTCAGCTAAACAACAACAAAAAAAAAAAAAACGGAAAGAAAGAAAAACACCCTTGTTAAATTTTAAGTATGTAGATCTAATAGCTGATAAAAATGATTTTTTTGTTTATAATTCCCCGTAACACTTTTGAGGGTCGATTTTTGAAAATACCTCCCTAAGCTGATCTCTACTCAGCAAAAGTAACACATTGTTAAAAGTGTTGCGTAATGAACTCTTAAAATAGTGTAAATAATTTATATCTGAAAGTGTAATACATTAATATTACTTTCTGTTGTATTTATTTTATGTTAAAATTGTAATATTCCCAAGCAACGCCGTTTCTTAAATTATAATGGCTATAATGGAGATTCAATGAAAATCACAGCGAAATGATAACGATAGTCAAATTGACAAATGTCTAGCTACTTTCATAGCTCAAGCTTTTTTAGAGCTTTGTAAGACCCGCCGTGTAGGGGAGGGATGCACGTTAATGCTTTAACTACCGCGTTATGATTTACTGCAGTTTTTTTCATGCAATATTTTTTCTTTGGATCACTACATTGAAAATTAAGGGATATATATAAACAAAATACTCCACTTTGGAAAATTTAATTCGTTAGAGATAATAAATTAATTAAAGATATTCCACTGTAAAATTAATTATATACACCGTTCACTTAAAATAAATAGTCAAATCGTTTTCTAAAGTCCTCATTAAAATACAAAAACATAAGACACTTAAATTTTGACTTGAAATATTTTTCGGGACAAAAATAATAATCTTTGCAATCAGCTGAAAACGCCGTCAGCTGAAACGCATACCTGCTGCAAAACTGTTCGTCTTCCCCGCTAAAATACTCATCATAAAACCCGTGTTGCCATATATCTTGGAAGAGTGGATTTCAAAGAATATTCATGCTAAGTATTGGTGGAATATTTCTTCTAAGTTGGCGTGGTGTGGTAGTTAGGAGAAAGGGGTACCAACTCAGGTGTCATCCACGTCACTTGACCATGGTTCAAAATTACGTGGTCCGTTGCCAAAAACCCTCGTGTAGCTGGACAGTACGACGTAAATATTCACTCACTCCAAAAAATACAGTACAGTAGTTGTAATTATTTTTATACTTAAAAATGCAATATCCGCCTATTCAATTAAAATTATAGCGTTATAATTAACTACTAAATACAAACAAACTATGGAAATATGTCCAAATGATGTAGTGTGAAAGACAAAGTTTATCTACTGTAAGTACCAGAAGCAATAAAAGGATTTATTTTGAAAAAAAAAATCAATTTCTTACTACCAAATGTGCATAATACAATCATTAAAAAAACATTCAAATAAAGAGAGATTTATAACAACCTATCCCTTCAAAACTTAGTTTTATTCTGAAATAAAAAAAAATTAGGGATTATGCTGTTTACAGGAATTAATTAGAAGCAAGCGCCTTGCTTACCTAAAACAAAAAGAGTTCTTTCACAAACAAAAGATAGATATATGCTGACGTGGGCTTTTTTGCAGCGCAAGCCAGAATTTCTTGCAGATGGCAGAATTTTTTCCTACTTACTTGACAAATATCGTTATACTTTGGACATTTCTCACAATATCTTTATAAATTATAGCCTATGCTATAAATTATAGCCTATGTGTTCTTCTGATGTATAAGCTATATTACTGTAAAGTTTCATTAAAATCTATTCAGTTGTTTTTGCGTGAAAGACTCCCAAATATTCTCACAAACTTTCGCATTTATAATATATATCTATACTATATTGTCTGCCGATATATTGGCCGGGCTGCAAAAGTATTTGTTGCGGGCCACATGCGACCCGTGAGTTTGACACCTCTGATCTACAGGCACCGTTTTAATTCTGTGATAATCTTCGTTATCTTCAGAGAGAATTTTATTCATAGGTATACTTTGCACATCTGCCACAGCCTTGTTACCTTACTTTATGAAATCCCTACGTAGATATGTTTATAGGACACATTATAAATAAAGATAAATCTAGAAGAAATCACAATTTAGAGAGAAGGAATTGTGCAATTTGTGACGAATCTATACGGAACTTTATCACTAACCTTCTGAACCGACCTTTTTAGGGAAATTTAATTCCCTACCTATTTCCAATCAACTCCAAAAAGCGGACAGGATTCCTTGTTATGTAGATTAGATTCAGTATTTAAGTCAAACGAAATAGTAAAGTTAGAGCAGTAGGAGATAGATATTGAAACATAGAGTTATAGTGAATTTGAATTGAAGTCTTATTGTTGTTTATAATTTAATCTCATGAAGAATTGAGATTCCGAGTGGTAAATATTATTTTGAGTTTAAAGTCTCATTAAAGTTTTAAGAGTCAGATTAAAGTTAAATGTTCAATAAGAACATTATTAAATATAATTCTGGGATCTCTTATCGTGGTAATTTATGCGTGATCGTTATTTAATAAATTAATTAATTAGATCATTAATTAATTGAGTTAATTTAAAGGATATTATCTTTAAAACCTCATAATATTACTAAAATTATTGTTAATAAGTCTTTGATTCTATTTGGGAAAGATAACCAAATAAAGAAAGTTATTTATAAAAATGGTTACTGGTTCTTTTGTGACTCAAAATTATTCTCGTTCTCAAAGTGAGGTCTCGAGGGACCTTCACAAATTCAATAAATTAACAATAGCATATTTAAGAACGTTGTTTAAAATGAGAAATAATGGCTTTTATTGCTAGTTGCGTTTTCAAGATAGATATTCTTAAAAAATTTTAAATCATTACTTGCTTGTATTTGACGATATTTTTATTTGTATATTACATCATAAATCAGCCAAAAAAAAGCTTTATTAAAATGAATACATATTTGTCAAATACAGGTACTGTTATCCCCTTGTAGATTAAGAATTAATAAGAGTGAGTCTTGGCACGTTTTTGTGTTATTTTGTTTATTAAATTTTTGAATATCAAAATAAAAAAATATGTATTAAATTGTTTACAAACCAACTTCATGAAATAAATAAATTGGTAAAGAATTATTTATATTTTGAGATTTCTTGATTGTAGTCTCTTAGCAGTAAGACTCAGATCTACTTTCTAGATCTTTTCCAAGGTGGTTCTTTTGATACTGGTAAGATTTCATTAACGCAAGTATAGAACTTTCAATTATTCTATCCCGTATCTTTCCTCTGAATTTCACTCAGGAATCCTTTTCTTAACTTCTCTCTTCTCCCCCTTCTATATTCACTAATCTTTTACTTATATATAATAATGCTCTATTGCATACATCATGGTTCCTTTACAAGACAAATTTGCCATATCAAACAACATAAAAAGGTAGCCCAAGAGGTTAGTTAAGGGAAATGCGCGTAAGAACTTACTTTACATTAAAGTCCATTTAAAAAGCTTAAAGCGGGAAAAAGATTAAATATAGTTATTTTAACGAATACATATGAATTTCTATTACACTCTTTTTTTAATGTATTGATTTAATTAATGAGACACTAAAACTACTCATATTTCTCCTTTACAAACAGCTGATATTTGTGGTTCTTTTTCATTTACTTTTGTTCCAATTAAATAAAATCTCTGAGGAATTTTAGAGCATGATTCTTTGACCCCAGAAAAATCCAAGATCTGCTTCGTTTATGCTTATAGAAAACTGCATTCCATTAAAAACTATTAAAAACAATAAAAGTTGAATTGTGTTAGTTACCTATGTAATATATGGGGACTCCGTAATAAGCAAAGGCGATGACTGCATTTTTTGCCATCATTGAAGATATGCCCAACAAACCCAGAGCATAATCAGTGACTTTGAAAAACTTGATAAGAAGAGCTGTACAAATAGTTATTACCACCATTTGTGATACAGAGAAAATGGTGTTAACAGTGTTATAGGTTGTAGGATCCCAGTTGTATAAATGATGAGCGTACACGTATCCAATGCTGCCGAAAGCTAGAAAATCAAAATTATATCAATTTAATTGAAGCGAAGATTAGTTTTTTCTTATAAATGCGTAATAATTTTGAAGAGACTACAATAAACAACAGTAACAGAAAATTTTAAGATATTTTAATATATTTGGGAGATACCAATAACTTGTATTTCTTATGACACAAATTCTATTAAAAACTACGCTTAATAATTTTATTAACATTCTATAAGCAAAACCCATACATAGTTTTTCATTTACTCTTATATGTATTTTAATCATTATCATTAATTTATGTCAGGGATGGCGAACTAATGACACCCGTGTCATAGATGACACGTGATACAATATTTTGGGCACACCACCGATCAAAGTGGTTTACATTTTAGTTTAAAATAACAAAGTTCACTATGAAGTATTACGAACAAATGTGAATTATCGGTGCGCGGGGTGGTGGAGAGCACACTCGTTTGTTATTGTCTTGCTTTAGTTACGTCGTGGACTACAATTCCTAATGATGTGAAGTTTGTCTAGGCACATCATAGTAAATTTCGTTGACACAATTGTATTTGTGTTATATTTACGATTTTTAACCGTTATGTAACATGGCTAGTTCATCAAAAAACTATAAAAGCAAAATAGTAAGTGTAACAGAGAATTTCAAACTTGGTGGACCGAGAAACATGGCATGTGATTAGTGTAAGTGACAAAGCTGTTGGTGTTTAATGTTCTGGAACATTTGTATGTAAAACATGGTTTGCAAAACGGATTACAGACATATTTAACTGTTTGAAAAAGCTGGTTCATGATATTTTAACCATATTTTCATCTGCCTATGCCTGCGAGTTATTAAAACTAGCTTAGAAGCCGTTTGGCGGATGACTCTAATGCTCAGCATGCATTCTGCTAAAAGTAGCATCTTACAGTGCAAAATGTATTTCTTTCGTTGTAAATAAAGAGTTTTGAGTTGTTAGTGTAGTTTTATTATATTTCTCAATGATCACAAATCAAAATTATTTGACGGCACCTCTTTAAACATTTTTTTAGAAAAAATGGCGTGTTAATCCATACAGGTTTGCCACTCTTTTTCCGATCTCTATAAACTAGAAGATTTATCTTTCGCCTAGAACAAAGTATTGAAAGCTCTAAAATCAAAAGTATTTTCTACTCATATATTGCTTTTGACTCATATATTGCTTTTTAAAAAATGGAGACAGTGTGTCATTTTTTCGTCAATTTCTTATAATTATTTAAATTAGCAATTCTGTGTAATGTTATTGTTTTAAATGTGAAGCAGATAGATTTTGCTGACAAATAGGCGAAAAATATTTTTTACCTCCCTCTTGAATATTTTTCTTGGTTTTAATTTTGTATTTAAGCAACCAATAGTTAGTTTAAAATTTCTGTTTGAATTTTATAATGAATATTTTATGTTCATTATCAATTACAAAAATTTTCTGAAAATAAAAAAAAGATTCATACTATCTTTCAAAAGTATTTGCCATACTTACATTCATAAGTTAGCACCACAACGCACATTGAACAGAAGAAAAGTAACAACAGAAGTCTTTTGTTTTTTTCTCTTGCTCTAACAGAAGCTTTCCATCCTTTTAACAGACTTTCACAAACGAAAAAGTCCCTTATTTTGTAACTCCAAGGGACGGATACGTCTAAGCCGGTAGTTTCTTCAACTACAATAGCTATCCAAGGAACACAGACAATATGTAAGATTAATCCAATCAAATATATATAGAAGTATCCATAATATCTATACACTAAGCCTCCTGCAAGACCTCCTAAAGCCATGCCCGTACCGAAAGCTATCTCTATTGTTGTATACTTAATAGTTCTAGTCTTCGGTGTTGATACTTCAGAAGCATGACTGTAGACTAAGGCTAGAACGCAAATGAAACCACCAAATATTTCTGACGGTATTTTTGACAAAACGAGGTAATATAACTTTGAATCTTCAATAAGGGTACACAAAATATAGCACATGTCACTCACTAGAATCCCAGCAAAGACTAATATTAATGGAATTTTTCTACCGTATTTATCACTCCAAGGAGCTATAAATATCATGGATACAGCACCTATAAGACTTAGTAAGTTAGAGTACAAAGAATAGTTATTCGCCATTATTTCCACGTTGTCTTTCTCTACAGGATAATTGCTTAAATTTTTACATATTTCTCTAGAATAATTTAGGTGGTAGAGACAGCCTTTATCCATCATTAAGTTTGTCAAGCAAGAAATATTCAGGATGAATGCGAAGGTGAAAAGGAACATGACAGGTTCTATAGTCAAAGTCCTTAAGAAGCGACAGATACGGATGCATTTGTTTGGTTTTTCATCTCCTGCACCCAACAATGGGACATCATCGTCATCCATACTTCCATACTGAATGTTTCCCTGTTCATTTTTGAGTGGTGTTCTAGACTGAACTTTTAAAGATTTCTCTTGAACATCAATGATTTTGGCAGCTTTTTCCAAGTCGTGTTTATCCATTTTCTATTGTGAGTGAGATATTTACACTGATGAAATAAAATAAGATATTAAATGCTTTATTAATGGTTACTTATGTTATCACAGCTTCATTTTATATGATACGTGTGTTTTGAATGTAGAAAAATATAGTTTTCAATATTGGACATCCATTATGAGGATCGTGAATTGATAAAATGTTTGGTCTAGGTTCAGATCATTAAATTATTTCATTTGAAGTTGTTTAAGTTTTTCATTTCATTAAAACACAACTTCCATTCTTTCTTTCTGTTTTTCTTGAGAAATTTCAGTAGAAGTTGGTTCTTAGTTCATCTCTTTTATTACTGGATAATCTTTTAAACTTTGCTCCAATTAACTTCTGATTTCACTGAAAAAAAAGAAAAACATGAATGATTCATTGAAATTATTTCATGTAAGTGGCACAAATAAGTGTATTAAAAATGATAATGATTATAATAAATTAACTTCATGAAAAATATTTAGTTTTTCAAAGGATTGGCCTGAGTCACGTATAAATCCACCAGATTTGCCGTTATTAGTACATAAAACATCTATAAATTTAACGAAATCAAAATTATAATTTATTTAAATTATGTAACAATTTTTTCATGCATATACATTACTTTTGTATTAATTTTTAAGAAATGCTAACACATTTTTCTTATTGTAGAATCAGTATTAATGATAGCTTTGTTTAATAAGCATTTTTGCTGAAAAGTTTGTACTTATGCTTTTTAAAAAATTCAAAATCACGTAGAAAATTTTGCATGATGATATTTTGGAGTTTATAAAATCAATGGCAAAATTCCAGTGGATCAACGTGAAAAATAATAAATTGGAAATTAAAAATGTCGAAAACAAAAATAGTAATGCCATTATAACTAATGATACAACTCTGATAATAATACTCTATAAATTTTTACCAGCTACAGAAAATATTAAAATAAATTTATATATATGTTAGTTATCCTACAATATAATTCAGAAATACTTACAATCACAATGATTTTTTTCTATTTGTAAGAAAAATAAGGTTTTTATTAGCATTGAAAGTTGGCAGTGAATATTTTAGTTAGTCGATAAAAATTTGACTTTATATTGATCCATTATACTTTTGAGGCGCGTACAAATACATTTTTGTTTCTATTGAATTATATGGTAATATACAGCAATTTTAATAGAATGGGAATACACAAGTCTATATATTTTTTGTGTGTTGCTTTTTAAAAATATTATTCCTGTATAATTTAATATTTTTTTTATTCCTATGGGGCCGTGGATCGAAATTCACCATTGCAGATTCCCTGGGAGTTGGTATAACTGTTGAATGCGCACCATATATGTGGAGTATCAAACACCGCAATGTAATTTTGACACCGAGTTTTCTCCCCACAGGGAGGCACTTGAGCTCTGACGATGTGAAATGGTACGATGAATTTAATTTTGCCACCAGCACTCAAACCAAACAAGCCATCGAGGGATCTTTTACATGCCGCATAATCATACTACATGAACGCTGTCGATTTCTGTCTCATGAAAATCAACCGAATTGGGCCGTGGTCGAACTCGCTATCTTAGGCGTACAAGGCCAGTGACAAACCAACTACTCCACCCAGCCTTCTGAATAATTTAATATAATATATTACTTAGATGAAGAGTGATGGTATAAAATGAGCGAATTCTTGATCCTGTATTACTATTTGCTAATACTTTATTTCTAGACAAAGAGTATTGAGAATAATTGCTCTTACATGATATAATTATCTATCATTGAATAGCACTTAGAACAAAAACAATATAAAGGTAGCACATATTCTGCTTCTGTTTCATTATTTGTTAATACGTGTGTGTCCTAAAACAAAGCATGAAGGTACACTGGTGTGCAAAAATTAAAGACGAAGTCGAAAAATTAGCATATCAGCTGAACGAAGAGGCAGAGCGGACCGAAAGACTAATCAGGAGATTAAGTAAGGTGATGTACGGTAGCACATGCGCAGATATGCAGGTAGACGTAATGGGGGTGTCTGAGTAGTATAAAGCCTGTTGTCGGTGTAAGATCAGTATTTCTGGCAAAGAGATTGCACGCCGTATAGCAGTTAAAATCACACCGAGTTGCTGCCTCAGCGAGAAATGGCGAATAATCAATCTGTTAGACGACATCTAGATGTTTTTACCCAAGGTCGAATCATTGGGAAGTTGGAGGAAGGCCGCAGTGTGACAAGTGTGGCTGCAGAGTTCGGAATTGCTCACAGCATCGTTTCACGACTTTAGAGACAATTTCAAACTACAGGAACAGCTATCCGGGGGTTCAGTAGTGGTCGTCCACGAGGAACCACACCCGCAGATGACCGGTACATTGTCTTACAGGCCAGAAGAAACAGGCGGCAGACAGCGGGAGAAATCGCTAGACACACGACACAGGCGACTGGACGACCGATATCGCGTTTTACCGTGGCCAGAAGACTGCACGGTGGTGGTCTGTTTGCACGACGCCCTGTGCGGTTTGCACCTTTAACGCCTGCCCATCGAAGAAGGCGTTCTCTGTGGTGCCGGGAACACCGGAATTGGCGACACAATGAATAGGGACGAGTACTCTTTACAGATGAGAGCAGATTCAGTTTGAGTAGCGATTCTCATCGCATACTCATCTGGAGAGAGCGGGGAAGCCGCAATCATCCCTCGAACATCATTGAAAGGGACAGGTATGGAGGTCACGGTGTTCTCGTTTGGGGAGGCATCATGCTTAGTAATGGTACAGACCTTCACATCTTCGACGCAGTGTTAGTCAACGGGACCCGTTATTGTAACGAGATTCTTCTTCCATATGTGCGTCTTTTTGGAGGCTCTATGGGTCTGCAGTTCCTTTTCATGGACGACAAGGCACCAAGTCATCGCACAGTAGCTGCCGAACAGCTCTTAGAGAGTGAGGATATTGAACGTATGGATTGGCCGGCACGATCTCCGGATCTCAATCCCATCGAGCATGTATGGGATTTTCTAGGCAGACGCTTGGCAGCTCGTACCTTACCACCAGTAATGATTCGGGAGCTTCGATTGGCGCTGCAAGATGAATGGGCAGCAATGCCTCAACAACTCATTGACACCCTCATTCTCAGCATGGGCAGACGCTGTGAAACCTGTCTAGCAGTCAGGGGAGATCATATCCCCTACAAAAGACCGGATGTTTCTTGCTGGACACCCATCACAGGGATGTTTCGGCCTTCAGTCGCATTGCGCTCCATGCTACTTTTTCAATCAAGCTTCTTTTTATCCCTCTGATTTCTCTTTTAGTAAGTGTTGCTTTCATATTACACATGTCCTTACGTATTGGGGATCTTACGGTATTAAATGTGTTGATTTGGAAAGCTTTTGTACAAAGTTATATTGAAAAAACCGTCTCGTCCTTAATTTTTGCACACCAGTGTATATATAGTCTGTTTTGTAGTAAATATTTGTTAAAAATAATAACTAGTCCACTGTATATTTTATTTTTCTATTATAATTTATAGTATTTAGCTCCTAGATTCCGCATGGAAATGTATTATACATGTTTTTGCCTCATTATTACATGTTAATACCTAACATATATATTGAGAGGCAATTGTACTTAATTACTTTTGTTTCTTCGTTTTTACTTTTCATACGAGGCTCCTAAATTAAAGAGAGAGTTGCAATCAAGAATATTTTTCTTACTTTATAGTTATCTATAAACATGTATATTATTTAGACAAGGAGGAAATATATATATATATATATATATATATATATATTTGTTTCTATACATTATTATTCTTCAAATATATAATATCCACACCAGGATGGGAGAACAAATTTATTTGAATCCTTTTTGTATCATCAGCTTATATGTACCTTTGAGTTAATATATGAAAGCATATAGTAATATATTTCTGTCGCCTTTTGAAAGAATAATATATGTAAAATACAGAAAGAAAATATGTGAGTATGCATGGGAACTCCGATATTGTTTAATTTTATAATTATCTGTTAATTTGTATCTTTCATATGCATTTTTTATCTGTTTTTGTATCTTCCAGATGAAAAATGCAATTTTTTAAAATCAAAATATCCTGTTACATTGTTTTCTCCATTAGTCTTTTCATTTTCCATCCTTCTTTAGTCACATTTTTCATTTTTTTTATCCTAAAAAACAAACGAATCTTAAAAAAATTGGGAAAAATGTTTAAGATGAGATTACTTATTCAGAGTTATATTATATGAGTTCTTTTTTTGAAAAAAACTACAATACGAGTAATAAGGATGCCCCCCAAAATAAGATAAATCGGATAAATAAGGTACCAAACGTTTGTAAGATTTAATTTATGCTGTGAGAAAAGTAAGAATTAATAATCAGAGTAAATGGATAAAATAACTGAAATTAGCAAATGAATTTACTTAACTAAACTCAGTGGCGCAACAGCCCATGGCGAACCAAAACCTACAGTGACCCTCTCAGTTTTCGTGACCTTGGGCGCTGAGGTGCAGATGTTGTAATTGGTCAATCTGACGCGAAACTTCCAGTGTTTAGTTCCTAAGCAAGCTTGGTACTCTTTTATCAATCCACTAAAGGGAAGAAAGGCTGAGTCGACCTTGCGTCGTGGACCTGTGGCGTGGAAGATCGATAAGCCACATCTTGTCCATTGTACTTCGAGCAAATGAACTGAGTTTGCAATTAATAATGTAATAAGTAGAAATAACTCAAAAAATTTCATATTCAACTAATTTCCGAAGAAGGCTTTTTTAAGGTATCCTACTACGTTCGGGACCATGATTTTGCAAAGGCGTATAAATGGATAATATTTATGATATTTAGTGTCACTTAGATTAGAAAATGCATATAAAATTGTTTTATAAGAATAGTATTACAATAAAAAATTATTTAAGTACAATATTTTGACAAAAAAAAAAGAACATAGAATGACCAATTTTCAAAATATTCTCCTTTTGTGAAAAATTCTTCTATTATAATAATATTTCACCTGTGTATAGCTCTGACCTCTGTACAGAGGCTCAACTAGAATTTTTGAAATATATAACTTAGAAGTGGGTTTATCCATATGTTACGACAACAGAGGGGAGAAATATTAAGAAAAAAACGCCAATAATTATTTCAATTGGTTGTAACTCTGAAAATAATGTGAATTTTTCAAAAATCATAGTTGAGCCTCTGTACAGAGGTCTGAGCTATATACAGGCAAAATATTGTTATAATAGAAGCATTTTTCACAAAAGGAGAACATTTTGAAAAAAGATTATTCTAAGTTAACTTTTTGCCAAAATATTGTATTTAAATAATGTTTTTTGTCAAAATGTCCTTAAATCAATTTTATACATGTAGTCTAATCTAAGTGACGCTAAATATCATGAAAATTATCCATTTATGCGCTTTTTTAAAATCCCGGTTCCGAACGTAGTCGGAGATACCTTAACTGAACTTAGCAACATCTAAATTTAAACTCATATTTTAGTATGATTACATTAGTTATTCTGTTAATTACAAAGAAAGACATAAAATTAATTTACAAAATAGAGGCATATTGGCGATGCATAAAAAGTTGTATCATATGTTAAAATACGCAAATAATATTCTTAATAAGGGTTAAAAGCAAAAATTTCGAAGCGTTTTTCTCTTTCATTACAATAATTAATTCTGAAAAATTTAGTGTATTAAATGCACTGGAAGGAAAGAAGATTCATTTAGGTGAAACAATAAACTGTGAAGTAATGAAGAATGACAAAACAGAAATCAGGAAAAAACGTGATGTTGACTTATTAACCATGTAACACTAAAATAATTATTTTATCTATAAGCACAGGGAAAAATCTTATTGTAAAGGGATAAAATAGAGAATTTACTTAGGGGTGGGCAGACTTTTACATGGTACGGTCTACTTCTATGTTTTTTAAGGTGCTGTGGTCCACATAGTGGCGTAGATGTGGTAAGTTACAAAAAAGCTCAACAATATTTATATTTTAACAATTAATACAGAATATAGACTTAACTACATAAATTACAATAAAAAAACTTTTGCTTAAAACTCACGTGTTAAGAAAAATGCAAGATACAAGCATAATAATTATACCTATAAATTTAATAATATCAAAAGATGCATTTATAATCAAACAACTCAAAAGGCATAAAAAATAATTCATTTGCATTTAAAGTAAAATTTTATAGTTTCAGTAAAAGGCTTACATAATGTCCACCCCAATTTTGAATATCTCGGTATATAATAAATAAAACCTAATCTTACACTGAATTCCAAGAACGAGAATGATATGCTGTCTTAATTATATTCATCATTGGAAATGAAGATTTACACACGCGTAGGTAATGCAAGAGAATGAAGTTAAATTAAATGCAGCTTCTTCAAATTAGAATGCTTGACTTCGGCCATTAACCGACGGATGTCCTTAGCACGTTTGCAGCCGGGTGTCTTCTATCGTGGGACGTAATATCAACACAAGAATCCAATCTTGCGGAAACGTGAGTTGTGGGGTGATTTTTCAGTAGCCAATCCCGTGTTATCGCGGGAAGAGCTGGTCAATATTTATTTTCCCCTTCAGTCGGCGTGTGGGGAAAAAGTATTTCTTCGGCTGGCATAGCGGTGATCGCATTTTTCCTCTATAGTCGCAGAGAATGTGTTACACATAGTCGCATGGATTGTGAAGAGCCGATACTCCAGTCTAATTGGTGTTGGTATTCAACAAATAGATTTATTTTTGTGTGCGAGTCTTAGGTCTTATGTGAAGGCGGTCACCTCAAAATGACTCTGCGGTCCACCAGTTGATCGCGATCGACTTAATGCCCACCCCGGGACTAGAATGTCAGGGATTTTGATAACCTTTAAATGTCTACCGGTGTCGTTCTGGTACCGCGATATAAAATATATAAAGTAATTGTTTTAATTAAATAATTGCAGGACTACTGTTCAGTAGGGTTTAGCTTTAAGACTTTTTTATATTATTTCACGTAATTATCATATATTATGACCTTTTTTTTATCATTAAGAATTGACGTTGACTTTTTGTTTCACGAAACTTATTGAACCACTGCTTTGTTGCAAAGCACACATTTCGAGTCCCAAATCTGCCAGGACAAAATTTGTTACTGATTTTTAGTCATCCCAGATTCTAACAGGACATGGAAATTTTAAGAGCTATTTATCTAAGTTTAGTTTAATTGGTAATGATATTTGTTCTTGTGGTATGGATGCTGAAACCTCAGAAAATGTCATGTTGTATTGTAACCTATATTTTTGTAAAAGAGAAAATTTTAAAAAGGAGTTGAAACATTTAGGTATTTCCTGGCCACCTGTTTGTCTTCGTTGGTCAATTGTACTAAAAGCCTTAATGTCTTAAGAAAACTTTTTTACTGTATAGATCTGTAAAGTTTTATAGAGAGGTACCTCCCTTTCTTATATTTGTGTATTTCCTCCCTCCCTTTAATTTTATGTTTGTCTCTTAAATGTGTTTTTAATTTTGTTTTAAATTTTATAATGATGCTACACTTATGTCTGTAAGCCTCGTGTTATGCAATGTGGAGCTTAGGAGTTTTGCAAATTAACTTATTTTTTTAAAAAAACTGACAGAAACATTATTATTATCCATTCTGTGCCATCCCTAGTGAGATATAAATCATGATTTACTGGAATATTATTAATTACATCTGACTTTCTTAAGGTTCTTCACAATCACATTCATTTAATCTTATGTATTCATCGGAATCTAAATAGAGCCAGTTCATTCTCAGAAAGCTCTCGCAACAAATTAGCATTTTCATCAGGACTTTGACCTTTTATAAGATCCATCGTTTCAGGATGTCTGCTCTTCACTAAGTTCTAACATCGAATGAATTTTTTTTATGAGCAGGTAAGCAAATACTATGTAATGAAACACTTAGACACAAAAAATTTAGTATAATTGACTCATTTCCACTGTGAACTCAAGAACACTATATTCAACGTCAATAAAATGTGCGATAATACTTTGGGAAGTTGTTTTACAAATAGTATCTACATAGGGAACTACATTTTGTTGAACGACAGCTTTTTTATAATGATAAATTGTCTTGTCGGTTGGTGTCGAAATGACACCAGCGGATGGTCTAGGTATATTTAATAGTAAAACAGTCATAATTAACCTAGAACCCCACAAAACTCTTTCTTTGTAATCACCAGGGAAAGTGATTAAAAGTAAGGCGACCATTTTTTTACAATGAAAAGGAGGACGAAAAATTTAAGAAAAAAATTACAACTTAAATATATGTGAAACGTTTTATTAATTCAAACAAAAATACGCTAATTATAATTACATTCTTTTTAATTATTACCTTAAACGAGTATTTTTCCATTGAATGATTATTTTTTTTCAACATATTATTTTTTTAATTTATCGGAAAGTTCGGGCAAAAAATATCTTTCATACTGAATTTTACGGTAAGCACTGTAGCAGAAATATTAACATTCAATTTTGATTTCTCACTAGTCACTTCACAAAAATCATTCTCAGCTGAAAAAAACTCTTTCAACTACTGCATTAGTTCCAGGGCACAGCACAACGTAAATTTGACAAGAATAATTACATTTTCATATGGAATGTGTTTATTTTTGAAATGGTTTAAGTAATTTCACCCATCTTTTACCAATTTCTCAGTATGTTGATTTTCAAATTGTTCTAACTTATTAGAATTTAAATATACATTCAGTTTTCTTTCTACTTCAAACAAACAATTGTCATTGAATTTAATGTTAGACATTTCTTTCCATAAAAACTCAACCTAATTTTGTATTACTGCCCAATTTACATGTGACAGTCAAAAAATACCTTTGAAAACTGTTATTTCCTGTAATATTTGTTTCAGATTATTTTTCGACATGTTGGAAACATGTTTGGTCCATCTCTGAAAATAGAGATCAACAAATCTGCTTTAAAATATTGAAAAGGAGGACAAAAAGGAAGACACTTTTCGAGGAAGGACAAAATCTATAACAGGAGAGCTGTCCTTCCTAAACGAGGACGATTGGTTACCTTATTAAAAGTCACGAAAAAGTTTTAAATTCCCTGCAAAAATGCGGAAAGGAGAACAAAGTAAGCAGGCTCCGGTGTCCAATTAATACCGATGGGCACTCTAGTGTTAAACAACACACACACACACACACAAATTCGCTTATCAAACTATAAATCATTTTTGAATCATTATCTCTTTGAAACACATGAAATAAGAATTTCCATTTTAAAATTTTCAAGCATAAATAAATTTCTTCTTGGAGAATAACAGATCTTTTATTTAAAGTGATACATGTTACATCAAACATAGGATATTTAGGAAATTTATATCTATTTTATATAGTGGGCGATTCTTTCAATCTATTTTTCACCATTTACTATACTAAAAATAAGAGAAAGAAAAACAAAATTAAATAGATTCAATAGAGGAAATAAAACTTGTATCAAAATTGGAGTCACGACGAAGATTTAAGATGGATGGTGGTTTAGTATTGTTAATAATAAAAGTAACACTAACAAATGTCGTTTGAAATAGTTTTTCCATTTATCTATATAGCTATGTTTCTTAATTTTTTTCTCTATCACACGCAATTACGCTAAAACAGAAAAATGAATTAACTGTTCAAAGATACTTATTAACATAACTGTTAATAACGATTTATTAAATATCGAATCGTAGAATTTATTAACTGAGTTTTCTTGCATATCTATTAGTTGCAGAAAACTCAATTATTTTATTCTTTAGTCTTTGTAGTAATAACGTGTATAGTACGCTTGAAAATACAGTCGGACCTCTATATAACGAAGTCGCTAAATACCGGGGAAAAGTTCGTTATATAGAAGTTCGTCTTTTAGTATACTTTATAAACCACATAAAACAAATGTTTTAAATTCATAAACACTATATATTAAAAAAGCAATTATTCACACCTTTCTTTTAAAAATTAATATATATTTATTTTATACATCTTACCCATCAATAAAGAAAGAAAGAATGAAAAACTGTAAGGAAAACAAGAGAAAAGAATGTGGTAGAACTCACTATATTTTCAATATTAAAAAAATAATTTTATACCAAAATTAATGAATTTTAAGGACATTTTATAACTTAAAGCATACAAGTAATATTAAACATACATTATTTTATAATTAGAACACGGACACACGGGACAACTCAACTGAGGGTGACAGAGGATATTGAAGATGTTTCTAGTGAACTGGGCAATGGCGATTAAAGGTTGAAATGAAACGTCCAGAATTCTATTGCTCTCGGTGAGTTAGGATCGAATAAAACGAATTCAAGATTTATGACCACCATAAAATGCGTTAAAGATAGGACAACGGAAATTTTTTCAGAAATACTTTAAAAAAATGGAGAACAAAAATTGAATCTCAAAAGAAAAAGTTCGTTATATAGAAAATGCACTTCTCTATAGAGACGTTATTTTACGAAGAAAATTCGTGAAATGTTCAAGGTTTCAGGAAAAAGTTCGCTATATAGAAAAACTATATAGAGGTTCGTTATACAGATGTTCGACTGTATTAAATTCTATGAAAGATTATATAAAAGTTATAATTCGAAACTGATGTTCCAAAACAAAATTAAATCATAAAGACTTTTAAAAAAGTTAAACTATTGAACACCTTTATAAATGGTTAAGTTCAAATTATTTAATTTTAATATTTTTACTTTTATAATTTATTTTAGATTGTTTAAAATTATGGAATATATCTAAATGAATTTATGGTTCCATTGGCAAAAGTATTAATAGTTCCATTTAATGATTTTAATATTTAAAACCCTTTCTATTAAAACGATTATTTAATGATTTTCTAAATTGCTATATATAACAAACGATTATAATTTGAATTGCGTAAAGACGTTGTAAAAAATCGTTATGCATTAATTTTTATGAAAAATATTTTATGCTACATTTATTGAAATTAAAAGTCATTTTTAATCTGAAATTTACATCAACAGTATTTATTTAAAGGAAAATAGTTTCAAATCACTTACGAAGATGAAAAATGACGCTACCTGGTATATGGAAGGACGGATGTTTTTATTTTCTCACTGAAGAAAGAACATTTAATCCATTTTTATGTGTGTGGGATTCGAGCATCGATAGTGGGAACGAAGGACAATAGATAAAGCTATCAGTTGGTGATTTATAAAATAATAAGCACGCCGTTTACAATACTGAAAGAAAAAAAAGAATTGTTTGGAAATGTTATAATCCTGTTCTCTCTTTTTATTAAACATTAATATTTCGCTATCAACATTATTTTGAGATAATATCAATGATCAGTTTATTTCCAATTTTTAATCTTGATATTATCTACATAAAGTAAAATATTTTTTTTTCTTTTAATTTTTTTTATTTATTTTACTTCAAATAAATTTATTTTAACTAATATAAATACATATAATTAATTGAGGAAGTATAATGTATTATAATGTATCGTAGAGTATTTGTGCATTTATATAGAACTTTAGGTAGTACAATAAGAATCTCAAAATCAAATTAACTGATTTAATTTTTTTTTAAAAAGTACAATTGGTTATAGAACTCTTACAAAAATGGAATTGATTGAAGCTAGTTAAGCCAAACAAGGTAATTATACCAGTTTGCCTTAATATTTAATTAATATACTTTTGTGAAATAGCGGCGTTGTAAGGATAAATTGTTTGAGACCTGTATTAGTTAAGGATAAAAGTTATTTTTAATATCAACTTCCTGAATCTTTCGTGGCCAGTAATTTAGATCTATCTCCTCTTTTTGCTTCAAAGACCTATAAGAGAGCTATATACATGCTTATCCATGTAAAGTAGCAGAATAAAATGAAACACTATGAGTTAACCTGTTCATAAGATCCAATGTGTCAATTTTTGGAAAAGCATTTTAATTACTTTTTACGATTTCCATTTTTGATCATTTGGGATATTTAACTATAAATTCTTTTCTTGTTATGATTTTTAATCACCCGGGCTGATGAGCTCGTTTAAAACTTGAATATAACTATTTTAATAAATTTAACTTAAAATCAAGTGTAAGTTACCTGAAATTGATGTTGTTTTATAATGCAATTAGCGACGGACTTCTTAACCATTTTCAAACAAGAGCTATGCATAAATTGTTACCACTCTCTTTCTCTCTCTCTCTCTCTCTTTCTCTCTCTCTCTCTCTCTCTTTCTCTCTCTCTCTCTTTCTCTCTCTTTCTCTCTCTCTTCTCTCTCTCTCTTTCTCTCTCTCTCTTTCTCTCTCTCTCTTTCTCTCTCTCTCTCTCTCTCTCTCTCTCTCTCTCTCTCTCTCTCTCTCACACACACACACACACACACTTTCTAACTTTCATAAATGTAATGATTCGTGAGTACTTGAAGTATCAACTAAATAAAATATTAAGGCTATGTAGCTACTATATATTTTTGAAGGTATTCTTAGATAAAGTAAGAAATTTAATACATGACGCGGAGAGTTTTTAGACAGTAACAATAAATTCAATACACCAACATCTCGAACTATACGTATGAAGTGCACGTAAATCAAATTTATTTGTGATACAACCTGTTTTTTCTTTACGTAGATTCTTTGTCAAGCTTCCATGATGCAATAAAACATTCTATTGACAGTGGAATACTTTGATGAATTCTTTTATATGAACCGGTATATTAATATATATACATCAAAATTTTCACCCAAAATATTTTCAATAGTTTGAAGATCTTAGTCGAGAGCAAAAATTCGAATATTAGCAGTTTCGTCTCGCTTCAAAAAGACAGATGTTACTGTTTAGGAGCTGCTTTGATCCCAATTTGAGATCTATTAAACATAAACAAAAGTACATTACTTAAAATGTATGTTATTCTTAGATATGAAAATAAGACTTTGTATTTACAATAGTAATTCTTGTCCTGTTTTGTATAGTACTAGAGAAAGCAAAATAAAAACAAGAAATGCGAATTTTATTTTACTTGTTTCATTTATTATTCAATTCCTTCTATTAGCTTACACTCTTTATATATTTATTCATCTATTATCTTCGTGGAATTTTCAATCGTTAATAAAATACATTTTAAAGCGCTGAATTGAGCTGAAATTTTATATACATGATTATTTTGAATGACAATACAGTAATTTAATTATAATTAATAAAAATTAATTGATTAAGACTAATTTTTCAAAGAATTACAAATACAGCCACATTGGCATCATTTTTGACGATTTAGCGACCATTTTGGCGACTTGTGTCAAAATATGAAAGGGTTTTTTTTCTCACACTTTAAAGCCCTCGTTTGAGCTGCAATTTTCTATACACTATTGTTTTGGGGAAAAAATACGATAATTTAATTATAGTTAATTAAAATTAACTGACTGAAACTAATTATTTAAAGAGTTACAGATACAACAACGTTAGTTTCATTTTTAGCGACTTAGGTCAAAACTTTAAAAGATTTTTTTTCTCGCGTTTTAAAACATTCAGTTGAACTGAAATTTTATATACACGATTGTTTTGGATGACAATACGATACTTTAAATATAATTAATAAAAGTTAATTACCACTTAATGTTGTGATTATGTCATATGTATATACATAGCTATATTAATTGTAACTATTTAATAAAAAGTAGCTAAAATAAAAATTTTCTTTGTTGATCTAAGTAGGAATTGACTTAAATTTTTTTTATGTTACTTGTGTGTTTTTATTTTATCGGAGATTATGAAATACTTTTTATTTGTGCGCTGTATTCGATAGTTTTATTTAACTCATGGTAATATTTATAATTTATATTTATATTTATTTTCATGCTTTGATTTTACAGTTTTGTTTTCCGTTTTTAAAATAACTTTAGATAAAACCTCTCTCAAAATAGGTCGATAATTTTATCGAACTAGATAGAATCAAAATCTTTTTATTGAAAATTTGTTATGCTTCTATAAATTGTACACTTATTAATTTTTTTCTACTGTAGTCTTTTAAGTGACCCTCAGAGGAAAGAACATACTGTGCTCAAAATAAAATGCCAAAGCACGCACAGGCTGTATCCAAAAATCCTCAAAATACTCCTTCAATTGCATAAAAGTTGTAACATCACTTTGATTGGAGTATTACTAAATTTGTAGCGCGCCAATTACTCATACTTTTTCTAACATTGGTTATTGATTTAAATTAATATTTGAAACAGAATAAAATTATAATCAAGTTCACTCATTACAATTCAAGAATTGCGCCTAATCAGTTCTTAAAATGGAAAAGACTATCAGTAACTGTCACTATCGAAAATGTTATGAGTAGTACAAAACTGAGAAAGTTACTTCTTTATCACCGTAATATTTTCTTTGTTAAATACTAGTAGATAATAATGCATATACTTGTTTTCAAATGTATGTTTAAAAAAAATTTTCGGTTGCAATGAATTTATTCAATCCTGTGGCTTACCACATTGCTCAAGAGAGTCTTTGCGTATTAAAGTGGTAATCAGGCTACCTTTTAGTATGCAAACTGTGAAATCAATTGTGTATTTATTTATTCCTTTGATGAATTAGAAACAATATAATCAGCTAATACTTTGACTATTACAAATTCAATTCTATTTCTTCCTTATCAAAATATTCAATCTATTTTTTGTCACATGAGCAGATAATGTTTATTTCTAGATAAAATAGTTTGAAAAATATGAACCTTAGTATTTTTAATCTGATAAAAAATCACGAGCATAATCTTTATCAAAAAGGCAAGAAAAAACAGTGACGCTGTAGAAGGAAAATAAAGATATTATATTTTCTTTACTTGCAGAAAAAATCGATATAACTAAGACTTAAATGTTAAGAATGTAGCATTTTGAACTTGTAAGGGCGCCTCCCTCGGGTGCCCTTCTCCCTGATTATCAGCGTGAGCTAGAGGTGTAGGAATAAATGAAGAACCAAAAGCTGCCATAATCTTAATATTACTTTATTAAGATCTTAACTTAAACCTTTAACAGATTAGATAATAATATGATATGTGAGAGAATCTACGGTGGCTAAACACACAATATATAATATCCAAATAACGTAACTCGGACCACTATCAATAACTAACTCGCCTAAGCTCAATTTCAATGCGATCACAGATACGAATATTTAAATAGTCACTCCTACCTAAATGTCCGACGAAACGACAATCTAACCAATCCAAGCTGAAGTTGCGGTTCACTGGCGTGCAATGGTATGCACCTTGACTAAGGACTCTCTGTCACGGGTAACTTCTCTTGGCTGTCACTTAACTTCTCCAAATCCTCTTCACACTTGAAACACTGACTATCATAACATTCCCCAAATGCCACCTCGCTTACTCTAAACTTCTGTTACTAAAAAGCTTCCTAATTTGCATCTTTCCTTCACGTTTTACTTCTCGGGTTGGTTGGAAAAGAGTTGCCATTTAATCTGGCCCCAAAGAACCCAAAAGGACATGATAATGAAAAAACGCGCGAGCCCGTCACAAACTCTAATAATTAAAGTATACAAATAAGTAAATTGATATAAATAATAAAAAATTATATATTAAACACATACAAAAATTTTCTGTCCGTATAGTCAGTGGCGCACTAAGGGGGAGGAGGGGTCCTGGGGGTCCGGACCCCCCCAAAGCTCTTTATTTTTTCCTATTGATTATAATTCTAAGTAAATAATACGTTAACTTTAACTAATTACTTGTTATTAATGATTAGTTTTACTAATTAATGCTAATTATTTATTCGAAAATTAGTTTTTTATTGTGTTTTGTTCCCGAAAATCGACAAAATCTAAAGAAGCAGATACAAGGATGGTGAACTTTCGACCCCCGCCCCCCTCCTAAAAATTCCTGTGTGCGCTACTGTCCGTAGTTATACTATTTTATAAAATCAATTCTATTATGTAAAAAGTTTAGTTTCGAAAATATAGAGTAAAAAAATAATCTCAATAAAAATGAATCAAGAATTAAAAATTACCTTCTTAAAATGTATTATTTTGAGCAACAGAACTTGCAGCCTTCAGTACTGAAAATCGAAAGTTCCGCGAAAAACTTTTATCAACCAATGTTTCAAAAAGCATGTGACTGAACGGGAAAAAACACACAAAGAACAATGCTTTGCTCTGCGAAGAGTTTATGTGATGAAAAATAACAACGGAAAAGTGATATATTACTTTTTCTCAAGGTATTCTAGACATAAGATAACAAATCGCTTGAAACGATATCTAAATTGATTTTATACTAAATTCTTCTTGAAAATATTTATTTGAAAAAATCTTAGAAGAAATTATTTGAATGTTTCTTATAGTCATTATCAGCTTCCGTCCTTAGAAATGTACTTGTAATTTTGTTTGCAAAACCTAGTATATAAAATTCATTCAAAATTTATTAAAGTACTGAGTTATTGTCACATTTAATAAGAGACTCACATTTTAATCAAACCTTGATATTTCCTTTGAATAACTTTAATTTAATCAAATGATTGAAATGGAACGTTTAGAAGCAGTCAATTGTTCCTGATTTTTTTGTAAAGCATATAAACACTTTTTTTTCAAATAAAGCCGCGGATTGGCAATTACCATTGCAGTCCTAGTACATTACATTTGAGCTGGTATAACTTTTTAGTGTGGCACCATGTAGGTAGACAACAATTGCTACAGAGTAATACGTCCAGCCCCTGAGCACCTGAGGCACCTGAGCTCTGGCGATGTGAAATTCTTCTTGGAGTATACAACCATACTATGAACATGCATATATATATATACATTTAAAGTATCCGACTACGTCCGGAGCTGTAATTTTAACAAAGTGCCTAAATAGATAATTTTCATGATATTTAGTGTCACTTATATTAGAATACATGAATAAAATTGTTTTAAGGACATTATGGCAAAAAAAAGTATTCAAACATAATATTTTGGTAAAAAAATAACTTAGAATAACTTTTTTCAAAATGTTTTCCTTTTATAAAAAATGCTTCTATATGAAATAATAGCATTTGGCTTATATAAAGTAAAGACTTCTCTCCAGAGAGTCTGGACTATTTGAAAAATTCACATTATTTTCAGAGTTACAACCACTTGAAATAATTATCGACGTTTTTTTCTTAAAATGTCTCTCCTCTGCTGTCGTAAAATATGGATAAACCCACTTCTAAGTTATATATTTCAAAAATTCTAGTTGAGCCTCTGTACAGAGTTTTGAGCTATATACAGGCAAAATATTATTATAATAGAACCATTTTTCACAAAAGGAGAATATTTTGAAAAGTGGTCATTCTATGTTATTTTTTGTCGAAATATTGTACTTAAATAATTTTTTACTGTAATAATATTCTTAAAAACAATTTTATATACATTTTCTAATCTAAATGACAGTAAATATCATAAATATTATCCAGTTATACTCTATTGTAAAATTAGGGTTCCGAACTTAGTCGGATACCTTAAAAAGCTGATAATTCACTGTTTTTAATGATATTCAATCAATTTAGTTTGCTTTCTACAAAGATATACACATAAGTTTTATTTTCAGAATAACACACGCTACATAAATTAAAATAAATTGTTTTTAAAATAATTTTTTTTAATATTTGCTTTATAAATTATCTGTTTTTTAACCACTTATTTAGAAATAACTCAGTGGGTCAATTTTTTTTAAAAAAAGTACCTACGTTGCCTGAATGCTTGATAGTACCTTACTTTTTATGAAATGTTTCATTTTAAAGGAATATTTAAACTACAAGCATTCAATCTTTATATTTGTGGAGAGCTTTCGGGTTGTTATATTCTGATCTTGTTTTGAGTTAGTTTATATAATAATATATAAAATAAAGTTTGTTCTTATGAGGTTAATTTAGAACTAAAAGAGAAAAGCGTAAACAAGTTCGTAGAACGATAAATTATGGTTTATAAAGAAAGTAGTTTTTGAAGAAATCGATAGACAAGAATTTAGGTCGATCTTCTAGTGTAATTATAAATGTTCTTTCATTGAAAAAAGATCAGAAGGGAAAAGAAGAAATTTTGGAGCCAGTCACAAATGTTGTCTGCAAAGGAAGACAGTTACCTCAAAATAATTAAAAAAAACGAAAAGTAGTAAGGGAAATTAACTATAAATCCACCCTAACAAACATTCCTGGAATTTTGTATACAGTTTCTTAGTTTTCTCGGGCTGCGGTAGCCCAGTGGTTAAGGTATCCAACCATGGCAGGCATGTCATGAGTTCGATCCCAGTACCACTAAAGACCCGCCGTGTAGGGCAGCGATGCACGTTAAATCTGTCGAGAGCTGAAACGTCCTCCCGTTGGTGTGGTGTGGTAGTTAGGAGAGGGGGTGCCAGCTCAACGTCACTTGACCATGGTTCAAAATTACGTGGTCCGTCGCCAAAAGCCCTCGTGTAGCTGAACAGTGCGACGTTAATATTAACTCACTCACTTTCTTAGTTTTCTCTTTTCGCGTCAAACCTAAAAGAAAAAAAGTAAAATAATTTCTTCAGAAGTAAAATAATACTTTTTGTCTTCGATAAATTACTATGTAAAAACTAAAAGTATATAGAAATGTTTATAATGCTATCTGGATTCTGAATTTTTTAAAAGTAATTAATTTTTAACATGTGTACATTTAATATAATATCTCTCTCTCTCTATGCCATGGCTATTATTATAAATTTTCTTTAAATTGAATTTATTACTAAGTAATGAATTATAACTGAATTTCCTTATCTTTCAACAGAAATTTTTTTTATAAGAGTTCATTATTTATTTTTTACAATTTATAATTTCATATCTTATATTTAATTTCTTAAATTTAAATTTCAATTTAATTTTTCGTATTGATTGATCTTTGAACAAATATGGCGAGAATTCTCAAAAAATAGAGCTTCACTCCTTTAAAATTATTTTAAAAAACAAAATATTTGCAGCATTAATCAAATACATCTTACGACTGATTTACAGTAACCACAATGAGCAATCTGTTGTATTGTCATAGTGTATAGTAATTATCAAAAGAAAAAGTGTAGTTGAAAAAAAAACAAAACGTTATAATTTTTTTTAATCCTACCTCTTTAAAATTAACAATTACCAAATAATTTGAGGCAATTAAATATAAGTAAATTTAGAATCACAAATAAATTTAAAATTGCAAAATAAATTTTATTTATTCCATAAAAATGACATTAAATTCCAAGGCGTTAAAGATGGCATTGCACAAAAATAGTTTCTGTCCAAGATTAAGTTTTTCACTAAACTTAAAATTCATAAACTTTCTGAAAATAATAATTTAATTAATTAAATAATTTGGTACAGTATCCAATACAGAAATCATAAATAATATTTATAATAAATAAAAATACACTCAAAAAGTGATACATTGATTGACTGGAAGGAGTTTTTAACTTTATGGAAAATATCTATTGACAAAATGTATACTATAACAAAACAAAACTTCTTTATATAGTATGAATCTTTTATTTTATATTCTTTGTCACAATTTTACACAATGCGCTTGGAGTTATTAAAAATAATAAGAGTTATAAAAGTTAAAAAAAGAATAAGATTATACATATTCAGAAATTCTAAAAAGAATACGAAATAGAACTTTTTACATGATTAAAATAAAATAGTAAATTTAAGTGTTTATATTTTTCTATTTATTTTTCTTTATGAAAAACTATATTTATATACATACATATATATATCGAAATTAAATTTATATTTTGTGTTTAATGTATCCGACTACGTTCGGAACCGTGATTTTTCAAAACCGTATAAATGGATAATATTTATGATATTTAGTGTCACTTAGATTAGAAAAAGTATATAAAATTGTTTTAAGAATATTATTACAATAAAAAATTATTTAAGTACAATATTTTGCAAAAAATGAACATAGAATGACTCATTTTAAAAATATTCTCCTTTCATGAAAAATGCTTCTATTATAATAATATTTTGCCTGTATATATAGTTCAGATCTCTGTACAGAGGCTCAACTAGAATTTTTGAAATATATAACTTAGAAATAGATTTATCCATATTTTACTAAAACAGAGGGGTGAAATTAAAAAAAAACGTCAATAATTATTTCAATTGGTGGTAACTCTGAAAATAATATGAATTTTTTCAAAAATTCTTATTCATACGCTCTTGAGAGAAGTCTTTACTTTATATAAGAAAAATATTATTATTACAGAAGCATTTTTATAAAAGGGAAACATTTTGAAAAAAGGTTATTCTAAGTTAATTTTTTTGCCACAATACTATATTTAAATAAGTTTTTTTTGTTATAATGTACTTAGTACTTTTTTATGCATGTATTCTAATCTAAGTGACACTAAATATCATGAAAATTATCCATTTATGCACTTTTTTAAAATCAAGGTTCCGAACGTAGTCGGATACCTTAACAGGGTAATAAAAATGTTTTAAAATGTTACAATAAAATATATTACTAAGATAAATAAAAAATTGACTACTTAATGCAGTATTTCTAATAAATGATCAATGAATAATTTGTTTAAAAGAAAAAAAAATGGATTTTTTGTATGTTTAATGATAGATTCTTGATTCTCTACTCAGAAATGCGAAGTATCAAACAAATGATCCGTAAATAGTCAAGAGATGATATATCTTAATAAAATTTTATATGAAAAAATCTGTGAACGATTTTTTTATAAATACATACCTTGTATAATCTTGTACTCGTGAAATTATGATGCTGTTTTATTTTTTTTTTAAATCGTCAATTTACTTTTGCCACAACAATTAAAAATCGTTTGATTATGAGTACAATTCAAATGTATAATTTGACAACTTTTAGTTCGAAACATTCACTAAGCCTACAAAGAATCATTTAATCATATATTTCTGTAACTCTGTCTATTTAAGTACATTAGATTCTCACATAAAAATTGTCAAAACTTGCTATATGAAAAGCCGTTTTTCTCTTTAGTTATCTGTTTCGACATTTCCAATAATCTGTAAACAAAGCACGTTTATAGACAGTCAAGGTCATTCTTTATTTAGAAACTACTTATTTGACATGCATAAGTGATTATACGCATATCAAGTGAAAATTACATTGTAACTTCCTGCAGCAGTACTTCTGAGTATCATGTATAATTCATCAGAGACTGCATGGTGCTCTAAAAATAGATTAATTATAATAAATTAGCAATTTTAAAATCAGAGTGAAACGAACTTGTGATAAGAAAGAGTATTCTTTATTAAAACTCCAAGCAAAGGAAATAAGAATTCTTAGTAAGTTTTCTATGTCTTCTTTGGGTGTGATTATAAAGTTTCTAAAATATATTAATTTTAATTAAGTAAAAATCAAAATAAATTAGTTGTTCTAAAATTAACAAAACATGTGTAATAATTATATAGTTTGCAGTAATATCCTTGAAAAATTCCAAGGTGAAAAATAATAATAGCTACTTATAATCTATGTCTAAAATAATGTTTCTGCGCATGTAATATAATATTTATAAAGTATAAAATTTTATGTTCTTTGCAGAGAGAAATTTAGATTCTCAGAAGAATATCTTAAAATTTTTAAGCAAATGTCTTTAAAAACTTTGATCTGAACAGATTATGGTTGAAATAATAAAGTCAGATAATTTAATAATTTTCATAAATTTAATAATTATTTTTATCGTTTCTTGCAGAAATTTCTGATGAAGTAACTAACTTCTTAATCTTTTGCATATTAAAATTTTTTTTAAAAAAACACATCACACACACACACACACACACACACACACACACACACACACATATATATATATATATATATATATATATATATATATATATAAACATGTTTTAAAATTTTATATTCCCTTTTTATGTATAGTTATAATTTTAGTGGCCTATTCTCTTAGATTAAAAAATTGCTTTCTTTTGCATAAACTTCTTAGAATATTATTAAATTTAAAAAAACACACAATTCTAATTTTTTCTCCTTTTCAAAATCTATACTGATACTTCATTTCAATACTGATTTTTCATTTCATTAATACATTATTTTGTATTATTCATTTTATTTCGTATACAACTGAGCTTACCTTCTGTTTGTTATTTATTTATATAAGGAAAGTTATTTGTTTGTTTCATCAATTTTTTTGCTTACACAAAATTAAACGTTTTACTTAAAACTACGAAAAAAATATGCAGTTATTAAAACAAAAATAATATTCTGCTGCAATGCTTTATCTTTAAAGAAATGTAAGAATATTATATTTTTGGAGCACACAAAGTATTAACATATATCCTCAGTTTCACTTATTAAAACTAAAAACGAAGCAAAAGTGTTATTGCATTATAAATTCGTGTTTAAAATTATTAAACTTGAAACGGCGTGTTTCATTTGTTTTCTTTATAGACAAATATTTCTCTTTGACAGTCAGAAGACAGACTCATTTTTAGAACAGACGATACTATCTCTTTGTTTGCCGTTGTTGAACGTTTATGGTAAACCTCAAGGTCCCATTGAATCCATATTATAAATTTATGTTTTATTTCTTTTTTATTCCTTTTCAGTCTCGTACATAATTTTAAAATGTATTATGTTTCAAGCATTTCAATAACTTACAAATAATCTTCTTATCTATTTGACCTTGAAAACTTCTCTACGTTGAGACTAATAAATAGCACCGCTTCTTAAAGACACTCTGACAAGAATTTATAACATAGTTTAATACATGCGCATCACCACAATTTAATCTAAAAGAATGTTTATGCCAGATGAAAATCAGTATCTTTTGTCTTATTGAGCAACACACACACATGCTAAAAAAATATATGGTTAACTGAGGGAGTGATTGTTTATCAACGTCGCATTGTAAAGTAACACGAGGGCTATTAGTGAAGGAACTTGTAATTTTGAAACATGTTCAAATGACCAGTGGCGTACAAGGGGCACGTACTTGGCGTCAGTCAGAATTTGGACACCCTAGAATCCTGCCCCCTTTGCGATGCGGGGGTGTACATCACGCCAGTGTGAATGACAAAGACGACGCCTGAGCTGGCATTCCCTTTTTGAACTTCTGCACCATTTCAGCGAGAGGTCTTTGAGGCTTACAGATTTAACCAGTATCAACCTCTCTACATGGTGGGTCTTCAGTGGCAATAAGCTCGAACTCACGACATGCTAGCTATAAGACCATGACCTTGACAACTAGGCTGCCGTGGACTTATATATGTGTCGCAGGAAAATGACGAAATTAGGAATTTCATGAAATTCCTAAGGGATATAATCAATTGACGGGAGATGTTAAAATAGCGTCTCTTCAAGATCATTTCCATTATGAAATCAAGGGATTTTTTCAAACCCTGAACTGTTTCAGTGAAATGAACTAGTCAGGATTTGCATTTTCAAAATGATGTACGGGGGGTGGAGACACCTGGGGGGGTTCGAATCCTTTTACTTCCTAACCATACAGGTAGTACCTATCGATCCCCTAAATATCAACCCCATATCTTTAAAAAAAATGGCACCATAGGATTGACATAGGGATTGACATTTTAGTGAGTAAGCATCCGAGAGAAAAGATGTTACGCATAAAAAAATACCAGCCTAATTTACTAATTATTTGTTGATTAGTTTCGAATAAATAATTTGTATTTCATTGACTATCGTTGTATTACTTACTTCTAGGTTTAATAATGCACCATATTTGTTAAATAAATACTTTTAAACTCTTGACAATATTATTTCATTATTTCACTGTTGTCAAGGATTTGTTCAAATCCCTTACTTTTATGAGAGAAATGACCTTCAAAAGGCGTCATTTTAACATCTCCCGCCAATAGATCATCTCCTTTAAGGGATTTAATAAAATTCCTAATTCCATCATTTTCCTGCGACATATGTTTAAAAAGTAAATTCGATAAAAAAAGGGATCGTATTCTATATTTAAAGTATAACTTTCATGGAATAATCTTTGAATTATATTAAACACTTAGATTAATAGCACATTTCTTAATTCATATCCACGAAATATTCCCTGTCCGGAGAAAAAAGGCTTTATGTATTTAGAATACCTTTATGTTGGAATACGAGTCACAGTAAGTAATTGTAATATAAAAATAATTGATGAAGTTAAAGCAATTCATTTTCTCATGAATAACAACAAAAAAACAACACATACAATAAATTTCAGAACACAGACTTCATTTATATCATTAATATGCCTTTTTCCGTGGTGAAACTGTGTACATCCTTTAATTTTTAAATTATAGAGAACTTCATCTCTATAATTTATATTAAATATTATTATTAATATTTATTAATACTTCATTATTATGGAGAAATTCTTTAAATAATATCTGTAATTATCTAAATATCTATAATTTTCAAAGAAAATATCTGTTAATTTTCTTTAAGAAAATACTTTTACCTCATCTACTCTTAGACCTTTAAGAGAATAATTATGATTTAAGACTAATGTTGAAAAACTTGCACACTATCATTTTGTTGTATGCTATTACAAAGCATTTTTTAAATTAATTTTCAACCTTTTTTTAAACATGTTTTATATGTAAGTTATCACAAAACGACTTTAGTTTTTAATTGCTTAATTTCAATCATACAAATATAAAATATTGTAGGATTCCTATTTTAATATTCTACCAAAAACATTTTTAAAACATTACCACTCATCTAGAACAAAGATGAGTTATTCTGAATGAGTGTTCGGTGAAACATAGGTGCTCTTGAATAAGGAAGCTGTATTCAATTTAGAACAAATAAATGTACGGTTTTACTTTACGATTGTATTTGTAAAAATTCAATTTTCCGTGATTGTGAAAGAGTTAAGAGCCGTTGGTATGTATATACTCAAGCAAAATTTGTTATAATAAATTTGTAATCATGATAGTATTTAAAATCTTAAAATTTCGAAATTACGAAATAAATTCATACAAAAAGGACAAGAAAAAGCCCTTAATGGGAGTTCTATTTAAGTAGAATATTTATAGAATGTCAAAAATACGGATATTGTCATTTATTTGTTTATAGATTTAAAAAGAATTGTTTACGTAATATGAAAGTAAAATACATTACAGAAAAAGTATCATAGAGCCCATTTTATAAAGTAGAGAAATTACGTAAAACACAAATACAGCTGTGAAACATTTTTCAAGAAGTAATAAGGAAGCATAATTTTGAGATATTGTATGAGAATTAAGCCCATCCACAAGCATATATATATATATATATATATATATATATATAAGCAGCATTCACTAAATAATTTTTTTATTATTTTAAATTACTACATTAAAGTTCACAAAATAAATTTTGTAAATACTACAATATTTGAAAAATAAATGTAATATAGATAAGTTTCATATTCATAAGTGAAGATGAAATTTTTTAAAGAATTTATACATGTTAATATAACATATAAATAATAAAACGTTCATGTAAATGTGAGTATTAATAACATGTACTTGTAAATATTTTAAATAAAATAAATTATATTTTTAGAATGGAAGAAGAGTTAAGAACCGAGATGAACTGAAAAGTAAACAACAAGGGTCAACAGCGGTAGTTGACACCTTTGACATATTTGTACAGATGGAGCAAAATCATTCTTGGTCTCCAACGATGATGGATGATTGTATTAACATATTTGTACAGATGGAGAAAATTCGTCGTTGAATTCCAAAAAAGGATAATATTTCGAATAATTTTATTTTCATTACATTTTAAAATACTCATTGATGTATCCATCGCTATGTAAAACGAATACCGAATACATGAAATAACTTTTTAAAAGATGCTGTAAAAAGGATAACTTTTATAAAATCAAGAGGGTTCGAAATAATTTTCTTCATTATGCGAAGAATTATCCCGCGACTATAGAACCTTGCATTTACAATTGGAAGTCCGATGGTTGTCGGAAAGAAAAGTCTTAAGCCGATTTTTTTTTTAATTAAAGAATGAAGTTAAGTTATCATTATGAGTATCACTCCCATATTATGTGATGAAATAGAGTGGCAATGTTTGTCCTTTTCAGCAGACATGTTTGTCATTCTAAATAATGCAAACATATTCTTTCAAGGACTTAACGTGCATTTTATTATAAATAAAGAAAAATGAATACATATTGGTTTCAAAAATTAACTTGCAGTCATCGTATGACAAATAAAATAAAGTTCAACATATTGAAGACTAAACAGCTTCCTATTGGGAAATTAACCGAATTTAGACACCAGGGCGTGTGTTAAAATTACATAACAGAGCCCTTTTTCAACTGAAAAAGGTACTACGATAGATCAGGAGGCTTGCCAATGAAGGAGAGGGAGCAACTTATCGACCTTAAAATCTAAAATAAATTCTACGTTATAACCTAAATTTAAGCAAGAATAGCTCCTATTCTATGCTGAAACATTTAATAAAAAAACAATACCCTTGGTTAATCATCTTTATATAAAAGTACCTATAGCATGTTGAATGACTTTAAATACTATTTGAAGGTCAATTCTTCCAAGGGTTGGTGAGGGTTCCCCTAAAATACTTTGTCGTCTTAAGGGTTCCGTGATTGGATAAAGTTTGAAGATTACTGACGCACAAGAATTAAGATCTACCGTCGGCTCGCTTTGGTAAGGTATATCTGGGGATGCCATTAACCTCTTAACGCACACTTACTTTGAAAAAAAAACTGGCAATAAGAATTAATTTTTTTATTTAAGAAAATACATTTTAAAACCTTGTACTGGCCAATAAACACACACACACACAAAATTAATCAAAACTTTATTTTAATTTTGAATTCTGATCCTCATTGTAGATAAGAAGCGAATATTGTATTGTTGCACGTGTCGACTTTTATTATCTTTTCTTTAGAAAAAAACATATTATTTTTATCAGTAAAAATATTTATTTATACTTTTTCCAAGATAAATAATAATAATAGTATTTATTTTGAAGAATTATTGAATTTTTTTTGTTTGATGTATTTGGGAGCAAGGTGCAGCACATAGCCCAACATTGCAATTATTACACATATAACGACTCTTATTGTGTGTGCTTTGGTCTCCCAATTAGCCCTACTTACAGCTCAGTATTTTGAGGTAGCTTCCTTTCTTGATGTTCGTGGGACAAAACTGGGCAAATGTGTTCCGTTAGTAGCAGAATTCCTGAAGTCTTTGGTCTACCCGATTTTTTTTGATTTTTTTTATATATGTCTTTTTACTAATTTGCTTCTGAAATCTCAATTTTTATTATACAAAACGTACATGATTCAAAATCGGATGTCTAACAAACGGAAAAAAACTTTTTTTATAACATTTATCTAAATTTACTATAAACTTTATCTAAATTTACGAAACCATGACGAAGGATAGCAATCAATATCTCACGAGTGCAAACGACAATCGCTTATGTTCAAATGTAAAAAGTACAGCAGTATAAAATACGACTCCGCTCGAGTTATCTCGAGTGTGCACAGTTTGGACAGTTCATAACGCTCGAATGAACTCAATCGTGCATGTTAAGGAGCTAATGACCATTATGACCCTCCGTTTAGATGCCTGTATATTTGCCCGTTGAAGTCCATTTAAAGTTATCTCCATCTAATGTTAAAAAAAAAATAGGACTCAAATTCAGAATGTTTTTTTTTCAGATATAAAAGGCCTTCAACATTAATATTATATTCTGGCTTTGTTATTCTAATGAGAACAGGATATTTTTTCGTTCTGATATAAAATGTGTTTCACATTTTGTCTCCTATACAGTAACGGTAAATCAGCTATCTCTTCATATGTCATGAACAAAAATTGCTCATTTATCAAATATTTTGAAATTTTAAAAACGCAATATTATAAGTACGTAGATGTTGAACGACAACGTTGCAGATATTCATGAAAATTGATATAATTTTCTGTTTGAGAATGTGTTTCATGTTTAATTCAGGTTATCGTACCTAAATTAATAAATAAGTAGTTCTCTCGTGTATACTTTTGTTTCTTTATAATTTTCTCTCACAAGAGTGTTACCTCATCCGTCCCTGTTATTTCCACATGGTTAAGTGCATTCTTTCACGATGAAGCCATTTCACTTTTAAGGAGTGTTCTGAAATTTTTGTTGATTCCTAACATTGAGTCGTGTAATGGAAAACTGATTTCCGTTTAAAATATATGTGATTAAAATAACAGTATAACGTTGTAAAATTAATTGTGAAGTAAAAATCAAAAATAAAGTATTGTACTTCGTAATACTAAACTTTGTTAATCTTGGAACGACTTTATATTGATTAACTCATGATCACTCGCGCTGTGTTTTTCTTTCACCCCACTATACACACAACAGCAATTAAAAGAGAAAAACCTGCGTTTACAAGCAGGATGAGCAGAACTCCACTTTTTTCTTTTGTTGCATATTGTAGTAATTTCATGTAGAATCTTTAGCCCTGCTGCATCGTTCTCGTTCTTGATATTGGATTCAAGAACACAGGCTAAATTTTTCTATTCCTTCCACTTATAATTTATTCATATACTAAATATATACATATATCTCATGTATTGGAGAAATTCTTGGATTGACAGGTGAAATGCAACGGGCAGCCGTTTATCCTATTATATTTTATTTCAATATTCAGTAAAGCAGGCTGCACTCCAAGCCATGACAAAAACAAGAGCTCTTTCAGCGTTGATCAGCAGCGAGTGAGTCTTTAGTACATGTTTCTTCTTTAAGTCCGGCGAAAGTAGAAGTCAAAGTTCTTATGCGGGAGGTTGGTTGAGTTGTCCTGGTAGGAAGTTTACCCCATCTGACACTTGAGGGGCTGGGGATTCATCACATATATATATATATACAAATACAATATTTATTAAATTTATTCCAAGAAAAAACAAATTTTTAGACATTTTAAAAAAATTATGGTAAAATTTACATGGTAGAGAGAGCCACATCAATTTCGCCACCTACTAGATACTGTTTCGACTGATTTTAATAGTAATTTCAAAGATTAGTGATGATAATTTCCGAGGTAAAATACCATCATATTGAACATTCTGATCCCTTCACGAATTCAGAACAAGCATTTGAAGAAACTTCTTAACAAAAATCAAGAAATGAATTTCCGTAAAATGAATGAGTAACTTTTGTCCGCTGAAAATATTTTGTCTTCTGAATATAGCAGAAATTAATGTTTCAAATGTTCCCTAATCTGTTTTTCTTAAATAAAAAATGACACATTCAAAGTTATTAGAAGAGTTTGTAATTAATCTTGCACATGCACGATCTTCACTTGTACTTCCGAATGTTAACAAAAAACCCCGAAGTTTTACTGACACTGAACCTAGTAAAAAGAACATCGATTCACCAAAAAAAAGGTGAAGTACTATTTATTCTTGTGGGAATGATATAAAATCTAAATGTTTTTACATCCGTTGTAAGAAAAATATAGGCGTAAGATGTATATCTTTTTCTGCTCTAAATGTTTTGGAAACAGACAGAAACATTTAAAAAAAATTTCTACAATCTTTTTTAATATTAAAGCCCAAATTTAATATTAATAAATATATTTTATCTATGTTTTATGAAAAAATGTAAAACCATATATTTTAAAATTGAAATTATCGTAGGTTGTGACTTTATATCAATATTAGATTCATTTGCTTGCAATAAATTTCATAATAAAATTTAATTCAATATAAGTCTCCTGTACTTAAGGTATCCGAACACTTTGAAAATGAACAAATTCGGACAAGACCAATATTTTTGTTTTCTATTTTATTGAATACAGCTATCTTTTGGCTTTACAAAACCTACTTTGTTTTGATTCTACGTTTCTTAGAAGCCAGGTTACAATAACTTTTATTAAGTTAGAAAAACCGGAAGTGGGTCTTTGATCTACCAGAAGTGGGCATTTAAATTGTTCGAAATCTATCATGGCGAGTCTGATCACACAAGATATTACAAATATATTTCTATAAAACTTTTTGAACCTGATATTTAGGCTATTTTCTAGAGAATGTACAAAAATATTTCTTATTGTATGAATATTGTTCTTATAACGTTTACTCAATCAGCTCTAAAATTTTCAAATTTTAATAAAACATTAAAATTTTAGTACATTCTCTAGATAAATGCCTCTAGATTGTTTTGGTAATTCTTTTACCAATATAAATTTATGACTTTTTCTCTAATTGCTTTGAAGTTTTACAAAAGTATTGCTCATAATTGTGATTTTTGTGAAATTCAGGCAATTTATTGTAAATATTGTTGGTTAAATATTAGTATTTATTGGTATTGAGTCCTAAAAAAGCCTTTATAATGTTTAAATATGTTATTTTGTCTAAAAGTACTCTGAACGTGTTCGGATACCTTACAAAATATGTGACTTGGGTGCTCTCGGCAAAATTAAATTCCTAAGAACGGTTTCGTATCATCAGAGCTCAGGTGCCTCCCTCTGGGGAGGAAACTGGTTTTCAAAATTACTCGCGATTATGGTATTCCACCTGTATGGTGCCGCACTAAAAAGAGATACCAGTTCCCGGGAAATGTACTTGACCTGCTGCAGTAAAACACCAATCCGCAGTCCCATTAGCAAATTTTTTTTTAAATACTAGAAAGAGTTTCATAATAAAATAAACGTGTTGAAAGTTTTAGCTGTTCACAATATCCCACAAGTAGCGCCGTATAAAAAACAGACTAAGGTGATCCAGGGTTTAAATGAAGGATATATCGCAGGAAAATGGATAAATTAGGAATTTGATCAAATCCCTAAGGGAGATGATAAATTAAGGGATATTTTAAAATAACGTCTCTTCAAGGTCATTTCCCTGATGAAAGTAACTGATTTTATCAAATCCCTGAATTGTTTCGGTGAAATGATGAAGTGAACTAGTCAGGATTTGCATTGGCAAAATGCTATACGAGGGAGGGGAGACACCTGGAGGGGTCGAGTCCTTGTACTTTCTAACCATACAGGTAGTACTATCGATCCCCCCTAAATATCAACCCCATATCTTTACAAAAACGGCACCATAGGATTAACATAGGGATTGATTACCCGCCTAATTTTCTAATTATTTGTTAATTAGTTTCGAATAAATAATTTGTTATTGACTGTTGTTGTATTACTTACTTCTATGTTTAATAATGCACCGTATTTGTTAAATAAACATTTTTAATCTCTTGACAATATTATTTCATTATTCCACAGATACAGCTCAGGGATTTGCTCAAATCCCTTACTTTTATCAGGGAAATGATTTTGAAGAGACGTTATTTTAACATCTACAGTCAAGTGATCATCTCCCTTCGGGATTTGATGAAATTCCTATCATTTTCCTGTGACATATATACTACTTCATGCGTATAAAGTATACTGGTTCAATTAATATTATTGAATAATTTTACAAGAGTTATTGTTACCAAACTTTACATTTTCAAACTACAGGCAGAGTTGATATTCCATTTTTATAACTTCAGCAATATACATTAACTTGTTAAAACACTGACCCTAGATCATTTTCTTTAATACGTTATAACAACCATACTCTTTTAACCCTTTATTTACTGTAGTTTTTTTCATGCAATATTTTTTTGATCACTACATTGAAAATTAAGGGATATACATAAACAAAATACTCAACTTTGGGAAATTTAATCCATTACAACTAATTATTTAATTAAAGATATTCAACTGTAAAATTATTTATATGCAATGTTCACTTAAAACAAACAGTCAAATCGTTTCCTAAGGTCTTCATTAACATACATAAAAAATAAGACACTTAAATTTTAACGTTAACTATATTTCAGGACGAAAATGATAATCTTCACATTCCGGTGAAAATGCCTTTAGATGAAAACGCACTTTCTGCTATAAAACTATTCGCCTTCCCCGCTAAAATACTCATCATAGAACCCGTGTTGCCATATATCTTTGTAATAGTGAATTTCAAAGAATATTCCAGCTAAGTATCGTCAGAATATTCGTAAAAATGGCTATTCTATGTAATTTTAAAGTGAGGGGTACTTATAAGTACCGTATACCTGAAATAAGTAAAAAAAAGTAAAGTAAAAAGTACCTCTTAAAGTAAAAAATAGTGATTTATAATTATTTTATATGGTTAGCAAAGAAAAATTATTTTGGGGCGTAAAATTTTAAAGAAATATTTGAGAGTTTATATTGTAATAGTGTATATCAGCATTTTTTGTTAGCAAAAGTCATTAATTTAATTAGTCATAAAATATAAAGAATAGAAATATTTATTTTAAAGTCGTAACATTATCTTATTAAGCAGACGATGCATTTAATGAAAAGTGTAAAAATCCATAATAATTATTTGACCTAATACACAGAATTTGAGTAAATTAATGTTTTTAAACTTTTTATTCATAGTCTGGTATACGGATTAAAATAAACTGATTAGGGAAAAAATAATTCTTCATTTGTTCAATTATTCTTAGGTTTAGATAAAGCAAAGATTTATAAAGCAAGTAATATAAAAAAATTTTTTCAAAGTCAATTCCCCTACTTCGTTAGAAAAACTTACTAAAGAAAACTAACTACATAGTACTAAACTACATAGAGAAATCTAAATTAATTCTGTGGTATTTCGTCAGAAATAACGTAGAATTAATTTAAATGTAAAGTTTAATTAATGACTTAATATTTTAAAAAAAACTGTATTAACATCAATTGTCATTTACTACAAGTTTGAAAAATGGAACTTGAACTTCAGTGGATGAATCATTAGTATTTTATTAACGATTGAAAATCTGAACAAGATATATAAATAAATAAATATATAGAGAGAGATAATAAACTAATGGTAGGAATTGAATAAATTCGATAATTTTAATCAAAACAAAGAGTTGGTTTCACTGGAAAATACGCTCCTTCCATAATTAAAATTCCCCCCTTAAATATCTTTATCCTTTTCAAGTTTGTTCCTTACATAATTCTACTATTTAAAAATATCACGGAAAAATTTTCTAATTTTCTAAATTCGAACGAATTTTTTAAAAATCAAAATAATTTCAAAAAACTAAAATTTTAATACATTATAACACTTTTTATAAATACTTAATATTATTCTTTATAAATACATAACAAATATACTGTAATGCGTGTTATTAAGCTTAGCCTATAAAATGATAAAAACCATAAAATGAAATAATAATAATAAAACAGTTGCTGAGTCGAGAGACAACACAAGAGCTGAGTCGCAAAAAACAATAAAATATTTTACCATTGCTCTACTTTGCAGAACGATGTTCCTTCAAAAACTTATCCGTATTTCGATAAATGTTGTAGATCCACTAAGAATAAAATCGCGTGACGAATGAACAATTGCCAAAATGACGTAATAATATTGTGATGTTTGCAGAAAGAGTCATAAAACAGACACTCTGGTAAAAGAAAGAAATTTGTTATTCTTATGAAAGTATTTTATGAGTTATTGCTGTAACTGTGAATCATCTATGTTTTCTCACTTACAAAAGTTTAGAATATTGTATTGTTTGGAACGAATTTATTTTATTAAAACAATTTTATTTGTTTTAGAGAAAAATAGGATTTACTTGGCGTCAGAAAACTGTATATTGTCTATTTTCGATTAGAGAAGACCATGTTTTTAACTATCAATTTGAAAAAAAAAATTTTATGCAATTTTTTTAAATCTCTGAAGTTTAAGCAATTTACTTTTTCCTTCTTTTTAAACCAAAAAGTGGATCAAAACGTTTTTTTTTTTCAGTTTTAAAATCTAAGTGGAAAAGATGTTCTATAACTGGGGTGGCGAACCGTTATTGATTAACGTGCCATTTTTTCTAAAGAAATGTTTAATGAGATATAGACGTGCCATCAAATAATGTTGACTTTTAATTATTGTAAAAATAACTATAAACCAGGGCTTCTCAAAGTTTCAATATCCGCGTCCCAATATTTAATCATAATTTTCATTGCGGCCCCTTCATACAATAACAATGTATTGAATTCAATGATACTGTACTTTGATGCTAAAACTGGGATACGACTTTAACCTCTTAAAGGCCACCAGCGTGTATAAACGTCTCCTTCAGCCAAAGCGTTTATTTCCGTGGACGTATATATACGTCTTTCCGAAGGACAATCTTTTCTGAGGTCTGCTATCCATAAAATATTTCCGAAGGCTTTTAAATGCAAGAAAAGGACTTTGATAATGTTAGCGAAGGATTTACTTATTTCAGATTATTTTTGCTTCTTTATACTTTCAAGCCCCCAATATATCACATACGCGTACCTACGTGGAAAAGTGTTGGCATCGGGAAGCGAATTGCATAACTCTGAATCGGCAGTTAAAGGATTACTGTAAAATTTGGCGTATAACGCGCACCTATATTTTCAAGCTGATTTCTTAAATGTTTAGGTATATTCGCTGTATAACGCGCACCTGTATAAATGTTTAGGTATATTCGCGCACCTATATTTTCAAGCTGATTTCTTAAATGTTTAGGTATATTCGCTGTATAACGCGCACCTATATTTTCAAGCTGATTTCTTAAATGTTTAGGTATATTCGCTGTATAACGCGCACCTATATTTTCAAGCTGATTTCTTAAATGTTTAGGTATATTCGCTGTATAACGCGCACCTATATTTTCAAGCTGATTTCTTAAATGTTTAGGTATATTCGCTGTATAACGCGCACCCCCTTTTTGACGAAGTTGAAATATTAGTTTACATAGCTCTTTTGTTTTGAAGTCATTTATTCGAGGTGATATCCCAGACTTTTGAAAAAAAAAACAGTAAAGTTCTAAAACTACAACTTTTTTGGTTAACAAGGTATGTCATTTCTTTTCAATAAACAATATTTCGATGCATATACACTGCTGGACAATTGCTAAGGACGGATAACACTATCATCCATAGCAATCACAAAATGAAAGGAAGCAAAATGTGGAAAATTAGAATAAGTGCGGGATATTAGTAAGAAGAAGTATGAGTATGCAAATTTTTTTTCCACGTCTGTTCATCACGTGATAGCGTTCATAAGAGCTTTAAAGGTTTTGACGCGTGTGGACAGTTGTTGTTTCAAGTCAAAGTTTTACAGGAAAGATTTAATAGACGAACTTAAAATTTTTGGCATGTCTTCCCGACATCACATAGATGATTTTATGCGTGGCCGAATTATTGGAAAAATCGAAGAAGGGTGAAAAATAACAGATGTTGCCAGGGAGTTCGACATCGCTCACAGCGTTGTTTCACGGCTATGGAAGTCATTTAAAACTACTGGAATGTGTAGTAGACGACACGGGGGAGGTCGTGCTAGAAGTACGACGCCTGCAGAAGACAGATATAGCGTCCTATTAGGAGAAAGGAACAGGCGCACTACAGCTCAGCAGGTGGCAAATCAGTTTCTTGCTTGCCTCAGAAAAGCAGATCTCCCGAAAAACTGTTGCCAGACGTTTGAGGGGAGGAGGACTATACGCACGCAGACCTGTTGTGTGTGTTCCATTGACCAGACAGCACCGTACTGCCCGTTTGCAATGGTGTCGTGAGCATCACAATTGGACTGAACAGGACCGGGCATGCGTACTATTTTCAGATGAGAGTAGGTTCAGTCTGTCATCGGATTGTAGACGCCAACTGATCTGGCGCGAGAGTGGTACTGCTTATCGCCCAGAAAATATCCAGGAAAAGGACCGATATCCGACATGCAGTATCATGGTGTGGGCCGGCATCATGATCAATGGCCGCACGCGCCTACATGTGGTTGCGAATGGGACTATGACGGGCCAAAGATACATTGATGAAGTTCTACTTCCTCATGTTCGTCTTTTCCGTGGTGCTGTCGGTGATAAATTTGTTTTTATGGACGACAACGCAACATGTCATCGAACACTCGCCGTTCAGGATTTTCTAGACAGAGAGGGTATTCAACGTCTCGTATGGCCAGCGCGTTCTCCAGATCTAAACTCCATTGAAAATGTGTGGGATGCTTTGGAGAGGCAAGTTGGTGGTCGAAACTATCCTCCGACAAACAAGAACGCCCTCATCCGTGCACTCACAGAAGAATGGGATAAATTGCCTCAACAGCTGCTGGATAATGTTGTGCAAAGTATGGTACGACATGTGGAATGTTGCATCACAGTCCACGGTGGACATATCCCGTACCGATACCTTTCTTTAAGGTGCCTGCTGACTTTTAGACGCATTGTTCCATTTCTCCGTACGCAGATCAAATGAACATTTTTTTTCCTTTCAGATGTTTCACAGCTTTTGTACTTTCCAGAACAATAAATATTCTTTATTCTAATGTCTGAACAGTGTGGCAACTATATTTTATCCTACTAGGCCTCATGTCTCGCTTAATGTTATGCTACATAGCAATTTGTGATCCGTCCTTAGCAATTGTCCAGCAGTGTAGTGCATTTTTTCTGTATACTTTTTTGTAATTTTTAAGGCTATCTTTTTTATACCCGGCGTATAACGCGCACTCTTAGGTGTTAAAAGAGCGCGTTAAACGCCGGATTTTACGGTAATTATAAACCATACACATGATCAAGAGAAGCGTTATTTTTTGTACATAATTTTATACATGACAAACCCAAGGAGAGGTCACCGGTAACTTGTCCTTAACTTCGTATTGTTAAATGAATTATCAAATACATTGCGTAGCACTGGTACATTTATAAGCATGTTGTATCAGTGTAAATTGCATTTTATTTTTTATTATGTCGGAATGTATTTTGTTTGTTTATTTTCAGAAAATTAATAATTTTTTTTAATTCTTTGTTCTTTTTTTGACTTTTCAATAGGCTCGCGCCTCCCTCGTAGAGTTGCCATGCCCCCCAAGGAGGGTGTGCCCCACAGTTTGAGAAACTCTGCTATAAACTAAATTCTAACGACTCAAAAATCTTTATTTGAAACGAAAAAATACATTTTGCACTGAAAATGCTTTAGTTAGACTGTAATTCAATTTAAAGTGACATTAATGTGACTTCTGTTGTTGCAGATCAGATGACAAACAACTTATATTAGAATTGAAGTTTCTTTTTTGGAGAAAGCATGTTGAATCGGAGTCATTCATCAAGCGGTTCCTATGCTAAAATTAAGTTATCCGACTACTTGCGACAACTTTTTTTTGAAAAAAATAGAGATATGGGGATTGTTTTGGGATTTTTTTTAGATTTATTTAGTATATTTTAAGAAAAAAATCGTAAAATTAAAAACAGAAAAAAAAGTATTATAATTAAAAGGGGGAAAAACTGGTGAAAATGTACAAAAAATTGAACAAACGGAGCCCACTGTGTGCAACAATTTTTTTGAACAAATTCTCAATTTTTCAATTTTAATGTGTTACTTTGTTATTCATGTGTTTGAAATGATCTTCAGGATAATAGATATTTTAATTTTTACAAAAACTAGAGCACTTTATCTTAGTGACTGTATGAAATTGATTAAGAAAACAGTGATTAAATTCACATAAGGGACTGTAAATTTTGAAATAAAAAATGATTGAAAAATCTGAAGTTTAAAACACTTCTGTTGTTATACAGAACATTCACAAAAAGTATCAGCAAATTATTTTCAAAACTTTTTGAGCAATCACTGTCCCCGTTTGAGTTTTTCGAAAAATAAACTCATTTCGAGTAAAATGCATTTTAAAGTTTGACATCTTGTGAAAAGTTATGACATCTTCTTTTATTAAAACACTTATAATTATTATTCTAATGAATAGAACATAAAAAGCTTGGTATTTTTATTAAGCTAATAAGATGGTCTACAAGATAAAATAAATAAATTTTTTTTGTCAATTTTTGAAATATATCATGATTTTAGGATAGTCGGATACATTAATGTTATTCATTTCTGAAAATAATGATTTACAGGTATAGGTAGATGAACATATAGTTAAAATAGCACGAGCCAGCTTCTTCAAAGAGTTAAATGTATCTGTAATCACTCGAGTTTGTGTTCGTAATACTTCATGCTGAACTTTGTTATTTTGAAATAAAATGCAAACCGTTTTGATCAGTGGCGTGCTCAAAATATTGTGTTGCGTGCCATCAATGGCACGCGTGCCACTGCCTCGCTATTCCTGTTCTATAATATATAGATAAAGAGGAAAACTAAAAAATATTTTTATATTAAGTATCGCCACAAGAAGAACAAAGTTTAAGTATTTGAGTTTTTTATGGTACAAAATCAAATTTATTAAAGTGGAACAGCATTCTAGTACTCTTTAACAATTATTACGAAGGGTAGACGAGTTACAGAAAAAAGACATGAGGTACATTTAACAGCTTCTTTAGTATTTAATTTTTTAAAAAATAATAATAACCTGCTGTTCAAATTACAGTGCACGAAAAAGCGGAAGACGGAAAACAGCTGCGATCGGATTGTGGGAATCGGCAGAGCTTGAAAAGAGAGCTGGGTTATGAAATGCTGCAATGTTAACACTCTACAACTCAATACTCACCAGTCAGTAAACATCACTTTTGGTTATTTATACTGCAGCAGGGAAAAAAAAGGGTTGAGTCTAAAATCATTCGAGAACAAAATTAAGTCCTTTTAACTTTTTTTCGAAAATTCAATCCTTTTGTAGCAATTTTACAAAAAAAAAAAAGTTTGAAATTAATTTATTTTTCTCTTGATCTCTATTCCACAGAACATCTTTTCTGCACAGGTAAGCTCCGATTGATAATATTTTTTCCTCCCCATAACCATGATTCACCTTATTGAATAATTAAATGAAAATTGCGAATATGTCCTAGGAAAAATTGATTATTAATTTTAAACGTCTCAATTCTAAGAAAATAATTAAAATTTTCAAAAGTCACTGTCAAATAAATTTCGGTAATTTTATAGTACATTTAGAGTAAAAAAATGAATGAATGATTGCTAAATTAAACTAAACATTCCAATTTTCTTAACAAATAATGTTCCAGTTTCGTATAAATAATAATAATTTCTTAATTAAAAATACGAGGATCAATAGATTCCCTACTCAGGTATTTATATCACACTGCATCTTCGTATTTTTCAGTTCTACAATTCCCATGTCACAACATAATCATCAATACCATGCAATAACCTTTTATAGAATATCTATGAATCTTTGAAAAACTCATTTTAGGGGAATGCTGCATGAGAGGATAATTCTTATAAAATTAAATTTTATAAGAGAAAATTTCAACTCTGATGCAGGACTTCACACACTAATGAATACTTGGACATCAATTGATTCAGATATTACCCATTAACTTATATTTCCCAGTATATTCAATAATTTTACCTTCTACATTTAGCGGTTGATCTTCAACTTGTTACTAATGTGACCTATTTTGCGCTGTTAGAATTCATGAAATTTCAAATTATTGTGAATCTTTGAGTATAATTTCCTAGGATTTTGATACGTTCTTATTAATTTTCTTCATAACGCTCTCAAAACCCGATATTCGTGTAACTCAGTCAGCATTGTCGTCTCACTGGTTTAAATAATATGTTGCTGTGTGACTAATGAAACAAGACCACGTAAGATTACAGTTTTGAAAGGCACTTGTTTCCCCGAGTGATGGGAGCTCTTATTGTCTTTTAGTGCATTAATATGACTACTATAAGCGAAGCAAATTTAGGTAATTAAATATTTTGATAATTTACGTACATAGGAAGCAAAATACAATTCATTGCATATCAATAAGTACAAATACATATCTAAATGAATGCAAATTAGAACACTTGAATAAAATTTTTATTCGAACGTGCAATTTAAGCAAATAGGTGTATTTAGCTAACTATGCAAGTTATTGCATTAAATTCAGCGAGCAACTGAAAACTTTCTTTCATTGCTAATTTTGAAGAATATTTTCTCTTTCCTCTCCTTCTTTTTTCATATTGACTCAGAAAACTTCTACTAACCCTCAGTCAATATGTTACTAAATAAACCAGCAATACAACACATTAGAACAGATTCATTTCATTTGTATAAATTCTTAATGGTCAGAAAGGATGAACACATATCATCTGCTATTCACAAAAGTTCATAGAAGTATCAGCAGTCAGATAGATTTCCAACTAAGCAAAGTGTCCACGGTAATGGACACGAACTCGTAGACTACGAGCCGTGAGTTCAAATAGTGGCGTTACTGGAGACGCGTCGTGTTGAGCAGTTGTTTCCAATCCCCGAGCCACAGACCAGTACTGGTTCATGTATCAAATGGTACCGGGCCGCTCAAGGAACATAAAATTATTTCTATTTTATTTATATAGTGTATTTTTATCGGGTTTGTGCGACTTCCACGGAAATCACTTAATATTCATTTTTGGTGTTATTGTATTTTATTCTGAGGGCATGTTTAAATACAATTAAATTAAAATTATTAAATCAAAACAATCTAAAATATAAACAATCGCCCCCACCTCAGGGGACCGCGGTAAAATTACCAAAGGTTGGGTAGTACTGGTGTAGAGGAGCTGCTTTGTTTTAATTATGGCCTGACTCTTAGTTTCACGTTGGTGGAATGTTGAAGTTTGGAGACTGAAGTGTCAGTTCTAATGGTTTAAAAGTATGAGGTCCGTCACAAATGGCCTTCATGTAACTCTTTTGTGTGACGTTAATAAAACTTCACTCACTAAGACATATTAGTGAACACTGCCAAAATATTTTGCCTTCACAAGAATAATCTAGAGAGAGAAGAGAGAGATTTAATGATAATTCTTTATGAAACCATTTGATTAGTCACAATGAATCTTCATTTAAAAGGAACCAGGGAACCATTACATATCATCCAATACCCGAGAAAGAGAATGATATGGCAGTGAAAATTTGATGGTAAGTCAGGGGCAGATATTATGTTGAACATATGCGCAGGCCTCCATATTTTTGATATCAGCTATGAGGCATGGAAATTAAATCTCGAAACCCTATGTTCTCCTTTTCAGAGATCGTGTGTGTATATCATAATTGTTGCATGATATATTTTTTTTTTGTATTGTAGCAAAATGTGTTGATGTGTAATTTTATTAAAATGCGTCAAGTAATTCTAGAAATAATCAATAAAAAGTGAAAATTCTCTTAATTTTAAATATTAGTGTATATAGTACTGTGAAGCGTACGAATTATACAACTACTATATCTCTGAATACAACATATTTTCAACGATTTGGTATAAATATCAGCGTGCATATATATATATATATATATATATATATATATATATATATATATATATATAGGAAACAGTCAATTCACACACTCATCACGAGATCTACAAATTAATAGACTTGAAATTTCGTAGGCAGCTTCTTCTGTTGAAAAACAGATCCTTTAAGAGCTGATTTTGTGCAAATTGTTTCCCACACACAGCGACGTAAAAGATATTTATATATTAATTTTTAGCTGAGTCTGAGAAATACCGGGTAACTGAGCTATATTTATTTACTTGACTTAACCATTTCCTTTGCAAAATCAATTTCTCTTGGAGTCTAATTTACAATTCCCTTACATAAAATTATTAAAAATAGAAATTCTATATATTTTGACCTCAGTAAATTTTTTTAATCATTTTTCTCGATTGTCACATTTTGCAATTCACTCAAATGAAGGGCGGGTATATTTGTTTCGGAATGTCTTCAAATAAAGAGTGTTTTTTCAGGTATAGAAGTTTAAGGTGGCATTACTTTCCAAGATGGCGACCGATTTAACAGCTGTCAAGTGATTTATTCTCAGTTTGGTTTGGCAATTCATCATGAATAGACTCACGCCTGAACAACGCTTTCAAATTGTGCAATTTTATTTCGAAAATAATAGTCGATTTTCATAAGCGAATTTTGTTTAGCGATGAAGTGCACTTCTGGTTGAATGGCTACGTCAACAAACAAAACTGCCGCATTTGGAGTGAAGCTAATCCACAAGTGTATGTCGAAACACCGTTACATCCAGAAACTGTTTGGTGCGCTTTATGGGCTGGTGGAATCCTTCTTCAAAAACGATGAAGGCCACAACGTTACAGTCAATGGTGATCGGTATAGAGCCATGATTACTAACTTTTTCATTCCTGAATTGAACAATCATGATGTCCAGGAGCTGTGGTTCCAACAAAACGGCGCAACATGTCACACAGCTCGTGCCACAATCGATTTATTGAAAGACACGTTTGGTGACCGCCTAATTTCACGTTTTGGACCTGTGAATTGGCCTCCAAGATCTTGTGATTGAACACCGCTAGACTATTTTCTGTGGGGCTATGTAAAGTCATTGGTCTATGCGGATAAGCCACAAACGCTTGACCATTTGGAAGACAACATTCGCCGTGTTATTGCCGATATACGGCCACAGATGTTGGAAAAAGTCATCGAAAATTGAACGTCCAGATTGGACTACATCCGAACCAGCCGTGGCAGTCATATGCAAGAAATCATATTTAAAATGTAATGCCACAAGATTATCTTTCGAATAAAAAAAAAATTCATGTCAATCGAATAATACATCGTTGTTTTATTGCAATTTAAAGTTCTATACCTCTAAAAACACCCTTTATTATACATAAATATAAAGTTCTATTCTTTATCATTCCGATATTTATTACATACTTATATAATTTTCCATATTATTTTTCATGTGCATATCTATTTTCTTACTTATAATTAAATATAAATGCATAATTGAAATTTAGAACAAATGGAAATTAAATATAATTAAATGCATTCAATGTAGTTAATAATCGTTTATACGGAGCTATCATTTAGGAATTAAATGATGTAAGATACTTGAATTATTTTTGCCTGCATACAAAAACTGTAATGAATTTAAAATAAAAGATCGAAAACTAACATTTTCCTCAAAAACCTCACAATACTTGTTTGTTTGATCTCTTTCTATCTGATTGTAGAACGTTTAAAATTTCATTGATACATATGAAACTGGAAATTTGCTGTTTGGATGTTGTCCACAGAGATTCCATGTCTGGCCTTTATATTTCTCTTCTACAACAGGCATTGAAATGTTTATTGAAGATTAAAACAAATTAAACAAAGCTTTTAAATATTTTTAGTTAGTTTTAAGCAACATTTATACCTATTACCAAACATCAATTAAGTATTTTAATAATTTTAAAAATATGTATAAAAAAAACTCAAAATTTGTTAATTTGTTACATTACTTAAACTTTGAACATTGAATAATTTTAATAATTTTTAAATACTAAACCTTAATAAGTTTAATACATATTTTTAACAAATTGTTCTATAATTATAAAATTTTTAAATTAAGATTTATAATATTATTAAATCAAGTAATTTGGATATTTAATAATTCAATAATTCTTTTATTAAATGATTTGGAAGCAAATAAGGCTTTTATCAGAGATTTTTTTTCTCTTTCATTTTAAGCATGCAATTTCTTTCTTTTTTTTTCTTGAACATTAAATTTCTCTTTACCTAGTAACATTGATAAGTCTGCGCCTGAATGGCATTGAACAGGCATGCATTTCAGTGTGCCTGAGTTTGAGTCTCCTGATTCAAATACAGTATTAATTTAAAAAATGTTTGAATTCTTCACAAGTTACAAAAAAAGTATATTTGTTTTAGATTCTTGAAATGAGAGATAAATGTATTCTTAACTTACGTTTTTCCGCCTTACAGTACTTACATTATTGCATCTTAAAAGGATGTTTAAATTCATCACACCTTTTATACGTGTAATGGGTGTGTTAAATAAATACGTAGCTGTATAGCTGTAATTTCTCTTCGATAAAAGATAATTTTAAAAAAAAAATTTTATTTGGTTACACACATATCTCAATTTCAAAGAAAACATTTCACTCAATGTAAGGCCGATAGAGGGCGGGAGCAAATACATCCCCGTATCTTTCCCCTTTATCTTAAATACATTATGCAATCTAAGAAAAGAGCAGGATATCTATAAAAATATCATTGTTAAATGGCATTCTATTTTAATGTCCTTAAGATACTGAAAGCATTTTTGTGTTTCACTTATGATGTGGATATTAATAAATACGTTAAAAGGTATTCTTTTCATAAATTGCTGGGAAAAAAATTGTCTAAGCCAAAAAAATTAATTTAATTATCAATGAATATTGTACTTCATTAAATATGTATAACTTCAAAATCAATGCTTAATTAACTTTTCTAAAAATATACATGAGCAAATAACTTTTTAGAGTATCATCGATCTGTACGAATAAATGAGCTTTAGAATTGGAAACATCAAAATAAGAGAGAATTTTTATAAAACATACTCTTTTTTTTTTCTCTACTGGGGCTGCGTATTGGTATTTCTGCCTTTGCAAGCCAAGTACATTCCCCAGGAGCTGGTATCACTCTTTAGTGCGGCCGCCGTACAGGCGTTACCATTTACCACAAGTAATTTTGACGCCCAGTTTCTTCTAGAGGCACCTGAGCTTTGCCGATGCGAAATTTGTACTTAGGAATTTAATTTTTCCGAGGGCATCTAAGCCAAACGGACACTCAAGGAATTTTTTTTCATGCCGCATAATCATACTACATGGCTGCAATCGGTTTCCTGCATCATGAAAATCCCCCGACTTGAGCTGGGTTCGAATCCACAACCTTGGGTACAGATGACCAGTGACAAACCAACTAGGCCATCCATCCGGCTGAATAATAATAATAAAAAACGCTTGACGCAACACATTTGAAATCATATATTTGTGGAACACTTTATTTTATGGAATATTTCTGATTATGTTATGAATTATTTGCAAATAAATGTAAAGTTGTAAAGCATTCTATACATAAGTTCTATAACTGCGCGTCCAACACTCTCCAACAGAAGAACAAAAGAGTAAAAGAACAAGGTCAGGCCTAACATTCCGAGGGAAATAAATTAAATCGCTAAACAATTACTCTTAATAAGTAATGTACCATGTGTGTATTACTTCCTCTATTCAGCATCAATATTTATCAATTAGCCAATATTAAAAAACTTAACGGGAAAATTTTTTAAAAATTGTAAATGTTTCTGTATTGTGATTGTGGAACGTTGATAAATCTAGATATATATTATAAATGCGAAAGTTTGTGAGGATGTTGGTCCGTCTTTCACGCAAAAACAACTGAATGGATTTTAATGAAACTTTACAGTATAACAGCTTATACATCAGAATAACACAAAGGCTATAATTTATAAAGATATTGTGAGAAGTGTCCAAAATATAACGATATTTGTCAAATAAGTGGAAAAATTCTGCCATCTGCAAGCAATTCTGGCGTGAGCTGCAAAAAATACCGCGACAGCATTTATCTATCTTTTCTTTGTGAAGAAACCCTTTTTGTTTTGGCTACGCAAGGCGCTCGCTTCTAATTAATTCCTGTGAGTTAATTTAGTGAGAGCTTAGTTTAAACTTCTGTGAGAACTTAGTTTTATTTCATAATAAAACTAAGTTTTGAAGGAATAAGTTGTTATAAATCTCTCTTTATTTGAACGTTTTTTTAATGATTTTATTATGCACATTTGATAGTAAGAAATTGATCTTCTTCCAAAATAAATGCTTTTATCAGTTCTGGTACTTAAAGTAAATAAAATTTCTCTTTCACACAAAATCATTTGGACAAAATTTCAAAATTAGTTTGTGGTTAGTAGTTAATTATAACGCTATAATTTAATTGAATAGGCAGATATTGCATTTTTAAGTATAAAAATAATTATAACTACTGTACTGTATTTTTTGGAGTGAGTGAGTGAATATTAACGTCACACTGTTCAGCCACACGAGGACTGAACAGGGCTGGCAATGGACCATGTAATTTTGAACCATGGTCGGGTGACGTGGACGACACCTGAGCTGGCACTCCCTCTAACTACCGCACCACACCAACTTAGAAGGAATATTCTACCAATACTTAGCAGGAATATTCTTTGAAATCCACTCTTCCAAGATATATGGCAGAACGGGTTCTATGATGAGTATTTTAGCGGGGAAGGCGAATAGTTTTGTAGCCGATATTGCATTTTCAGCGGATTGCAAAGATTATTATTTTTGTCTCGAAAAAGTAGTTTATCTCAAAATTTAAGTCTCTTATGTTTTTGTATGTTAATGAAGACCTTAGAAAACGATTTGACTATTTATTTTAAGTGAACGGTGTATATAATTAATTTTACACAGTGGAATATCTTTAATTAATTTATTAGCTCTAACGGATTAAATTTCTCAAAGTGGAGTATTTTGTTTATGTATATCCCTTAATTTTCAATGTAGTGATCCAAAAAAATATTGTATGAAAAAAACTGCAGTAAATCATAATGCGGTGAATAAAGTATTAACGTGCACCGCACCTCTACACGGAGGGTCTTACAAAGCTCTAATAAAGCTCGAGCTATGAAAGTAGCTAGATATTTGCCAATTTGACTATCGTTATCATTTCACTGTTTTTCATTGAATCTCCATTATAGCCATTATAATTTAAGAAACGGCGTTGCTTGCCAATATTACAATTTTAACATAAAATAAATACAACAGAAAGTAATATTAATGTCTTACACTTTCAGATATAAATAATTTACACTATTTTAAGCGTTCATTACGCAAAACATTTAACAATGTGTTACTTTTGCTGAGCAGAGATCAGCTTAGGGAGGTATTTTCAAAAATCGACCCTCAAGAGTGTTACGGGGAATTATAAACAAAAAAATCCTTTTTATCAGCTATTAGATCTACATACTTAAAATTTAACAAAGGTGTTTTTTTTGTTTAGCTGAGATATGCAAAAAGCTTTTTTTGTTTAATTTGAAATTTACGTAAAATTAAATCATTAAAAACTTCTTTATCCTTCAATCTGTGTTGTTTAATTTTTCAGTTCACCCGTGCGAAGAACGGGTATACCAGGTAGTATATATATATTTACATTAGATTAAAATGATGTGAAAAATAAATAAATAATCAAAATATAAAACATTAAATAGTATCTTAAAATTAAATTTGAAACTGTCCGTCATTTTTTTTTCACATACCTTATTGTTTATACTATATAAATATACTTCAGACGATTGTTGTAAAATTAAAACGATACTTAGCTAAAGAATACAGCTTTAACTATTTTAATTTATTTACATTTTGAATTTGTTCAATTTTGTTGTTCTGAGCATGCATAATTCAGACTGATCAGTAAAAGTTGCAAGGAAGTGAATGGGTAAATACTATAAATGTATGAAGGTAAATTTTTTAGAGAAATATATTTTAAAATATGCTTAGCTCTTAGCAAACTTATTTACAAAAGCTCAATGAGTAAACATTTATTTAATTTTGTTTTTTTTTTTCGTTATTTTATTTCAGATAAGGAATTTCTCCTTTATCTGATTTTGTCATTGTCTTATATCCAGTACTCTTTCGATTATCTACGTAATCTCAGTCAGAGCAATTTCAACAAATTACACTGAGGAGTATTCAAAGTTTCATTTATCGTTCATTGCAGATAAAAGGTAAAACCTTTCTGGCATTTGCAGAAACCATTGTTAATTCTAGTATGTTCAGAATGTTATTATTCGTTTATAATTTTTCCTGACATTGCTGAGTAATTTCGAACTATCCTGTAGTTGTAAATTAATCGTTCTTGAAAGTTACATTTTAATCTATTCTTAACATTTAAGAAATTTATTTTTGTAGAATTTAAAAAAATAACATTAATAAAAAATTGATTGCATTCATTTATTTTCAATCTCTTTTTTAATAATCGTTTTGCTGCATATAGTGAAAAAGATTTAAGCCCGTGTGACAATGTTGAAACTTTTAATATACTGACTACATTTAAATGTAATATAATTTTTTTGAAGTTTCTTATTACGTAAATATAGTAAATATAACATATATTCTAATAAATATAATAATCCATAATAATTTATATAAACAGTTATAAACCTAAGTATAACTAGTCAGAACAGTATGAAATATTGTCCACAATAGAACAATAATAAACTCTTGGCCTTAGGAACCAAGAATGCAAGTTTAAACATGCGTTTTGGCCAGCCAACCTTCACCTGTAGTTTTCCTATACTACAGTGTCATAGGGAAATGAAGAAGTATTGTAAATATGTAATTATTACAAAATAAAATATATTAATGCTAATTTAATAATATATAACCTGAAAATTTAATAAACTACATACTAGAATAGAGTTAAAAATTTGTATTAAATTCTGCAAGATAATAAAATTTACCACGTGAACGTAACATCTAGTTAATACTAAATACCAATACGAAAGGAAGTAAGAGTAGTACAGCATAAAAGTAAAAATTTGTAAAATAAGATAAATAAATGTAAATTTATAAATGTACTTTAAAACCATAAAACTTGATAGAAAATTTATTGGAATTTAAAGGACTCCCAAACATACGCAGTGACTCTAATATAAAATAAAGCATATTTAATTTTTGTTAAACATGTAGCACCATCTTGGGAGATAAAAGATTATTTGAATAGTTAATTTAATGAAAAAAAATTAAACTAAATGTAAATATATTAAATGCTGTCATTTATCTTAAAACCATTAAAAATGTAATTGTGAAGAAAATTAATAGGGTATCTAAGTAAGTAATCAATTTTAATTGGATTATTGTTAATTTCAACTAGGTTTAAGTAATCAGGATAAAAGTTAATATTGGGGGTTTAAAAAAAATTGTTATTTTTACCAAAAAAATCAAATCATCTTTTTTTCTAAAAATGTAATAATCAGTATTCATAATATATTTATTTTCATAAATTACCCAAACTATTGCTAGTGGTCCACCTTGAGGCTTTTTTTTCATGCAGAGTACCATTAAAAATAATGTTATTTTCTTTTAAAACTTAATCGATGAGAATTTTTAATTTGTAGAAATTAATAACAAGTTTATAATTACAATGATTTTTTAAAATTAGTTTAATAATATCATTGGTATCAATGGAATTAAAAAGATCTTCAAAATCAAAATTATAAACTGACATTTTTTTTTACCTTTAAAGAATTTTATATTACCTTTACGATTTTTAATTATACCTTTATTATTTTGCTTATTGATGAAATTTCGTAGAATATTATGTAGCATTTTACCTATAGTAGTGATAAATGTTTTAAAACCATTTGTTATAGTGCGAAATTTAACAAGATTTTTATGGAACTTGAGTGTTAAAAATTTAATCTAAGTAAATTTAATCTTAATCTAATAAATATATTATTTGATATTTATTACTTTTTTCTAAATATATTATTAAGGAAGCTTATGTTTTAATGACAAAGAAGCAAAAAATTTGATTACTTGTGTCAGATTTGCAATTAATTAAATATTTTCATTTAATTTAATACTTTTGAAACAAATTGACACATGGGGGGGAGCAAATATAATATTTAAATATAATTTAAAATCTGAATTTCAAAAAAGAAATGTTCATACATGAGAATGGAAAATGATAAATAATTATCTATTTAGATGTATCATTCTAAAGCTTAGATTTCTTGAGTTTTCTTGAGCACCATCGTTAAGAGGAAATCAGCATTCCAGTGTTGTCCTTTGCTCTCTCATACGAGAGCGTGACTTGATTCTTGCATTCGAAGCTCCTCTTTTCAAATGTTTTTTTTCGAGTCAGCTCGTTCTATCAAACGAGTAAGTTAAATAACTCGCTGCTTCTTGAGCATTAATTATAAAACTTTGACCTCTGATTCTATCATATTTTAATTTTTTAAAATTAATTTTTCTCTTAGATAACTTATTTTAGAACTGTGTACTTTTTAAACAAAGAAAAACTAAAAGAGAAGGTACCATGTGTTTTACTGACATAGAAAATCTTCATTAAAAAACTTTTAGCTTTAAATTTGGGTTCTATATTTGTCTATAAAATTTTAATATTATACGTCTTATTCAAATAAATGTTTTTACTTAAGAAATCGTTTCTATTTTTTTAAAAAATATTTAACATATTATAAAACTTTCAGTTTCAAGTATTCCCATATGAAATTCTATTTATTAAAAAACTGGGACGATTCAAATTGCTGTATGTTTACTAATAATGTTAAATGAAATAGAATAACATAGTACTAAAATTGAGCTAGAGTAGTGCTCAAAATTTTAAAAGACGAGCACATTTTTGTGATTTTTAAGAAACTTCTGAATTAATTCAAGTGAAATTTCATATTGTTCTATTTCCATGATGATAGAGGGGTGGTGACGTGTCCCATGTTCTCTTCATTGAGGGACACATCAAGAATCAGTTTTCGTGCCGAATCTTGACTCGTCAGAGAAGTGAACATAGATTCACTGCTTTTTTTTATTCAAGGATGATGTCTGCACCATGTTCGAAAGCCTCTTTAGTGACCTTGAGTGAACAAGTTGCAGACACACACACACACACACTATATATATATATATGTATATATATATATATATATATATATATATATATATATATATTGGTCTTCTTTCATTAAATTATGCCTTATTAAGCCTGCGTAAAACAGTATACCTCGTAATTAAGGTACCATAAGCAGCGGAGAACTCATTTGTAAGTTGGTTTGAGCAAGTTGAGTATTTGTGTTGAGTTGTTTCCTGTGGTGGTTTTTGAGCGCCCTATAACTGGTGTTCCGGATATTATTTCGGTCTTTTGTAATTGGTTCCATAATCTGGAAACCCCACTTCGGGATGCATTGAATCATTTTGTAATTTCTGCTCTTGCGATTGTTCTGCCTTCAACCTCCAAACTGCTATAGGTCACCCTTTATCCAGATGTTGCTTTTGGGCTATTGTCTGTAAAGGTTTCCAAAAATAATCTTAAATCTTTAAGAAGCACAAGCAAACCTAAAAAGACGCATAACAATGTTTATTACCCCTATACCTTTTTAATTTACATAAAATAAAAAATAGATTTTACTTAGACAATTCAGAAAAGCATCTCTCTCTCTTTTCCCATTTCTCAATTTTCATTACAAAATTATTCAATATTTTTGGAAAATGCTTTAAAATGTGTTTTTCTCCTGATTTTGGGTCCCTAGTATATTAAAATGCTAATAAGGGGTTTTCTTTTTTTGGTTAACATTATAAAAAGCCCAAAAGGCATTGTTAGCAGGTTTTGAAGCGTCTAAGTATGATTTAAAATTCTTCTGATATTAAAATGAAATATTTTTTTTAAAAGAATCCTTTAAGAACGCCATATTTTAAATATAGTTTTAATAGTATAAATTTTTTTTATAATTAATTAAAATTTTTGCAAAATTACAGGTATTTATGAATGTAGGCTTATAATCATGTTCCAGAAAATGTTGTGTAGTAATATATCTATGAAACTCACGAGAGAATAAACAAATGTGCGCAGAAAAATTGCAATTTACTTAAAAACAGTCAAGGATATCTATTATGCAGCAAAGAATATCTATCACATTTACTTGCAGAAACCAAAGATATCTATTATACTATTATCAATAAGCAAGATTAGTCAAATTACTGAGAACAAAAGAAAAATATCTGTGTTAACATTAATCATTTAATCTTGTAAAAAATAAAACACTTGACCACTTATGATTATCATCGGTACCAATCATTTTCCTGTAAAAGTCAATTACATAATATCTTTCTGTGTTTTTATGAATTTCTGTTCTACATAAAAAATTCAAATGAATATTTTAATTAAAAATAAATTTCGTAAACAATAGCATGCAATTAACAAAGATTTAGTAAAAACATATTTTTTTCCAAAGGCGACTGAATATTTTTAGATGAAATACTTTTAAGCTTAGATTTCAGTTGACAAAGATGAGTCATAGAACAAACAGATATGGACGGATAAAATAATTAAATTGCTTTTGAGGAATTAAACTCATTATGTCATGATATGAATTCAGTACTATTTAAAAACATTTGAATTACTTCTGCAGTAAAGGCTCAGCGATTTTTTCTCAATTCCTACTTTTAGTTTATTGTCCTCCAAAATATATAATTATTTATATTTATATATCTTGTTTAACTTTTCAATCGTTAATAAAATACTTTTAATTCATCCACTGAAGTTCAAATACATATTTTTAAACTTGCAGTGGATGACATTTGAGGTTAATACAGTTTTTTCAAATATTAATTCAGTAATCAAAGTTTATTTTTAAATTTTATAGTTACTCGGCGTTATTTCTGACGAAGTTAGAATTATCATCAACAGATGGCGCCAGTAAGTTTTTCTAAAGAAGTTTTCCTTGGCTTAAATGTATATACATTTTGAACTTGTAGTGGATGACATTTGATGTTAATACAGTTGTTTCAAATTTAATTCATTGATTAAATTTTATTTTTTAAATTTTAAATTTATTCTGCGTTATTTCTGAAGAAGTTACAACTAACTACAACAGATTTCCTCACTCAAGTTCAAATATATTTTTTAAACTTGCAGTGGATGACACTATGTTAATACAGTTTTTTCAAACATTAATTCATGAATTAAATTTAATTAACTAAAATAAAAATTTTCCTTAATGACCCAAGTAGGAATTGACTTAATTTTTTTATATTGCTTGTTTTGAATAATGGTAATAATTACGAAAATGTCTTATAACAAATAAAGAAATAATCCCCTGATGTATATTTTAATTGCTATTTGAAAACGTTATTACTTCAAAAGATTATGATTATGTTTTGTACTTATAAATTTTTGTCATCGATTTTGAGAATTAATATTTCATATGCATTTTAGTTCAATAATTATCGTCTGAATAATCCTGCATCTTCAGAGAATTTCTATTAAATTTTGATAATGCATCAGAATATAGAGTTTTTCGTATATTACTTCTCCAAACTGGTTCACTGGTTAATTTATTTTCTTAAAATTATGCTTCTGTTTTCTAGTAGATTTTTAAATACCTGATACACTAAATTTTCCTACTAAAGCGGAGCTAGGAAGTTTTATTTGCGTCATAAAAAATCCCTTTTGCATACTCATTCCTTAACTGCAAACAAATGCAGAAACACCTTTGCATGACCATTTCAGAAAAGTATTCGATTCTTCGTCTTTTATCTGTTCGGTTATCTTTTTTACGCCTAATCCGTTCGAAGTGTACGACTACGAAGTTCTGTTTTTATCGGCAAATTATTTTATCTATTATATCATTCAATTTTACATAGGCAGATGATATTTAGTGATGTTCTCTTTTCCTTGGCGCATGTAAGTCTCTTTTCTTTACTTGCAGTACATTAATTTTAAAATGCGATGGATTTTTTAGGAAGCTATTACTCATATTCTCAGTCTGGAAGGTAGTAGATGATACTTCTTACAAGGTTACTGTGATTTAATGTAAAATATCTATGACTTAATAATGCATTATTGATAATTATAAAATAATGTAATTTTCAGAGGATACTTAAAATGTGTAATCTGATAATAACTACTTATAACGTAATTTGCATACTTAATATATGCAATGTAAAATTAATTATGTATGTAGGATCAAACTTTCATTTATCAATATATCAAATAAAAAAGAAACGAGTATATTTTTTTCTGGAAAAATTAATTAATTTTCTTTTAATTGTATAGGTGCTTTTATATTCGCGCGTTCCTCAGATTATCAATTCTTTTCTTAAAAATTTGGGTACATTTCCAATTTTGCAATTTTGTCCATTTTGGAACAGTAGTTAATTTGGGAAAATACAGGGTTATATGTATCAGGAATGAATAACTTAATAACAAAACTCAATAATTCCCAGATAAAAAACAGATAATGATAATTAAGATATCATTGTAAAGATACAATATGAAATTTTTTTTCGTACGTAAGGTTTATTGACGTAAAGTAAAATTTGTTTTCACAAGTGTGTTCAATGTGACTTCATTTAGTCACCCGTATAATATCACTGCGAGCGTGATCGCCCTGAACATTTGCCTTACCAAAGGCATCTAGTTTCCTGGAACTGTTTATACCATCTTCTTATACTTAGAAATCGGTGCATTTCTATGGTACTTTCTCCAAAATTCATGCTAAACCGTGATTACTGGCAAACTTTTTGCAAACGAAAGCACACAAGGTTCCTTCTCTCGCTGCGATGCCATTGCCACTTCTATTCACTATTTCAAAAACATTTCAATCACAACATTACTGCCACCTATTGGACAAAAACAATGTTACAAACTCAAAATTTCATATCGTAGCTTCATAATGACACATTGATGATCACTATCAGCTTAGTCATCTGGGAATTATATTACGTTTTGTATTTGGGTCATTCATTTCCTGATAACCCTGTATTTAATAAAGATATCAATTTAGCTGAGTAAGATGGGGGTTTTTTTGCAATTGTGTAATGAAATTGTTTGTGGCAATAAAATTATTATAATAAATCTGAAATTTAGGAATTGCATACTTCTGAATGAATTTTATCTTAAATCAACATACAATTTAATGAATTTTTACTTGATCTTTTTTTGCATAAACTGTCTTCAAATATAGTATTTAAAATTTTGTCTGTGTATGTAATATAATAAGTTTTATTGTGTATTTTTAAAGAAATAACAAAAACTAAATGAAATTCGTCAAAGCTTATTATTGTATATTTATCATATTAATTTTAAAATAGTTGTTATGCATACTTTTAACACGGTTTTGCTATTAATATCCTTATGTTTCTAAAAGCTTCTAAATTTTAAAATATAATTTTATCATTAATATATGTAACGTGATTTTCTATTATAAATTTGAAAATAACATTAAGTGAGAAGGTGATAAACTTCACATTAATTGTATTCGTTGTTATATATTCTATAGTCGACTATAACAATTATCTTTAATTAGAAAAATAAAATTGAAGAAGTATATGTATATATATAAATAAAAATTTAATGTTTTATTTCCTATATAGATAAAGTGAGAAGTTTAATTTAAATACAATTAAAATCAACAAACACTTTCCAGCAGTATTCATTGCGTTTGCTAAGCTATATATTGAGGAATAGGTGTATACGTTCAACTAACTCCATCAAAGTGAATAAAGTCTAAGCAAGTGTTTTTGAAATACTTGTAAAATACATTAACACAGTTGTTTTAAAACTACGTATATTTTGCGATCACAGATATCAATAAAACGTCAATAAAAAGATTTTTAATAATCTTTTAAACAAAAAAAAATCGAAGTTTATGTACGTAACTTACGTTAAGTTTTTATACGTTAGCTTATACACTGCTGGGCAATTGCTAAGGACGGATCACAAATTGCTATGTAGCATAACATTAAGTGAGACATGAGGCCTAGTAGGATAAAATATAGTTGCCACACTGTTCAGACATTAGAATAAAGAATATTTATTGTTCTGGAAAGTACAAAAGCTGTGAAACATCTGAAAGAAAAAAAATGTTCATTTGATCTGCGTACGGAGAGATGGAACAATGCATCTAAAAGTCAGCAGGCACCTTAAAGAAAGGTATCGGTACGGGATATGTCCACCGTGGAGTGTGATGCAACATTCCACACGTCGTACCATACTTTGCACAACATTATCCAGCAGCTGTTGAGGCAATTTATCCCATTCCTCTGTGAGTGCACGGATGAGGGTGTTCTTGTTTGTCGGAGGATAGTTTCGACCAGCAACTTGCCTCCCAAAGCATCCCACACATTTTCAATGGGGTTTAGATCTGGAGAACGCGCTGGCCATACGAGACGTTGAATACCCTCGCTGTCTAGACAATCCTGAACAGCGAGTGTTCGATGACATGTTGCGTTGTCGTCCATAAAAACAAATTTATCACCGACAGCACCACGGAAAAGAAGAACATGACGAAGTAGAACTTCATCAATGTATCGTTGGCCCGTCATAGTCCCATTCGCAACCACATGTAGGCGCGTGCGGCCATTGATCATGATGCCGGCCCACACCATGATACTGCATGTCGGATATCGGTCCTTTTCCTGGATATTTTCTGGACGATAAGCAGTACCACTCTCGCGCCAGATCAGTTGGCGTCTACAATCCGATGACAGACTGAACCTACTCTCATCTGAGAATAGTAAGCATGCCCAGTCCTGTTCAGTCCAATTGTGATGCTCACGACACCATTGCAAACGGGCAGTACGGTGCTGTCTGGTCAATGGGACACACACACAGGTCTGCGTGCGTATAGTCCTCCTCCCCTCAAACGTCTGGCAACAGTTTTTCGGGAGATCTGCTCTCCTGAGGCAGCAAGAAACTGATTTGCCACCTGCTGAGCTGTGGTGAGCCTGTTCCTTTTTGCTGATAGGACGATATATCGGTCTTCTGCAGGCGTCGTACTTCTAACACGACCTCCCCCGTGCCGTCTACTACACATTCCAGTAGTTTTAAATGACTTCCTCAACCGTGAAACAACGCTGTGAGCGATGTCGAACACCCTGGCAACATCTGTTATTTTTCGCCCTTCTTCGATCTTTCCAATAATTCGACCACGCATAAAATCATCTATGTGATGTCGGGAAGACATGCCAAAATTTTAAGTTCGTCTATTAAATCTTTCCTGTAAAACTTTGACTTGAAACAACAACTGTCCACACGCGTCAAAACCTTTAAAGCTCTTATAAACGCTATCACGTGATGAACAGACGAAGAAAAAAAATTTTGCATACTCATACTTCTTCTTACTAATATCCCGCACTTATTCTAATTTTCCGCATTTTGCTTCCTTTCATTTTTGTGGTTGCTATGGATGATAGTGTTATCCGTCATTAGCAATTGTCAGCAGTATATATATATATATATATATATATATATATATATATATATATATATATATATATATATATATATATATATCTTTATATATAAAAAACTTCTGTGTGTGTGTGTATGTCGCTTAACTCCTCCTAAACGGCTGGACTGATTTCGGTGAAATTTTTGTGTGGGTTCAAGTAAATTCGAGAATGGTTTAGATTCCCAATTCGGTCCGATATCGCAATTAGTTAAAAAAGATATTAATTAAAAACATTCAAAAATTGCAACTCAACATTCACCTGCATTGTTGTAGCAACGCTATTGTTATAAACAAGTAATATAAAAAAAAATTTTTTTAATCAATTTCTACTTAGATCAACCAAGAAAAACTTTATTTTAGCTAATTTTTATTATAGTTGCAATTAATATAAATATGTATATACATATGACAGAATCACAACATTAAGTGGTAATTAATTTTTATTAATTATCATTAAATTATCGTTTTGTCATTTAAAACAATCATGTATATAAAATTTCCTTTCAACTGAATGTCTTAACACGTGAGAAAAAACCTTTTCAAGTTTTGACACAAGTCGCCAAAAGGGTCGCTAAGTTGCCAACGTTGCTGTATTTGTAATTTTTTAAATAATTAGTTTTAATCAATTACTTTTATTAATTATAATTAAATTATTGCATTATCATCCAAAATAATCATGTACATTACATTTCAGCTCAATTGGGTGCTTTAAAATGCATTTTATTAACGATTGAAAATTCCACCAAGATAAATAAATAAACAAACAAACAAATAAATAAAATATGTATAGAGATCGTGAGCTAATAGTAGGAATTGAAAAAGACGTAAGTTGGCGTCGAAAATTGATTTTCAGCCAAACTGGCCAAACCCGGTCTTTATTGTTACGAAAATGCAGACTCGCAATTCACGCTTTTTAGCGTTTTTAATTAATATCTTTATACTGATCATGTATGGCTACGTGAGCGAGCTATTTTAGTGGCAAAAATTTCGGATGTTGACCCCATCAATTTCAAAATACAACAGTCGTTGCCTGGTAATGAAATTACATTCAAATCGATTGACACTGTTGTTGATCCTGATGAAGTAGTCAATTATCCTGCAGAGTTTTAAAATTCACCGGATTTGCTGGGAATGCCACCACATAATTTGCGATTGAAGATTGGCTCGCCCATAATTTTGCTTCGAAATTTGAACGCACCGAAATTGTGTAAAGGCACGCGATTAGTCATAAAAAACCATGGGCAACATTCTTGAAGCCTTTATTTTAATTGGAAAATTTCAAGGTGAAGTTGTACTTCTACCACGGATCCCAATGATTCCTTCAGATTCACCTATTCCATTTAAACGTTTTCAATTTCCAATTCGCTTGGCATTTGCTATGACTATTAATAAGTCACAAGGTCAAACAATGAAGATGTGTGGCTTAAATTTAGGAAATCCTTGCTTTTCTCGCGGCCAATTATATGTTGCGTATTCCAGAGTTGGAAAACCATCGAATTTATTTGTTTATACCCCTCAAGGATTAACCAAAAATATTATACATCTAATGGCATTAGAATAAATTAAGTTTATGTACAATTTAATAAATATACCTGTTATAAAATAGTTTGAGTCTCAATTTAATAAATATACCTGTTATAAAATATAGTTTGAGTCTCAACTTTTTCACCTTTAATTAAAACAAGTTTAAGTTTTTATTCACACAGCTTTTACATTTAACTTCGCTCATAGTATACACATACTCACACACTATCGATTGATTGAACTGTGATAACCGTACATGTAATGACGTTAGACATTGTAATAACTTTTTAATACAAATTTTACTCAAAACGGTCCAGATTGTTAAAGCTTATTCATAAAAATTTGGAATTTTTGAATTTAAGATGTGTGTACAGGGCAACGTGTATCGGGTCCTCTAGTATATATATATATATAATTAAAGTAAAAAAAGAAATCATGCTTTTAATAAAAATGCATATGGCTTAAATTTAGATGTACAGTGGTGGCCACAAAATTGTGGACACTTTTAAAAATTCTCTTGTTTTTTAAATTTGTATGTTCATAGAAAAAGTTACATTTCACACACATACACACCATTTTAAGGAGAATTTAATATTCAATTCAATTCAAAACACAAAAATCAAATATTTTCAATGCAGAAAGGTTAAGCTGCGATACCTATATAAACCGGGTGTCCCCAATTAAACGACCCTACTTCAAAATAGTGTACAGACGATACTATTGTTCAGAAAGTTGTAAAATTCTGTGTACGACATAAAGAAGCGATGGGAATTTGTTTAAGCAAATAAAAAAATAAGTTCAAAATTTAGCCACTAGAGGGCGTTTTTAATGGAGATCATATTTAGCATACATTTATAACAGCCTATCGGTGGATAAAATGGCACCGGGCGACGCAAAGAGTATTAATTTATTTCCATTTTATTTACTGGAGTGTATTTCTCTAGTGTTTGTTTGACTTTCCACGGAAATCACTTTATATTTCACCTAAAATCACGTTATATTCATTTTTTGGAGTAACTAAATTTTATTCTAAAGGCATGTTTAAATACAATTAAATTATTAAATCAAAACAATTGAAAATATAAACAACGTGACACCCTCAGCGGGCCGCGGTAAAATTATGAAACGTTGACCGGTCCACTGGGGTAAAAAGGTTGGGAAGCACTTCTATACAGTATTACATCACGGATTCTGAGTTATTTTAAGTACTTCATGAAGCTCATTTGGCTATTGGACATGGAGGACATGATAGAATTCTGAAAGAACTTTCAACCAAATACGAAAACGTTATACGTTATGAAATCGAACCGTACATCCACTTTGTGAACCTTGACAGAAAAAACAAAAAATTATTTTAAAAAAAGGTAGTGTTGTGAAATTTAAGATTTTTTTCTGAATGCCAATGTATTGGCACTTGTAACGAATGGGAAAAAGGGTTTCTATCGACTTAGAACTTCAGAAGAAATTTTAAATCGAGTATATACGAAATCACAATTTACTTTGTGCCCTAAGAACTTGATTAGAATTAAATATATCCCTGATCATATGAAATTCCTCATCTGTCAGTTACAATTACTCATTCCAATGGAAGGATTCGTCAAATGTATGTGTAAAACAAAGCAGCAAAATAAAAATGGTCTTTGCGCGAAAAATGTAATTCAAAATGCTATTCAAGCCTACCATGTTGCAATAAGTAGATTAATTTTAAGTTCTTACTTTTATTTGAAAATTTTGTTTTCTTTAATAAGAAAGATATAAATTTTATTTGGTACAACCTTCTTTTTCCTTTACGTACTTTGAATAATTTTTTAACTGCACTCTCATTATTTTGTCAGAATAACATTTACATTTTTTAAAAATGTACGTCATTGATATAGTAACCTTATCATGGCCTTGTTTCATACTTTGCCTAAACAGCTTTAGTCATTCTATAGAATGCCTGGGCATTCTATACAATGCCTAGGCAAAGAATAAAATAATTCTTTTATTTCATATTTTGCCTAAAAACGTCCGGCATTCTATGCAATGCCGGCATTTTATACTTTGCCGGTAACATATACATTAGATACTGATAATAGCAGTGGGTTATCAGTACTTAGTAGGGTAGGATTTGTTTTTAAGTGCAGCTTCCAATCGATGTATGATTGACGATAGTCTTAAACTCTTCTTTCGTTATTACATGATGCCAAGAAACATTTATACTCTCAATATGTTCCCTTTTTCCTTCATTCAGACAAAAGTTTTCATACGGTTGCACAAGTTTTTAATAGGATTGAGGACAGAACTGTTTCCCAGCCAGGAAAACAGTAATATTTAATCAAGAAAAATAGCATCAAATAAAAGAGTAGATTGGACTCCTAGAAATAGATGTGTGACAAGAAAGTGGTCTTTCCCATGTTAAAATTGCAAGATAGGTGGGTGATTCAATGACTACATCTGGAGTCTAAAAGTTTTGTTTAAGATGTCAGGAGACAAATTTAATTTTAAAAATCAGGAAAAGGCAGAAAACAGTGCACCATGAGTGCAAACTGTGATGACAGAAGAACAAATGTACTATGCCGTCAAGATAAAAGAATGTCATGAACGGTCATAAGAAGTTATCTGTATGATACTTGTGGTTCTGTCATTTTAAGAACAATCAGGAGAAGGTTGGCAGATGTTAGACTAAGAGGTAGAATACCACGAAAAAAGCCTTAACTCAATTAATAGAAGTGCTAAAAAGGCTACAGCGGGCAAAGGAACACATTAACTGGACAGATGATAAGTGATAAGTTATACGGAGCGATGAAACTCAGATATCATAATTCGCAAGTGATGGTAGAAAAAATGTAAGACGTAGAATAGGATAAATGCTGCATCCTGATTGCAGTCAGGCAACTGTGAAGAAACCATATATTTTTATGATTTTGTCATGCATATCAACAAAAGGTATTGGTCACCTTCCTGGCATCGATGAAACACCGGATGCCAGAAAATACATTGGCACTATTCTAGAATCCATACCTCTACTTTCCATCAAGGAACTATTTCCCAACACACACAATGCTTCATTTTTAAGTAGGATTCTGCTCCTTGCCACACGGAAAAATTATTAAAAAAAGGGGGTTCATTACAAACAGCATTGAATTGTTGTTCTGGCCAGGAAACAGACCTGACCTTAATACTATTAAAAACTTGAGGCTCTGTTTGAAAACACGTATCCAAATGAGGTACCCATGAAATAAAAGGGAATCAATTGGAAGTATAATTGTTTCCACGCATCATGTAATAACGAAAGAAGAGCTTAAGACTCGTCAGCTGCATGAAACAACGATGTGAAGCAGTAATAAAAAAATAAAGGCTACCCTACCAAGTTGTGACAACCTATTGCTATCATCAGTATCTGATGTGTATCGATAGTTACTGCAGCTTACCGTTTTTTGCATTTCAAATATTTCAGTTTTGTTTTGTGTATTGAATTTAGAATTAAATAATCTTTAAAATGATACATGTGACTTCACATTGTGTGAAACGTAAAATATTCTAAAAGCATACAAATTTAAAAAACAAGAATTTCCAAAAGTGTCAACAATTTTAGCCATCACTGTCTATTGGAAGTTAATTGAATTTAATTTTTGTATTTTCTCTAGATTAATTCCAATGAAAGTCTAAGTTATATCTAAACCCTTTAAATTTGAAAGGTTAGAGGCTATTGATTTCCATTATAATTAAATTTAAAGAATTCGTAAAATGAAACTCAAATTTTTACTTGAATATACTCCTGGAACTACTCTCTAATAAACAAATCTTTAAGGGGAAAAATTCTATTTTAAGTATATATGACGTTAGATTTTAAACCCTCATAATATCATCCACTTAAATGTTGATTACATATATAGTATATATAGATATATATTTAGTGTGGCGAGTGTGAACTATCTTCTGCATTATTTTTTTCATGTTTATGTGATATGTTTTTGAGCTGTTGAAAGGATGAGGCATCATTTGGCATTTGAGTACTCCACTTGGGCCTCACACACACACGCGCGCGCACGCACACACGCACGTTCACGCACGCACACAAACAACTTCTAGACAACACTTAGCGTTTCGACATTACAAAAAGCAAGCAAGAGACAAAAATGGATTGCAGCTATTTACACATTAAGAAAACAAAGAGAAAGGGAGAAAGAACTCTCGCTATTTATACTAATTGGTAAATGCCACATGACTTTTTTAAAACGGAAACCATGATTGATCAGAAACCACCACTCAAGAATTTCCATTGTAATTAAATACTGATTATGCGGGTATGCCAGTTAAATAATTAAACTCCTGTCCTGAAGCAATGGACCAGCAATAATTAAAGAGTTACTAAAAGGGATATTAAAGGAAATTATTACAAAGGCCCTTGACCCACACCCGTGTTTTATAGAGATACTAAGTCTAAAATTAAAAATTTAGATTTATACATTATTTTAAAAAATTTCCCTTCACTTAAACAAACAATGCCATGAAAATGATCTACTGAAGGCGACTAGATTACATAAGAATATAAAAACAAAAATAAGCTATGAGAATTATAAGTATAAAATATGACTACGCATAACTAAAGTTCAAAATGTGCACATTTTGTTGAGTGGTCATTATACCGGGGATTCTATAAGAAGTAATGTTTACAAAAGCCAACGTGATGCCATGAAAATACACAATACTAAAGTGTAAAAAAAATAAAGAGTAGTAAACATATGAAATGGGAGAAAAACAGACTTTTCTACAGGCGTGACCATTTCTAATGTAAGCTATGGTTAATCGGAAACTACCGCTAGATAGTTTCAATTACAATTAAATCCCAATTATGCGGGTAAGCTGGTTAAATAATAAAACTTGGGTCCTGAAGGAATGGACCGTCAATAATTAAAAAGTTAATAAAAATGATATTAAAGGGAATTATATATATATATATATATATATATATATATATATATATATATATATATATATATATATATGGTATAATAAAATAAAAGTGAAGAATAACTAGAACCCACAGTGCTAAAGAAGTAAGAAATTGGAATTCAGCAAACACAAAAAATGTAGATACAAAATAGTCATTGGACTAAACTGGAGACCTATTATGATTTCTAAACTTGTCACTGAATTAGGCCAGCGAATTTGTGTTAAGCAGTGCTTTGTGGATCCAACCTTCCCCGTACAGCAAAAATTTTCAACATAATAGAAAAAAAAAACCCAAGTTGAAAAGTTTAGCCTAATACAACCCGTGGTTGTAGAACCTAATAAAATCGTGAAAGGAAATTGAGAAAAGGGAACAATAATGAATCTATCAAGGAGAGGAATAATAATTTTTTTTTTGAATAGAAAATATTAGGAAAAACTTTTATATATATATAATTATATATTGAATTTTTTATATTAGATTATATATATATATATATATATCATATACATATAAAAATTCAAATAAAATAGAAATACGACACTTTAATACACATGGATCAGAAAATGTTGCACTTAATATTATTAAAGTAGTCCCTGATATTAAAGAAAGATTATGGTAACAAAATTACTATATTAAATATTATAATGCGTTTTATCTTTATGGGCTAACTGTATTATACCAAGGAAAAAATATTTTAAATGCAATTAAACAAAATTATGAAGCTTTTCATTACAATAATGAGATTAAAAAAATTTCATTGTGAAGATCCCCTTGGATCTCACTTTGAGAACGAGAATAATTTGGAGTCAAAGAAGAACCAGTAGCCATTTTTATAAATAACTATCTTTATTTGGTTATCTTTCCCAAATAGAATCAAAGACTTTTAATAACAAATAAATCAAAATAGCTTTATGAGGTTTAAAAGGGACTTTCCTTTATATTAACTTAAATAATCCAATTAATGAACAATTAGAATATCGATCACGCAAGCTTACCGCAATAAGAGATCCCAGAACTATATTCAATTCCTATTGAACATTTAACTTTAATCTCACTCTAATATAAAACTTTAATGAGACTTTAATTATAAATCAATATTTACCACACTGAACCTCAGCTCTTCCTGAGCCTAATCTATCCACTTAGAAATCTTCAATAATAAATCTCTAACTTAACCATTATAACTTCCTGCTTCAATCTCTCTCTCCTACTGCCTCTCACTTTACTATTCCGTTTGACTTAAATACTTTATCTAATCTGCATGTAATAAGGAATCCCTGTCCTCTTTTTTGGAGTTGATCGGAAATAGGTAGGGAATTAAATTTCCCTAAAAAACGTCTCAGAAGGTTAGTGATAAAGTTCCGTATAGATTTGTCACATATTGCTTAATTTAATAAAATCCCTGTTGATTTTATTAATAGTTATTTGCATAAAGAAATTCTAAATAGTAAGAAATAAAATTCCTTTGAATATTAATAGTTTATTATTATAAATTTATCATTTTTCCTAGATAGAATAGTTACCTCCATATTCTAATATTAGATAAAAGTACTTATTTTCTTAGTTTTATTTTAACCATAGTATTTCTTTTTAAAATTCATGTATAATTCTAGTATCCCTGAAGTAATGGTAGTATGTATACACACTTTTTAATTTTTTATTTCTATTCTTTTCATACTTTTGTTAAGTGCTACTATTCAGCAATTACCATGCTATGAAATTGCATTTGGGTCCACAATCTGACAATGACGTTTATTGTATTCAGATTTAGCACCAGCTTTGCATTTTTGAATGTAATTTTTAGGTTATTTACCTTTTTCTTATAATGGATTTAGATATTCTATCTATTATTTTCAATAGATTTTCAATCAGTATTATTAACAGAAAGAAGAGGAAGGTTGGCTGCCTAAAAAACATGTTGAATCCCACTTTTATATAAATTATTTTATATATAAGAGCTGTCCTAAGTCAGCAATGTTTATAAGACTGTAGCATCTATATTTTTATATTTTAAAAACTCTATTATTTTTAATTTCTCATTTATCCTTTCTTAAATCTTATGTCTGGTTATCTTGCAATTTCAATTTTTTTTCAGTTTTCATTATTTATCTATCTTTAGTAGAGAATTTTGACTATATATATATATCCTAGATCTAATGGTCGTGGAATGTAATGATAGAGGTAAATCAATTTAAATATTTTCGAAATTATTGGAAAATACAGTATCAAAAATTAGGAATGTATTTTTAATCCTGCACTCAAAGTATTCAATAATAATTGGTTGCTTGCGCGTTCATTGTGATTTTTTTTATTGCAACTACATTGCCTTTACTCGGTATTGGAACGAAAAATTATCTGCGTTGATTTTTATTGTCGTTTATCTATTTTTCTGTTCTGAGGGTTTATATTTGTTGTTACTTTAACCGCATATTCTGTTTCCCACAACGATTGTTCTTACCATGGCCAAACGATGCCTAATCTTTTTTATTTTTAGTTTTATAAAAGCAAGGAATATTTTTGAATTAAATACAGGTATAATTTCACAGGACAATTTGCCAATGAAACGGTTATCTTAAGCCGACAATCTTTGGAAAAAAAAGTGAAACACCTTTCATTCTTTGAAAACTATAATCTTAAATGTCACTTGAATGTCAAACTATTCGTTTGTATTACCGTAATCAAAGAAATCTCGATGTATAGGATTGTTTATCGAAAGATTTGAGTAACGGTAAAAAGTTGACAAACAAAAAATGCAACTAATAAATTTTATTAGAAACTCACTCACCTGAATTTCATATTTTCCTTGTCCAACTGGTAGCATTTTGTTTACTTAATCCTTCTCATTTTATTTCGTAGATCATGTATCAGAAACCATTCTATAGGTAGAAAAGTAGAACAATTGATAAATTATTTTCTTTTATGTATTGTCTTAAAAAACATTTTATTATTTTGTTAAGAAGAAACTCATGTACGGCTGTTGCAATGAACTAAATAATATTAAAAAAATAGGGTTTCTATCATGGCTTTTAAATCAGTTGAATATCGTTTAAAAAATTAATTTTTAATTCTTATCATTTTATATGTTGACCTAGCATTTTTTTTATCTAAAAAGTAATCGATGAACAAATTTGTGATTCTTTCAATATCTACGTAATTTTTTTGATCTTTTAAATTCTTTCTTAAAATTCATTAAAAACAGTTCCACAGTTTTAACTAGTAAGCATCAACAACGCAAAATATTTTTAAGGAATCGTGTTGGCTATTGCGATAATATTGTTGAAATATCAGAAGAAAAAACTCTCCCCTACACAAATTTTTCAAATAAAGTTAAGCATTATAAATGTATAGTTAAAATTAATTAAATACGCTGTTCATTATTTAAACTATGCATTATTTAATCATTGAATTAATAAATCAAGGAACGTAAAGGAACAATTCTGAACAAATTATATTGCCAATCCATGCTTAGAGCACATTAAAATATTATATAATACTGCTCAGAATTACTAATTTTTTCCTTTACGTATATCATACATTTTTATGGTTGCTTCGTGCTTCCTCTTGATATGTGTATTTTTTTAATGTTTGATTGTCACTTTGATTTGATTGCGATTTTGTGCATAAATGCATATAAATTTTTTTATCTAATAATTAAGTCTGAACTCTGATTCTTATCTTTTATGTTTCTTTTTAGGTAAAAAAAGTAGACAGTTTCAACATATTCAGAATTTTAGACTGCTATGCATAGCAATTAACAAGAAATAAAATCGGTGACACCATGCCTTCAACGGTTCCAGACTTCGTCCCTTCTTCGAACTATTTAGATCAAGGTGACACCAATGACCTTCCTGTACCCTCTAAAAACGAAGTACCAGAAGTGGATTCCGAGATCCCACCGACACAGAAACTGAAATCTAAACTACTATGCTCTTGTAGAGTTTTTGAAAAACTGAAACTCGAAATAGTAGCATTTTTGTTCATGTTCTCGTATGTAATGACTCGAATTTCATCAACTTCCATGATTCTGGACAAAGTATGTTTGGTTCACTTCAATTATTCTCCAGAAATTTGTTCCAATCTAGAAAATCACACCGATATTAAAATCTCAGTTGAGCGACTGAGTACTAATTACCAACTTGGACATACTCTCATTCAAACCGTTCCAGCTGTTTTGTTGGCATGTTTCGTTGGTCCATGGAGTGATCATTATGGTAGGAAATTTCCAGCAATTATTGCAATCTTGGGGATGATTGTAGGTACTCTTGGATCAGCAGTATGTGCATATTACATGGATTCACGTGTAGAATATTATTTTATACCAGCTATATTTACAGGTGCCTTTGGTGGTGTCGTTTGTTTATTGGCATTTTTCTACAGTTATGCATCAGATGTGACACCTCTCATTCAGAGGACAATGAAATATGCTTTTATAGAAATGGCGACAGGTTTATCTCAACCTTTGGGTGCTGCAGCTGGAGGTTGGATTTATAATTTTTTTGGATACCCAACCGTATTTCTTGTGTCAACATGTGGACTTGTTGCCAGTTTTATATGGGTAGCCTTTATGTTACCAGAAACTCGAGGAGAAAACAATAAAGACCCCCTTAAAATCAAAATCAGAAAATTATTCACGTGCAAGACTTTTAGAGAGAGTTTTATTGCAACTGCGAAAAAACGACCTAATCAAGGTCGGAAGCAAATAGTGTTGTTGATAATATCCATGTGTTTTCTTGTCATCGCAACTAACTGTAAGTTGGATTTCTGAAAATATTTAATTATTAAATTACCTGAAATATATATATATTTAAAACTAAAGTACTGTGTTTTGAATAAATTCCTTATTGTATTGTGAAAATATTGGAAAATGTCTTGAAAAATGCCTTTCACTCTGTAACTCAAAAAAGTGACAAATATTGTGTTTATGTATATCTAATGTGATTTTCATAGATTTTAATTATATATATTTTAATTAAAATTTCAAAACAGAAATATTAACAGTTGAAATTTTTTTAAATTTATTAACAGTTTTAGTTTAGATAATCTTTTTGGAATTTAATTAAAATTAAAGAAATATTGATATATCATTTAATTACTCATTTCATAAAAGTATCCCTAGGTGTTACAGAGCATATAAAAATTGCAATGATAATGCATGTGAATAATATATTGTGACGTCAACTATTCTTTGAAAAATCAACACTGCTTAAAATATGTTTAAATTTAAGTAGAAGTTTATGAGATATTCTTTTTTACAGCCACAAGTGATATAAATTATCTTTATGCTCATCATATGTTCAACTGGGGCACAACAAAATATTCAACCATCACTGCCATTTATTCCATAATTACGATCTTTGTGTTGATTCTTGTGGTTCCTGTTATGAAATACTTCAGGACAGGAGATCCAACACTTGGTCTTGTGGGAACAACATCAACTCTCTTAAAATTTCTTGGCATGGGATTATCGTGGAAAGTGGCCATTTTTCATATAGGTAAGTAAATTATTTCTACGTCAATATAATAAGATTTCGGAGATATTTGGACATCTGGTATCCCAATGGTCGTAATAAAAAACTTCGTGGCTGGTGATATTTAAGTCAAATTATGATTTCATCGCTTCACCACCCTAAAAAGTTATTAAGCTAAATAGAAGTAACTGTTGTGTTATCGATGGGCTCTCCCATCTATCAGTGTACGAGAGTTAGAAGGAAGATTAGCAATAGTCAAAACCAATACAATTTATTAACAAGTCTCAACAACCTAACAAATCTCAACAACCCAAGTTAGGAAATGCTCCTTTAAATAAATATGGGAACAAAAGTGAGGAAGATGATATAATTAATATTTAGTTATAGATTGAATAACTTACTCTTGGGTGAATGAGTGAGTGAGTGAATGAATATTAACGTCGCACTGTTCAGCAACACGAGGGCTTTTGGCAATGGACCTCGAAATTTTGAACCATGGTCAAGTGACGAGGCGACACCTGAGCTGGCATCCTCTTCTCCTGACTACCACACCAATGCAAAATTATCAAGTTATTTGTCACTAACTATGAATGAGTTCTAGTACGGTGTTACTCAAGGGAGACAAATTTTGGAAATTCGGGAAACAAAATTATTTAAAGATAAATTTTTTTTAATGTCAAAAAATTTCCCTTTCCAAATAACTTCTATATATCTCTATTATTTGATTCATAAATAATAAACAACTATGGACAGTATTAAATGAAAAACAATAATGAATCAAGTAATTGTATTTGGAACGAATAAAATATTTCACTTATTAAAATTCTATATGAAGATATTCAAAGAAATGCGCGTAAAATATTTATGGACTTTTTTTTTTAAATTTCGTATCAAATGATAAATTTGATATATTTTCAGGTGAGGGATCTTCTCTTTTCAAATTAATGAAAATATTTTACGAGAAATAGTAATGAAACAATGATTGCTTCAAACTAAAAGTTAAAAATGGAAGTTTTTTCGAAGGTGGTAGTATATGTGACAAACAAAAGCAGAATAAAATTTTCAAAATATTGTTTACATCTTCTGTTTTTTTATCTGTTAAAGTAAACGAATTTATGTAACAATATTATAGGCTATTTGTGGTGAGAAATAATGTGACTTTATATAGACAGGCCATTAGCCACTAGCATCATTTGTTTTTTAATCACGATCAGTTAACAAAGATATCATTCAGGTACTGACGTTCCCCATTTCGACACCACACTACATGAGAACATTCGAGATTATGTTCAAACTTTCTTGCACGGCAATATTTCATGGAATCCGATTTTTAAGCTCCCGTTGGCCAGCCAGTTTGAATTCGTAAATGTAATGTTAATCATATGTAGTGTTTCCTCACAAACTACACGAATACGTCAATTTTTATGCAACACATCGCACTCCAAATTCATTTCTGTGGAGTTATATTCTTTCCCTTCTCCCAATTTCCGAGCATAGATTTTTATGTCTATTTGTGTGATTTATCTGAGGGATTTTTAGTTCATTAAGATATCCGACTACCCTAAAATTGTGAATTTTGCCAAAAATTGACAAAGTTTTTTTATGATTTTATTTTATATGCCATCTTATTAGCTTTATAAAAACACCAAGTTTATTATTTTTCATTCAATAGAACAAAAACTACAAGTGTTTGAGTAAAATCAGATGTCATACTTTAAAATGTTTTTTACTCGAGATGTTTTTTTTTTTTTTTTTTGAAAATGCTTAAACGGAAACAATTATTGCTCAAAAGTTTTGAAAGTAATTCACTGAATTTTTTTTTGCATGTTCTGTGTAATAGTAGAAGTGTTTTAACCTTCAGATTTATCCATTACTGTTTTATTACAAAATTTACAGTCTCTTAAGGGAATATAATCACTGTTTTTTTAAGAAATTTCATATAATAACTAAAATAAAGTGTTCTAGTTTTAGTAAAAATAAATATAGGTCATTTCAGAAATGAATAGCAAAGTAACACATCAAAATTGACAATTTGTTCATAAACTATTTGTACAGAATAGGCTCCATTTATGTAATTTTTTGTAAATTTTTACCAGTTTTTTTTCATTTTAAAAATAACTAGCTGATATACCCCTTTTTTTGCACGGGTGGATTGAAAAATTAAATAATACAGATTAAAGAATAAAGAAGTTTTTAATGAGTTAATTTTAAGTGGATTGCAAATTAAACAAAAAAAAACTTTTTGCATATCTCACCTGAACAAAAATCATATTTGCTAAATTTTAAGTCTGTAGGTCTACAGCTGATAAAAAAGATTATTTTTTTATCTATAACGCTCTCGTATTTTCGATCGTCGCAGGTCGATTTTTGAAAACCACCTTCTTAAACTGATCTCTGCTCGGCAAAAGTAACACATTGTTACAAATTTTGTGTAAATAACACTTAAAATAGTGTAAATAATTTATATCTGGATGTATAATACGTAAAAATTACTTTCTGCGGTATTTACTTTATGTTAAAGTTTAATATTTGAAAGCAACACACAGTATAATGGCGATTCAATGGAAACAAAGCGAAATGATGGCGATAGATCCAAGTTGGCATCACATTTTTGGCGACCATGTTGGCAACTTGGCGATTAGTCGAACGGTGCATGAGTTGATATGTTGCAGTGCTACCTGATGGGGAACCGCAACAAAGAGGATAGCACAAAAACCTTCTCCACAAAAATACATGTACATGTTAATATTCATAGTAATCGGTTTTACGGTTTTGGAGTGAAGCGAGGTCACACACATACAATATCCATTTATATATATATATATATAAAAATATCTTTTTCTCTTATTAATTTTAGCATATTTTTCTTAAAATGTACTAAATAAATCTGAAAACCACGAAAAAGAAATCCCCATATCTACATTTTTTTTAAAAAAAAAGTTGTCGCAAGTTGTTGGATACCTTAAGGAAGGATAAGAAATATTTTTAAAATAGAAGAAAAAATATATATTACCAGATATCTATTATTATTTTTTTCTCTTTCGGAATCGCTTTACTGCATTCAAATAGAGGCCTTAGTCTGTCAAAAAATAAAGTAGAAATTCCATAAGATCAACACTACATAAAACGAATTCAAATGTCTGGTAAACAGGATCTTTGATTACAATTAGTCTCTACAACAGTCTTAAGAGAGGAAACACCTGGGCCCGGGTCCAGGGGCCTCAGCCTCTGTAGGGGGTCTCTCGTCTCGTTTTTGACTCCTCCTCAAGAACATTATGATCCGAATAATTTTAATCACCAAATGTTATTACAAACATATTCTCCGAAAAATTGTGGATTTCGAATTATGGGGTTACTGAAACTATCTGCAACGTCTGTCGTCTGTGTCAACGAGCAATCTTAAAACATCACTGGCCTCGAATATTATTATCCATGAACTTTTCAACTTTAATTATCGAAAATTTGGGATTTTCATTAACTTCAAGCTTATAAATTGTAACTTTTTTGTGAATTTATTGTATAAAATTGTGTTATATAATCAAGCGTAATAAGGAAGTGAAGATAATTGAAGACACTAAGTATAATTTGTATCACTTATAATTATGCCCTCCATTGTGACTAATTATATTTTAAAGTTCATGTCACAAATACTTTCACAAAATGTCATCTTCTATATCATATATTATTAGAAAATAACAAAAAGTAATTAAAGAAAATATCATTGAACAAGTATGTAAGCATAAAAAATATATTCCATGTTTTTTTAGCTAATGTAATGGGACCGCTTGCACCCTGTGCTACTTTGGCCATACGATCTCGAATATCAAAATTGGTTTCAACTGACGATTTGGGTAAATTGTTATTATTTTCAACTATTTTAATTATAATTACATAACTCAATGCTCTTTCTGTATGTTTTCTATAGTGGAATCCTTTCTTTCTTTTTATATAATGTAACTGCTTACATATATATATACCACTATTTACTTTCTGGTCCAATTTCTTTCTTTTTTTAGTCTTGTAGGAAGTACACAATTTTGACTCTTATTATTATTTTTTATTTTACTATACTATATATATAATTCCTTTTAATCTCATCCTGAATAACTTTTTAATCATTGATGGTCCATTCCTTCAGAACCCATGTTTAAATATTTAACTTGCTTACCCGTATTACCGGGATTTAATCGTAATCGAATCATAAGTTACAGCTTGCATCTTTTGGAAGTAAGATTGAGTCGGGGACTACGGAGCGATAACTATCCGCCAATCAAAGCCTCCGTAAGAAGTCGCGCAGGATGTGTCATCTCATATAAATAGCGAGAGTCCTTTGTCACTTCCTTTTTGTCTTTTTGTCTTCATTATATCTTAATCAGCTGCAGCTAGTGTATGTGTCATTTGCGTCTTCGTGTATATTTATTGTGAAGTAGAAACGCAGAATAACTTTGTCCCGTAACTACTATTTGTGTCTGTGACTATTAATAAAAGTTGGATGTTAACTAAGAAGATGCTTCTTTGAATGGAACAATACTCCTTCCTAAGCAACCACAACATGGAATACGTAATACCATTCCCCTTAGTATTACAATAAACATAGTTAACTAAAATGAAAATCTTTCACGCTGTAATCTTACATACATATATAAATGTGTGTGTGTGCGTGCGTACATGTGTGTGTGTAATATCCATGCCCATTGGTAATGATTAAATGAAAGGTCGTAGCAAGTGGAAAGAATTTCTTGTACTTAACTGATATTTTAGACTTGGATGTACACTCATGTCCAAAATTAAGGTCATAAACATAACATCTGGGAAAACTAATGAATTATTTACTGTGTTGTAATGATATCGGGCACAGAACAATATACAACATCAGAATGAATATAGTAACAGAGCAATTTGGAAAAAAATTTAATTATGAATTGAGATACAAGTCATATCCAAAAGTGTGAAATCATGAATCAGCGATAAAGCATTTACCTTTGGAAAAGTCTGTCTAATATAGAGTGTGACTACTGTAAACTTCTATACAAGCCTCAAAACGAGCTGCCATCCTTTTTATGAAGATGTCAATAAGTATTTGGGCAGCAAAGCCCCATTTTCCAAAAGCGGGACTTTTAATTCCTAGGGGTTCTTGAGAGGGAAGCTACGCTGTGTGAGAAATGGCTTTTCCTAGAACAAGAAAGGCGAACCAATGGCATGCGTGCCATTGATGGCACGTGACACAATATTTTGAGCACACCACCGATCAAAAGGGTTTGCATTTTAGTTCAAAATAGCCAAATTCACTATGAAGTATTAAGAACAAACGCGAGTGATCGATCGAGGTGCGTAAAGGGGGTGGGGAGCAAACTCGTTTGTTATTGTATTGCCTTAGTTATGTCTTGAACTACAATTGCTAATGATGCAAAATTTGTCTAAGCATAGCATAGTCAGTTTCGTTCACAAAACTGTGTTTTAAAGTGTATTTGTGTTATATTTACATTTTTAACTGCTATTTAACATGGCTAGGTCAGCAAAAAAATACAAACAGTTTAAGAGAATAAGTGTTGGTTTCAAATTTGGTGGACTGAGAAACATGGCATGATTAGTATAGACGACAAAGTGGAATGTGTTTTATACTCTGGAGCAGTGATATGTAGAACATGGTTTGCAAAACGGCATTTTGAAGCAAATCACAAATCATTTTGTCAAAAAAGCGAACTGGAGAAAAAATGATTAATTGCAAGTGCAATAAAATACGAAAATAACAGTTGATGTCTATGATTAAATGTGTTTACAAAAACCGACGGTAGCAAAGACGAACAAAACTCATGTGGCAGTGGCATCTTTATAAAGGCTCCTAATTGTTCTCATAATATCAAAATTAGGAATTCGGACTTTTGTTCTGTTTTTAGATCCGAGTTAATTGCCATTGATGAAGCTCTCCGAATCATTAAGACGATGACATCTCCTGATGAAATATGGATATTATGTGATAGCCGAAGTGCTATCCAACACCTTAGCGACTGGACAAATGTTGGAGACAAAACATCGGTCTCAATTCTTAAAAATCTTAAAGAACTTTCCCAGCAACATGAGATTTACTTCCAATGGATTCCATCTCACATTGGTCTCTTTGGCAATGACACAGCTGACCTTTTAGCCAAGGAAGGTGTCACTGAAAATTTAATGTCGAGAAGAACTTTGACTTTCTCGGAAATTTTTTCTAAAATGAAATCTTTGATTCAAGAACTATGGAAGACTCCTCCGACTCACCCCTGGTATAATAGGCAGGCCCCAGGTGGTGCCCTTTCCATCAAGGCGGATAGAGTCGTCCAAACAACTATTAGTAGGTTTGCAAGTGGACACATTAGAGGCCTTTCCTTTAACTTAGGCCAGAAAATTTACGAGAATTGTACTAAATGCAATTTGGTACAGGCAACTCCAGATCATCTTTTGTTTTGTGCAGGACTTGAAAGGGAGGACATCTATTCCAGTCCTCTTTTGGTGTACGATTTCCTGAGGACTCTTGGGCTCATGGACCTGGTCTAGCCTGCGGCTAGACAGGAGGAATTAGTCAACAACAACAACAACAAAAACGGCGAGCGTTTCTAGTCTGTAGATGTCCTGCTTCGTATAATAAATCTTTTCAAGAGGGGGAATTTTTGAAGGAAGCCTGGTTAGTATGCGCGTCCTCACTTTTTGATGATTTTGGTAATAAAGATAAGATAATTAAAATTCAGCGCATCAAAGATATTCCTCTATCTAGAAACACAATAAGCGAAAGAATCTTAAAACTGGCCAGAAATGAAGCAGATCAACAATAACAACAAAAAAAATGTCATGAAGTCCGCTTCTTTTAAATTGATATGTTTTGACAAAAGTACTGACGTCACTCAACCTGCACGCTTAACTATTTTTGCTCTATATTGTGTAGAAAACGTCATTAAGGAAAAATTAATTGCGATAACATCGTTGCACAGATATTAGTACGGCAGTTGAAAATTGGATGTTGAGAAAGAACTTGATTAGAAAAATATTGTTTCAATAACAACTGATGGTGTTCCAAATATGGTAGACAAAAAAAATTGGGTCCATTAGTTTATTTCAAACAGGCACGGGTCATTCGATTCCTCAATACCACTGCACACAGCTTTGTATGTGAGTGGCTTAGCATCCCTTGTTAATTAAATAACATTAGTCGAAAAGTTGGTCAACATCATATCGTTGCAGGCTATAAATAAACAAAAGTTCGATGCTTTGTTGGATGAAGTCAACTAGGTGTATAATGCCTTACTAATATATAATAATGTTCAATAGTTAACTGAGAGAACACACTTCAAATATTTGTTGACTGCTTGAAAAAAATCAAACTGCTTTTGAAAAAACGATAATGCCTACAGTTTTTAAATGTTATGTGACTTCCAAATTTGATGATTTTTACAGACATATGCCAACATTTAAATGAATTCAACGTAGAGCTTCAAGGCACAAATAAAACAATTATCGTCACGATGGATCTCTCATTCGCGCTTTTGACACTAAACCGCATATTTTCTAAAAGTTTTTGTTCATATTATTACAAGAAACTACAAGTACTTCCCAAACTTGACAAAAAAAATATCAAAGATTTAGATGTACATGAGAAACCAGATAAAGAACGAGTTATTGAAGAATTTATTTCTGCAATTGATTCTTCAATCAAGGAACTTTCAGTGAGATTTTCGCAGTTCAAAGAAGTATCGGAAACTCTCATGTGTGTTTATTATGTGCCCTCATGAGACTTTATTTGATGAAATGAACCTATCCTAATTCGATTGGATGGAAATTGAAGGATTTGAGATGTAATTTATTGATTTCCAGTCTAGTTCAATGTGGATTCAAATATTTATTGAAAAAAGGAAAAAGCTGGAATTTATTTTATTAACAAGGAATATAAGTAAAACTGCCAGTGACGCGAAATTCTGGAGACATTGCATTCAATTCCAGACACATTTAACTGCTTGAAGAAAATGGCTCATGCTATTTTAACCATGTTTTTATCTACCTATATGCCTGCGAGTCATTATTTTCAGAGATGAATAACATTAAAGACTCGCATAAAAACTGTTTGGCAGATATGACTCCTCCAACTCAGCATTAATTCTACTAAAAGTAACATTTTATAATCCTAATATAAGTTATTTGTCAAGTAATGTTGAATTACTACAGTCACACTAATGTCATTTTAATTTGAATTACACGTATAACTAAAAGATTTACCACTAAACTACGCTTAATGTATTTTTTGTAATAAATAAACAGTTTTGAGTTGTTAGTATTTAGTTTAATTTTTTACCAATAATCACAAGTCAAACTTAATTGACGGCGCGTCTATACCTCATTAAACATTTCTTTAGAAAAGTTGATCCTTATAGGTTCACCCCTCCCCCTAGCCTAGAACATCCCAAACATATTCATTAGAATTGTGATCCGGAGATCTAAAGAGTCAATCCGTACAGTGAATATCTGCTCCTTCATGAAATTCATCAACAATGTGAGTTCTGTGTGGCTGCGTCTTATCGTCCAAAAAAATGTAGGCCGGGCTCATAGAACCCAGAAAAACCTCACACAGGTTTCCAGGATCTCATCCCTATAGTTCTGTGAAAAGAGAGTACCCATATCAAAAATGTGCAGTGGTGTACGACTGCCCAACATTACGATACCACATACAAGGAGTCTTTCCTCACGAAATCTGTAGATTTTTATTACGTAGGAGGGATGAAAGCAAGCTCCCATTTTCTCTCCAGGTGAAGACTCGACGAGATTCACTTTGTTTGGTACATTACGACTCATCTCTGAACCCTCGCCCCAATCTTGTGGTGTCCACAACTGACGTTTTCAGTTCCACAATATCCGGTGTTCAAAGAGACACACCAAACTAGACGCCGGGCGTAAAGTCTAGTTCCTGCAAGATGGCCGTAGACGATTTGCCTGGAAATTCTTCCAGATACAGCAACAATGTCTTTAGCAAGCTGAGGAGTCGTTGTCCATCTATTTCGTCGTGTGCTTAATACCAAGAAGCGATCTTGAGCAGATGTTGATACTCCGTGGGACCTTTGCCACAACCTTACACTATTATTACCACTTACAGTAAAATTTATTTGGAATTGATTCCATAACTTTGAAAGCACTTACGAGCCATTTGTAACCATCGGGCAACCTCCACTTCAGAAAGAATCATCTAAACGATTATGAGAAGTCATTAACACTGTAAACAGACTAACTTTTTTTGTTTAAATGCAATATTTACAAAACTGGAAGCAAAATGCCCGTATGCTTGAATGGTCTCAATTCAGTAGTTTCGAAAAAACTAACGCTATGAAGTAGTAATTTTTACAAAAGCTACTTATATCATATAAAATTTCCCAATGCAAAAATATCAATATAAGAGTATTAAACACTTAAAATAAAATGAAAACAGAAAATAAAATTCAAAAAAGTTGTAAGTGAAAAGTAAGTCATGTAAAAGTATAAGTTTGTTTATACATAAAAAGTTAACTCTTTCTTAGTCTAGTTTAGGAAATTTTGCATTGCCCTAGTTAGCAAGACTTATAATTGTAAATATGCTGGACCCGCGGCATCATTAGAAATGTATTGTCTCTCATTTGGGGTTTGTGAAACACCAATAGGCTTCCCTGTGTAGTGGAGAGGAGAGTTAGTATTTAAAGGTATGTCACGAAAATGGAGTATTTCCAATTTGGGTCTAAAAGAATATACACTGCTGGACAATTGCTAAGGACGGATCACAAATTGCTATGTAGCATAACATTAAGCGAGACATGAGGCCTAGTAGGATAAAATATAGTTGCCACACTGTTCAGACATTAGAATAAAGAATATTTATTGTTCTGGAAAGTACAAAAGCTGTGAAACATCTGAAAGAAAAAAAATGTTCATTTGATCTGCGTACGGAGAGATGGAACAATGCATCTAAAAGTCAGAAGGCACCTTAAAGAAAGGTATCAGTACGGGATATGTCCTCCGTGGAGTGTAATGCAACATTCCACACGTCGTACAACATTATCCAGCAGCTGTTGAGGCAATTTATCCCATTCCTCTGTGAGTGCACGGATGAGGGTGTTCTTGTTTGTCGGAGGATAGTTTCGACCAGCAACTTGCCTCCCCAAAGCATCCCACACATTTTCAATGGGGTTTAGATCTGGAGAACGCGCTGGCCATACGAGACGTTGAATACCCTCGCTGTCTAGAAAATCCTGAACAGCGAGTGTTCGATGACATGTTGCGTTGTCGTCCATAAAAACAAATTTATCACCGACAGCACCACGGAAAAGACGAACATGACGAAGTAGAACTTCATCAATGTATCGTTGGCCCGTCATAGTCCCATTCGCAACCACATGTAGGCGCGTGCGGCCATTGATCATGATGCCGGCCCACACCATGATACTGCATGTCGGATATCGGTCCTTTTCCTGGATATTTTCTGGGCGATAAGCAACACCACTCTCGCGCCAGATCAGTTGGCGTCTACAATCCGATGACAGACTGAACCTACTCTCATCTGAGAATAGTAAGCATGCCCAGTCCTGTTCAGTCCAATTGTGATGCTCACGACACCATTGCAAACGGGCAGTACGGTGCTGTCTGGTCAATGGGACACACACAACAGGTCTGCGTGCGTATAGTCCTCCTCCCCTCAAACATCTGGCAACAGTTTTTCGGGAGATCTGCTTTCCTGAGGCAGCAAGAAACTGATTTGCCATCTGCTGAGCTGTGGTGCGCCTGTTCCGTTTTGCTGATATAGGACGATATATCTGTCTTCTGCAGGCGTCGTACTTCTAACACAACCTCCCCTGTGCCGTCTACTACACATTCCAGTAGTTTTAAATGACTTCCACAGCCGTGAAACAACGCTGTGAGCGACGTCGAACTCCCTGGCAACATCTGTTATTTTTCGCCCTTCTTCGATCTTTCCAATAATTCGGCCACGTATAAAATCATCTATGTGATGTCGGGAAGACATGCCAAAAATTTTAAGTTCGTCTATTAAATCTTTCCTGTAAAACTTTTACTTGAAACAACAACTGCCCACACGCGACAAAACATTTAAAGCTCTTATGAACGCTATCACGTGATGAACAGACGTGGGAAAAAATTTGCATACTCATACTTCTTCTTACTAATATCCCGCACTTATTCTAATTTTCCACATTTTGCTTCCTTTCATTTTGTGGTTGCTATGGATGATAGTGTTATCCGTCCTTAGCAATTGTCCAGCAGTGTATTTATGTTCATTGGTAGGCATATGGAATTGTCTGGTACGAATACTGCTTGGAGATCATGGCATTCCATGTTGAGTGATTGAAACGGTTATGTGCCACCTTAGTAATATTGAATATAAATTCACAAAAATAAATTCTTAAAATACAGAAAATAGTTTCTTAAAATAGATAAAAAAATTGTATAAAAGAGCACCGAGAGAGAGGGTGAAAATAGGCTGAAAAGCAAAAAATTAAGAGATTAATCCTCGCCTTGCACAATCATTAACCTTTTAACAGGCACACAGCTAAAATACAATTTTCTGTGATAAAGTACTTGATAAATGTAATGTTCTTATCCTCTATAAACATTATTTAGTCAAACAATATCCAATCGTGGGTTTTTTTCCTGGGTGGTGGCTAGACATTATAGCCACTGCGCATTTAGGACATTTAACTTAATTTTCAGGACAGAAATAAGGAATCATATTACAATAAACTTTTTATGAAAAATTAACATTTATGTAATAACTATTTCAATAACAATTAAATACTAAGTATAAGTGTAATTTAATAATAATAGAATAATTGTACTACATAGAATATATATATATATATATATGTTATATATATATATATACATACTTGGAAAATATATAGAATACTTACTTAGAAAATAAATAGGATACTTAGAACGTACATTGAACTTGGTATATATCCACATTTTATATTTTATTTAATTTTAGTATGAAATTTAGAAATAAAGTAATATTTTTGAGAATTTAAATTAGTTATATTTCCCAAATTTGAAGAGCTATTTACTGTGAATGTTAATACTATGCAAACGTTTTCTCCGAGCAGGAAAGCTATAATGAAAGATTTTCGAATTTTTGTTTATATCTTGTAAACAAAGTTTGTTTATATTTCCCACCCCCAACATTCTCACTTGATTCTAAATGCTCTCTCTTGCGTACAGAAAAAGCGAAAATTTCTAGGTCATTTTTCTGTTCTAGGTGGGCAGTGGATAGCGCCTCTATTCACATATTAAAGTTTTTCAAAAACCCAAATAAAACCTTTTTTAAAAAAATTGTACTATTGCTTAATTCATTCAGATGAGAGAAAAGAATACTTAAGACATGTGGAAATTTATTTCAAATATCAGAAATTTTATTTAGAGTAATCAAAATACAATTTGTAGATTTACACTGAGAAAAACTGTTTTTAACTACCCATTAGAGGACATGAAATGCAAAAAAATGTATCGTGCTGCCATCCGTATGAACTTTTATGCATTTTAGCTACAATTAACGCATATAGATAGACAAAATATCCAACACCCGCTTTAAAAAAAATGTTTCATATGTAAAGGGTGTTTTTTTAGAGGTATAGAACTTTAAATTGCAATAAAACAACAATGTATTATTCGATTGACATGAATTTTTTTTTATTCGAAAGATATTCTTGTGGCATTACATTTTAAATATGATCAAGCAAGGCGTAGATTCGTCGAACGGGCCCAAAACGAGATTGTCGTTGTTCCCGATTTTCATAAGCGAATTTTGTTTAGCGATGAAGCGCACTTCTGGTTGAATGGCTACGTCAACAAACAAAACTGCCGCAATTGGAGTGAAGCTAATCCACAAGTGTATGTCGAAACACCGTTACATCCAGAAAAACTGACTGTTTGGTGCGCTTTATGGGCTGGTGGAATCATTCTTCAAAAACGAAGGCCACAACGTTACAGTCAATGGTGATCAGTATAGAGCCATGATTACTAACTTTTCATTCCTGAATTGAACAATCATGATGTTCCAGGGTGCAACATGTCACACAGCTCGTGCCACAATCGATTTATTGAAAGACTCGTTTGGTGACCGCCTAATTTCACGTTTTGGACCTGTGAATTGGCCTCCAAGATCTTGTGATTTAACACCGCTAGACTATTTTCTGTGGGGCTATGTAAAGTCATTGGTCTATGCGGATAAGCCACAAACGCTTGACCATTTGGAAGACAACATTCGCCGTGTTATTGCTGATAGACGGCCACAAATGTTGGAAAAAGTCATCGAAAGTTGGACGTCCAGATTGGACTACATCCGAGCCAGCCGTGGCAGTCCTATGCCATAAATCATATTTAAAATGTAATGCCACAAGATTATCTTTCGAATAAAAAAAATTCATGTCAATCGAATAATACATCGTTGTTTTATTGCAATTTAAAGTTCTATACCTCTAAAAGAAACACCCTTTAGCTAAAAGTATTAGCCACTGCCCGCTAAAGGGTTAAGGCAACATTTTTTATTTCTTATCGTGTATTATACATCACGATAACTCTAAAAACAAAATTTCCCAAGACTGAAAATTACAAATGAACCTAAAAAGAAATTTATATTTATTTTCTATTTATGACTTACTTTTAGCTTTATTGCTCTTATTTATATAAAAACACTAATATATTATAACAAAAGGTACAAGTTTGGAGGCAATAGTATTTTGACAGTCAAATGTGTAACTTCCTGTGAGGTACTCACTATTCCTTCCTGTGTGTGTAAATACCCTTCCTATTTATTATTATTTCTATCTACATTTATTTTCATCTATGCTTGTATTTTCTGTATATTTATTTATTTTTTAATATCTGTATAATTCTCCCCTCACCTGTGTATGCTCTTCTATATCTCATTCCTTCTAAATGTAAACACTTGCTTATTTATTTTTATTTAATTATTAGTAATTTCTCAGCCTAAATGCTCTCAGAACTATTGTCATTATATACACATTTAAAGTTGTTCCTTTTCATATCAAGTTTAGATATCATTCTAATAAACTAAATCTTATCATAATTTAAAATTCTTTAAACCATCAACAAATCAAAAAATAAATAAATATATCAAACAAATTGTATCAGCATAAAATAAAATTCTGACCATAAGAAATATCAAAACTTTGGTATTAATTCAATTTTCATGAATAAAAAACTCTCGGAGAAACCATAAAATTATCAATTCTCATATTAAATATCGAAATCTCATTTCAAATAAAATCATTATGAACTATGCATATTCCGTTTAAAACAAAATATAGCTTTAATTTTGATTAATTTAGCCCGAAACTTCAAAAAGGTATACCGAGATCTCTGGAAATGTTTATATAATAGAAATTTTATAACAAGAAGATTCTTAATATTAGACGGAGTTTTAAGTTTGACTGCCCAATCAACAAATTTAAGTATAATCGAAAAATAAAAATAATTTGTTTGTCATATATGGTCAAACAATAAGATAAATCATAATAATAATACAATGGTGGTAGGTACCAAAATAATACAAATAAATAAATGATGGGGAAAAGACCCATATAATATTTAAGAAAAACACTGGGGTGGAACCAGACATATTTAAAAAAAAATACTGGGGTGAAACCAGAAATACATAAAAAAAAAATAATGTAATGGTACCCCTACCCCATACCACATCATATGGTTAAATTTAAAACATTAATTAGTTAAAATATCCACATTATAAATTTATATCAATATCTGTCTCTTAAACATTTTTAAATCAATCATTAAAAACCAATAATGAAAATATAGAATCACTTTAGAATTTCAAACTATTTCAAATTTTATGAATATCACATAATTAAAACAGCAGAGCAAAAACGTAAGATTTATCACTAATAAAAATAACAATAATAATAATAATAAAACCGCTGACACAGCATTCAACCTTTAGAATTCCAAACACATCTCGTGCGCTTAGTTGATTTTGAAGGTTAGGAAGATTTTTTTTCCATCTTTCCTTAGGAACATTATTTCGCACATCTTACGATGAACGGCCCATCCACAAACATTTTGTGCGAAAATTTTCAATTAAAGCATTTTTTCATATGATCGTTGAAGTTTAAATCGATCTATTAGGAGCATTCAACTGAAATCCGGTCACTAGTGGAAAATAGTGGTATCACTTTATTTACTCAAAAATGTAGTTATACTCAGATCACATACTCAAAAATAGTCACCAAAACTGTTGGCACATTTATCATGCAGGAAAACAGCGCCATTGGACAGCATACCTGGGCGTTTCGACTTGATGGCTCGTTTAAGGTTCTGTAAAATGGCTTGATATAACGCTGGACATTGATGGTGGTTTCCCGTTCTAGGAACTTGATAAGCAGTGGGCCCTTGTGGTAAAAAAGGACATCATGACCTTACCAGAACTAGTGTGCACGGCCTTTGATTTTTTTGGAGGTGGTGAAGTCACCCGTTTCCACTACTTGCTCTGACGCTTGCTTTCGTGTTCAAAATGGTAACACCATGTTTCGTCACCAGTGACAATTTGCGACAGAGAGAAAACCATATTCTTCCTCATGATAACGTTACAGATTACTCAAAGACAGTGCCATTCGATCATCCCTACTTACTCTCTTGCATGTTCAGTAGTGGACAATAGCTTTGCGACCACTTTCTCTTCGGCGTGAAACCCCACAGTCGCTGTGAAAAGACAAACGTTGCGCACATGTCAGTATCTCTACCGATAGGTAGTGCCACTATACACACAGTTACGCGGTGCCACCTTACGTGTAATGCAAAGTTAGACGCACTGACCGGGTTTCATTTGAATGAATCTAATAGATTAGGAAAATGAAGATTTTCACTCTGAACACAAATCGGGAATTTCACGCCACAGCGGATTCTCTCTCTCTCTCTCCCTCTTTTGTTGTAGAAAAACTATTTTACCATCTGCTGAATTAATTTGGCGAGTATAAAGGAATTCCTTAGCGCTATCATTATTTATTTATTGAGGTTACATGGATGATATTGACGAGGAAGCAGCATTTTTAAATTAGTAGTTTGATAATTCATTTTTGTTGCACATTAAACACATAGCATTCCGACAACACAGGAAGCAGACAAGGGACACAAACCAGGCTGTAGCCAGTTCCACACGACAAAGCCAAAGAACCACAGAGGGCGGATTCTCCATAACCTCAGTATTTATACGAAGCGGCAAACAGAAGTACAAATCGCATGATCTCAATGGACAGAACTTGTATGTTGGTGGAAAGATATCTTTCAAAAGATACCCGTTATTCTGGTAGCAATTTATAATTTAATCGTGAGTTTTAAAGGCCGGGACCATTAGAAATTAAAAACGTGTTCAAAATGAAATTAATGGGAATTATTACATATATATATATATATATAGAGAGAGAGAGAGAGAGAGAGAGAGAAAGTTTAGCTACATTTTCTTAAATTTCCCTATGATTTCTTGCCTTCTAAAGCACACTTATCACTACAAAAATTATGAGTATCTGATCGGTAATTAGAAATTACACTATTAAAAGAAAAATAACAAATATATATTTTATTAGTATTTTACTACTATAAAGCTCTTTTGGATGCGTATAATTTTCTGAAAATTTTAGCATCAGTAATAATTTATTTTGTATTACTTTCTTCCAAATCTAACATTTTTATCTCTTGCAAAATTGTTTTAAAATAAATCTATATTACTTTTATAGGTAAAGTGTTTTCATTTGTGGCAACTGCTGAAGCACTACTTCCAGTTTTGACTACAATTATCATTTCACAAATTTTCAATGCATTCCTTGACATATTCCCTGGAATGCCGTACATAGTATTGGCTATTTGTCTGATTATACCATTTGCAATTTTCATGTAAGTATGCAACTCACATGAAATCTCTAACTAAAATGTGCAATTCCACTTTATGTGAACAAGAATACTTCGTTATTTTACGTCTTAGATTATAAATATTTGTTTTCATAAAAAATGCAATTGATTATAAAATTATGTTCGGTCATTCCATAATTAGGGCAATTTTTGAATTGCATAAGCTAAGACACAGACTTACAAGGAATAAACTTTGCAAATTTACCTACTATAAAAGAAAGTTGTGAATTTAGCTTCTCTAAATCCTTGTTCAAAGTATAAAGTTTGATTTTAACAGGTATTTTTTCAAAGTTATAATGTGGTAGTGAAAAAGTAGCGTATTTTTTTGTGTGCTTATTAGCTTAAAATATTGTCAAACTTCACCTATATAGGTAAAATGTAGGGGAAGTTTGACATCTTGAGAAATAATGTTTAACTCTACACTCTTATCGCTAAGACAAAGAATTTGCAAATGTATTACTACTGCCTATATATGTGAACTATAAACTATAGTACTTTGTTATACTTTTATGTACGAAAAAATACATTTGCCAACAACACAATGGAAAATTCGAGAAACATTAATGCATTATATGGGGATGGAACGATAAGAATAAGCCAGAGTCAACATTAATTTCAGAACTTCCGAAATGTTAAATCCAGCCTGGACTAACCGTAGATTTTGAGAAGGATGCTTTACAAGACTTATGTGTGGATACAAAATCCTAATCACAGAAATCCTTATCCTAATTATAGATTAATTGATCAAGAATCTAAGATTTGATTGATCATCAAAAACCTGCATTTCATCTGAAAAGTTAGGAAATTACATCATCCATGGGCTCTTAATATAAACAAAAGAATACCAATATTATTCATATAACAGGGGAATATTTTTGTAGTAGAAAGAAATTCACGAATAAAATTTCACCATTCTGCTAGATTAAGGTATCCGACTACGATCGGAACTGTTATTTTGCAAAAGCCTATAAATTGATAATTTTTATGATATTTAGCATCATTTAAATTGGAATACATGTATAAAATTGTTTTAAGAATGTTATTACAATAAAAAAAATATTTAGATGCAATATTTTGGCAAAAAATGAACATAGAATTACTTATTTTCAAAACATTCTCCTTTTATGGAAAATGCTTCTTTAATTAATAATATTTTGCCTATTAATAGCTCAGACCTCTGTACAGAACCTATATATATATATAGGTTCCTTAAAACCCTTAAAACCCTTAAAGAGAACCCTTAAAATATATGACTTAGTAGTGGATTTATCCATATTTTAATACTACAAAACGGAGAAATTTTAATTAAAAAAACACCGATAATTATTTCAGTCGATAGCAACTCTGAAGATAATGTGAATTTTACAAAATTCCTAGTTCAGGCCCTCTGGAGGAATCTTTGCTTTATATAAGCAAGATATTATTATTATAGAAGCATTTTTCATAAAGGGAGAACGTTTTGAAAATGGGTAATTCTTTGCCAAAATATTGCATTCAAATAATTTTTTATTTTAATAATATTCTTATAACAATTTTATAATCCAAGTGACACTAAATGTCATGAAAATTATCCATTTATACGCCTTTTTTTAAATCACGGTTCCGAACGTAGTTGGATACCTTATATAAAAATATTAATTTAATTTGATAAATATGGCAAAATTTAAGAAAATATAAAAGATGTATAGTTAGCAATGGAAAGAAAAACTGCAAAATACAGACTGGATAATAAACAATATGCTCTAACACTCTCTCTCTCTCTCTCTCTCTGAAGCTATTACAAATCAAAACTAAAAAACAAGTTATATAATAACAAATTCCAACCTGATTCGATTCACTTCCTACATGAAAATTACTCGTCGTGTTTTAAGATTTTTACGGTCAATATTTTGAAAGAAGTAAATTTAGTTAATTCTATTTTTAAAAAATATAACATAATAAAAAATGTACTTTGATAAAATAAAAATACCTCTCATCTAAGAAATAAAACTTACATTTAATTTTTTGTAAAATTTAAAATATTTTCTTGCTACGCGCGTTTAGGAATGTTATTTCATTATAACCTTTATAACATGGAATTACTGAAATTACCAGTAATAAATATCAGTAATGTATAATACGTATCAGTGTCATTTGAGGAAGTTATAATACTTAAGTATATTTATTGTTATAAAACGGATAAGACTTTTTTATTATTATTTTAATACAAAAATTGATGACTAATCAACTCTAATAAAAGGCTGTTAAATATCTTAAAAAGAAAAATCGGATATGTCGTTGGTTGAATTATCAGACTGCGTAACTCCATCTGGGATGTTTATTTGATACAGTAGGGCTAGGCACCAAGTTGTTGTTTATGTTCGCCAAGATAGGCGATAATATTACAATATGATTTACTTTGATATTTTTATTGTGCGATAATTTGGTTTCCATGGGAATAACGTATATTAGTGTTAATTGTTTTGGTTTTTTTCCGCGGAACTCTATTAATTTCAGACGATTTTAATTCGATTGCTTTAAACATTTAACACATTTCATTGCATTTGTCCTTTTCAGATCGTCTTCTGTTGTATTTTGTGCTATTTTCGAATATGTATATTTCTATTATCATTGGTGAGAACCAGGATAATACCTGTATTTTTTAATAGAATGAGTGCAGAGCCTATATTTATTGCTATAAATCGTTCCTTTCTACTTTATTTTAATTTTTAATAACGCTTTTTTTAGTGTTCCTTGTTCTATGGAATTCATTGAAGGAACTCGCAGTTTTTGGAATATTGGAAGTTATCAACTCTTATTAATTGATATTCATCATTAGTTTTAATATATATTATGTAATATTTTATTTACAACATAATCTAATTATTATTATATCGTCGGCGTAATTATCAGAATACGTAACTCCTTCTGAATGAACTTTACACATGATCAAGTAAAAACTTTTTATTATTACTATGCGCGGGAATTATTTCAATGCAATTATGAATCTATTCGTAAAGATGATCAAGGAACTGAATTGTGCAATTTATTTTTAGACTTACAAACTAGATTATTAAAAAAATGGACTTACAAAATTTCTTAGCTGCAATACGAAACCTTGTTAGGAGTATCGAAGTGCAAGTTTGAAATTAGGAATTTTTATATTTTTTTTATTAATTACTTAGCTTACAACATAGTAGGTAATATTTTTGTAATAAAAATCAAGAATATTATTACAAAAAACCTTTTATTCATGAGTGCAACTGTATTCATCACAATCAAATTGTCTGTACTACAAACTAACAAAAAATGTTAAACTTTTTATACTTAACTCTTAGTATTATTGTTTATTTAAGGCACAACCTTCAGATTACGTAGTCTGATAATTAGACCGACGATATATAAATATGTCAACAAACTAATAAAAATTTTCTTGGTACTTTAAATTGAAATTTTATCTCATTCATATGTTTAGATTTCAATCATGTTGAACTAACAAATTGTGTGCGGATAAGAGATTAAAAATTAGTTAAAGGCAATAAAAAAGACAAAAGGATACTCAGAAATGCAATTGAACTCAAATAAAATGTAAAAAGGAATAAATAAAAAAAATTAAAACACTTTTATGAGTATGATTGCGGTAAATATTATATCGAATGTAATATTATAAATATACTACGGAACACTAAAATCTAACATCGAATATTATGAAGGGCTCTATTATATTGCACAATTTTAAATCGTAAATATATATTATTACTTTTACAGTTGGATGAAGTGTTTACCTGCTGTGAATCCTGCTGAAGGAAATCTAAAAGATGAAAAAGATCAAGATAGTTATTCAAGAATCACCTAAAAGTGCATTTGTATGCACATTATTTTGTCATTTTAATGTGTCCATCTAAGTACAGTAAAACCTGCTTTTGTGCGGAAGGTAGGGACCGCATCTACAGAAACTGCACAAAAAAATATTCTAATACTTCACAAATTCTTACATGTTGTATAACGAACAACTTTATCCACATACTGCAGAAAAAATTTTATGCGTTGGAGAGGGACCGCATAAAAAAGTTGCACTTAGAAAATACATCAATTACTTATGAAATTTATTAGAAAATACTTCCAAACAAGATAAATAATTAAATTACACATAAAAACATTTTATTTCTCATTGCATACAATGAGAAGAGAGGAGAACTTTCAGGAGAAATTTTCAAAATGCCCATACATAATTCACTGCTACTCATCTTAATCCAAAGCTCGTATCTTCCTTTCGATGAATTGTACTTGAAGTTACAATTTCGAATGATTTATTTTTTGGTACCATAAAGTAAGTGATAAGTTTTTGCGACGACGGACGGTTGACCTGCTGTTTGTAAAGATCACGATAATCAAATAAACATGATAGAAGCTCTTTTTGGAATTTCAAACTCATTTCGGAATTAGTACCTATTTTAAGAAAATGCTTTTCCAATTTGTTGGAAATCTCGATCTCTGCGTATATTTTAGCCTCTCTCAAAGAATTTGGTACTTCTTGTCCGTCTTCATAATTTATAAAATTATTGATAATGTCACTGTCATAGACAGTTTCGTCTTCAATCAAGCGCGTGCTGCTAGCATGTTGATAGAAACAATTAGAAGTGCATTGTGGAGTGACTATAATGAATGAACAGAGTGTCTCTTAAAGTGTATATATGTACAGTGATAGAAAACATTATAATGGCGCCAAAGTCGTTGAAATTCATATGCTGCAAAGAAACGATCGCGCAAAATAAATCGCACAAAAATAAAATCACACAAAAATAAAATCACATAAAAATGCACAAAAAAAGGTTTTTCTGTATACTTCTTAAGTAATTTATTACAAAATATTTTAGTTTACTATTTATTTGAAATTTTTCTTACATATTTTCATTCTAAAATTAGTTTTTGAACCATCATTTGCTGATCATAGCTGTGTTGCATTGATTTACTTAGAGTACCAAAAATATTAAGCAGAAAGATTAAGTCTCTTTTTTTCGAGAAATGAGTCATTTGTGTTAAGCATTCATTTATGGTAACAAAGAGCAGCCACAAGAATTATTTACAATGATTTTACCATAAAAAATGATGTAATTAATCCCACGTTAAACAAAGTCTTAAAGCGCCAGCAGTTTCATGTAATTACCTATATTACTGAACTGAAATAAGTAAAATACAGCACAAAATTTTTAATAGCTAAGAATAATTTCCAGAAATTTTTCACTATAAAGAACTAGGACATTGAAATCCATAAGATTGTACTTCGAAAGAACTGTTCATAATTGTGCATTTTGATCAAATTAACAATATGTGAGTAGAAAAATAAAAACAATACATAAAATGTAAAGCATTATTTTTTTAAAAAGTGTAAAAGTACAAATTTAAATGACAAACCATTATAAATTTGGATAAAATCCAAATATGTTAATCGATAATAAGATATATGATTAAGTAAATAAATAATATATATTAAAATGTAAAATAATTTAATCTAATATTAAATTATTATCAATATAAAATTTAAGCGATTAAAAAATGAAATCATTCATAAACAGTAATTAATTTAATTTTATCACGATCTATATTAACAAAATTGTAACCATGTCACAAATAGTTAAATAGTATAATCCTATAAATATGTTTATGGATATAATTAATCATTAGTTGCATCCAATTTAACTTGAGTAATATTAAAAGTAAAATCATTTCTTTATCGAAATTACTGCTATTTTAATTATGAACTATAATATGTAGTTGTATCCAAGCTTTCTCTTTTAAGTTGATTATTATTAGTTTTCATGATTTGAATAAAAAGTAATCTTTAATGTAAATCACTGTTCGCAGCAAAAATAATTAGATCATCATTCTATTGTTTTTCATAAAAATGTAAAGGTAAATTTAATAAACCAGCAAGTCACTCTTTGGTGTATGTGTGTGAGCTATTATTTTAACCTTATAATATATATTCCTAAAAGTAAGAAAAATTAAATTTTTGATCAGGAGGAATTGTTTGAATCAATATATTTTGTCAGAGGTAAATATAAGCTTTTGTGTGTGCGTGTTTATGTGTGAGTTATTTCTGTATAATTTGATATTCTACAGCAATACTTCATGAAGGCCCTAAGAAATAATTAAACCTGTTTTGAAAATGTATTCCATTGTTTATTTCAAGCATTTTATAATTTTTTTTTATTTTAGAATTACAGCACGTCAATACAAGGGTAATATCAAATATATGATAAAAAAATTATACAATGAATCCCCCCTAGCAAAAATTATCACCAAAATGCTATTTCAAATTATTCTTTGTGAACATGTATGGAAATAGAATTCAAAATGTTAATGAAATGGTTAATTTTCTGGGTAATTTTCCACAACTCATTTTCTATAGCTTACGTTTTTCAAAATAATATACATTACGATAGAAAATTAAAAAATTCAGCTTGATTTTCTTCAGGTATGTTTCCCAAACGACTGAAAAGGGCAGTAAATTATATGCATTGTTTTTACAAATTGATATTACCGTAAACTAAATACATAAAATTATCGAAAAAGGTTATTTCTTATACATTACGATTTCCTTCTCTTTCATTCTCCTTGATACAGAACTGCAATAATTGTTTTATTTTCCTTATTAGCCTTTATCCATTTATCTGAATAAAATCTTTTAATGTACCTCAACTATAAATAAATATTTGCAATTGGAATGCATTTTTAGATATTTCTATTTTATCTTTATACAAATAATATATTTCTAATATGACAAATAATATATTTTGAATGAAAACACATTTTTTATGTATCTTTATTTTGCAGCAATATTTGGAATTGAAAAAAAAGGCTATGTAAGTTATTGATAAATATAATTTTTTTACCAGGGAATTTAAATATTCTATTTCATTACATATTTTACTGGTAATAAACCTTTTGTAATAAACTTGTGTCGGAATATCACTGATATGTGGAAAAAGAAATCCTTTTTTTATCATGCAGCATGAGTCTGGATTTAAATAGGTGACGTTTTCTCTTTAGTTACGCTACTAACATGTATTTCTATATCTATTGATACGGGTGAAAAATTATAATATTACTCAATGAAAAATAAAATATTTGCAATTAAAATGCATTTTTGTTGTTATTTTTAATTTATCTACGTTCAAATAATATAATCATTATACAGTTACAGATATAACTTTGTAAAGTTTGAATGAAAACATTCTCTTTTTTTACATTCTATCATGCTGGAGTAATTAAATTTGAAAAAAAGGAAGCAAATTATTGATAAAAATAATTTTCAACAAAGAAGGAAATTATTCTATTCGTCACGTTTTCTTACGAATTTCCCCTTGATAGTAATCACTTTGCAATAAACTTGTGTTAGAATATTACCGATAAAGAAAAAGACATTCTTCTTTTTTTTAATCATATAGCATGAGTCTGTATTTAAATACATGACGTCATTTAAACAGGTGGCGTTATCTGACTTATCTTATCATTTTAAGATATTTTATTTCAGAGTAATGGATTGTACAGACTCTGGGCAGATAAATCCTCAAATACGTTTTAATAAAGAAACTCAAAAGTAGTGTTTTTGAAATTTTTTGAAACTTGGACTTGTGCCATTATTTAAGAATTAATTCAACATCGTAAAGCAATGCTTCTCAAACTTTTAATATTTGCCATGCAATATTCAACCAAAATTTTCATCACGCCCCCCTCCATATAATAATAATGTATTGAATTCAATAGTACTATAATCTGACGCTAAAGCTACAATACGACTTTAACCTCCTAAGTGCCATCGGCGAATATAAACGTCTCGAACAGCCAAAGCGTTAGTTGCCTCGGACGTATTTCTAAGTCTTACTGGGCATTGCCATCCATAACATTATTCCGAAGGATTTGGAATGCAATAAAAAGACCTTTACTGTGTTTGCGAAGGTTTTACTTATTTCCGAGAATTTGCTTATTTAATCCTTTTCTACCCCTGCCCCCCTTCCCCACACATAACATATGCGCGCTTTCGTGGAAAACGGTGGCTTTGGGGAGTGGATCGCGTAACTTTTAATAAATCTATTTGATTTAGAAAAAATATATCACGTATTGCTAATAATACCACCAACTAGCGTAGATGCTGAAAAAGCGTTTTCGACAGCTGGTAATTTTTTGCACATAATTATCTTTTAGGCTTAATGGCAGTACAATTAATGCATTATGGTTTTTTAAGATCACATTTCAAAAATTTGTAATGAATAGTGATATATTTACACTTTTATGTGATTTAAATAAATAAGATGTTCCTTTTCTTTTTTTTATTCTTTATATACTGTTATAATTTATAAGTTACAAATTATTTTTGTAATATTCACACTCTCTAATAAAACTGGCAAATAGAACAAAGAAAAACTCTTCTATTTTCTTTCTTTTCCTAAAACTTCTACTACCGGTATTAAAATCGGTATCCTGGTATTAAGATCTAAAAAATATCGAATACTGGTATTGAACTTTTGAATCCGATATTGCAATCCCTAGCTACAAGAAAAGAACCAGACAAAGTCCCTCTAGTTACAGTCAGCGCACACGACTGGACGCTCTTTTTTCTGACTCTATCTCTGTATCGAAGGTTCCTTATATAGCCTCATAGAAATTTTCGGAAGGGTCGATACCAGAGAATTTTCGATGGTTCCTTGGCCTTTCGTAGTCCTTGTATTATCTTCTGCAGTTGACACAATCTTAAAAAATAAGATTTAATTCATGCTGGTAACGAACTTTGAGTGTAAAACTTATATTTCCCACAAAAAGGAGTTTTGCTGCGGTGGAAACAACAAAAAAATATTAAAAGCATATTGTACATCAAGTATGAAAATTTTGTAGCTATAAGCGAAAATTTTACAGCTCAGTTAAAATTATTTTGCGCAATTAACATATTACTGAAAATTTTTTTGTCTAAATTTCTACTATGCCCTGTAACACACGATTATTAGTCTTTACTCAAAACATTCTCCAAAAAGGGAAACAATAACGACGAACTTCATTTAAGGTATCCGACTACGTTCGGAACCGTGATTTTAAAAAAGCGCATAAATGGATAATTTTCATGATATTTAGTATCACTCAGAATAAAATACATGCATAAAATTGTTTTAAGGATATTTTGACAAAAAAAATTATTTAAATATAATATTTTGACAAAAAATTAACTTAGAATAATCTTTTTTCCAAATGTTCTCCTTTTTAGAAAAATGGTTCTATTTTAATAATATTTTGCCTGTATATAGCTCAGATCTCTCTACAGAGGCTCAACTAGAATTTGGGGAAAATTCACATTATTTTCAGAGTTACCACCAATTGAAATAATTTTTCGCGTTTTTTTTTCTTAAAATTGCTCCCCTCTGTTGTCGTAAAATATGAATAAATCCACTTCTAAGTTATATATTTCAAAAATTCTAGTTGAGCCTCTGAAGAGAGGTCTGAGCTATATACAGGAAAAATATTATTCTAATAGAAGCATTTTTCACAAAAGGAGAAAATTTGGAAAAAAGATTATTCTAAGTTAAATTTTTGCCAAAACATTGTATTTAAGTAAATGTTGTTTGTCAAAATGTCCTTAAAACAATTTTATGCATATATTCTAATCTAAGTGACACTAAATATCATGAAAAATATCCATTTATGCGCTTTTGAAAATCACGGTTCCGAACGTAGTCGAATACCTTAAGCTAAACTGTATTGAAAATAGTTATTATTTGATCTTTGAAAAAAAACTTTCGAATACTTAGAATTTTTTCAATGAAATGTTTTCCGTGTTTAAAAAAACGTGGAAAAATTTCAGCTTACAAAACTTTAATTTTTCAATCACATCCAGAACTACTAACATTAAATTGAGTAAGCTTTAATTTAATCTCTACGAATAAGATTTCTTCTGGTGTAAAAAAAAATAGTAAAGATGCCGAGAATGAAAAACAAATATTAAATGCATTACTTTTTAATCTTTATATTCGATTTTTAATTTAAAAACTAAAAGCTTTCTGAATTATTTTATTTGATACGTGTTAACCTTTGAGTTATACATACTTGTTCTTTCTGCATACCTAATACGAATTCAATTAAGGTTAATACGTAACTTTAGAGCTTAAGTATTCTGTAGATCAATTCTTTGTTTTACAAAAGTCGACATACAAGAAGTACAATTAATTTTAAACTTTTAATATGATTATGAATTTCCTGTACATTTTATATATTTCTATATTGAAATAAAAAAATCATTTTAAAAAAGCTATATATTTATATAATATATATATTAAAATTATTATTTTAATTTCAATTTCTTAAAGTATACATTTTCGAAATCTTGTTACCAATAATGCCAATATTGCCAAAGTATTACCAATAATGCCAGAAATAAAGGAATCGGATAGTTTCGGCATTCTTAAGAATCGTTCAATGCTATTGAAATTGATTATGATAAAGTATAAACTTTTTTGGAAAATGAATATCACACACAGAAGTTTTTTTCTTTCCAATAATAAAAAAGAAACTATTTATTTTTGTTTATAATGCAGCAGTGTGATATTTATATGAACTTGTACCAACATCCCACGAAGACGATCGTTTTGGCGTGATCGGTAGCGTACTCGCATTTTCATTCGGAACAGGAGGTACCCCGAACGAACCTCCCTTCATTGGTGACCTGGACGTGATATGAACCGCATCCTTCACGCGCCGCAGTCGTGGCGCCACCTATCTCCCGCAAAAGCAACCAAACCGCCAAACATTGACGCAATCAAACCGTCAAACATTTACGCAAATAGCCGTTACTTCTCAAAACCGTCTCACACAAATGACGCAACTGCATACATGCTCGCCACGAATTTGGTATCATGCGTCCACCTATTCGCCGAAACACTGGCAGGGGAGTATGCAGCCGTGTGGTATCTATATGAACTTGTACCAACATCCCGCGAAGACGATCGTTTTGGCGTGATCGGTAGCGTACTCGCATTTTCATTCGGAACGAAAGGAACCCTGAACGAACCTTTTCCTTCCTTCAATAATATATCTATTATGTATTCTTAATCATTAAAAAATATAAGTTCCCTGCAGGCAATTCATCATTTTCTTTTTGAACTGAATGTTTTTCTTTATTGAATGACTAATCATTTTCCATCGAACGATTTTTTTTTTATTCCTGGAATTATAAAAATTAAAACTTTTATTTGTGAACTCAAATGAGAGAAAAATATACCCACATTTTTTCTATTTCTTCATTCTTAGGCAGTGACGCACACAAGGAGGTGGGGGTTCAGACCCCCCACACACACACTAAAGCCCTTGATTTTTTTTCCGATTGATTACAATTTTAAGTATATAGTACTTAAAATCTCAATCATTAACAAAAATTTTTAATTATTTGTTGTTAATGATTGATTTTATTAATTAATGCTAATTATTTATTCAATAATTAGTTTACTGTGTTTTGTTCCCGAAAATTGACAAAATCAAAAGGAGCATGATACAAGAATAGTGAACTTTCGACCCCGGACCCCCCTTTGAAAAATTCCTGTGTGCGCTACTGTTCTTAGGTAATACTTTTTTTTCTCGCGTCATTTAAACTTGAATCATTCAGTTATGAATAGCTCTATACTTTAAACCAAACAAGTAATATTGACCAAGAATAAACATTTCAATTCAAAAACACTATTAAATGTTACTGTTTGTTCTTCAGAAAAAAATTCATAGCTATGAACTGTCTAACTATTTACACTTTTCGAAAATATTTCATTTTAAATTACTTTTACTTTATCATAAATAAAGATTTATATATATATTTTTCTATTAAACTTCTCAGTATAATAAAAACATTTACAGCCAAATACACTTTGCCCATATAAAATCAGTTGGCTAATTGCATTATATTTTCAAGAAAATTATGTAAATATTTCCGTTTTTGCACTGCTAAATTATGATCTCAATGGTTGTTCTGTTAGAAACTAGAAGAGAAACAACTGGCTCTAAATGCATTATTTATAAAAGCTCAAATTTTTGTCAAGTTCTTATCTACCAGCTGTCTCAAATTCGTGAACTTAATTTTAATCTTATGCAAAAATTCTATTTTTTCTTAACTATAGAGTATGATAGAGAGAGATTTTATCTGAATTCTATAAATGCCTACAATAAGGAAAATTTCTACATGCTTGTTAAACTATTTTTTTTTTCATTTAATTTTCAAAAACATTTTCATACTTATTTTAGGAATCCTCTGATTTAGGTTATATCTTCAAGAAATATTTATAAATACAGTGGAGTCCAGAAAACGGCCTAATGTGGACCTAAGAGTGACCGAATTTGTGAAAATGTCGGCTTATCGAAAATAGAATTAAAAAAAAAATTCCATGTCCCCCCCCCCCCTTCCTCAAAAGAAATGTTTCCTTATAAAATATTGTACTGCACTTGTTTGTATTGTTTGCTTGAGAATGCAGCATAAAATAAACTGCCCAGAATACCCTTAAACAAGAAAAAAATACCTACTTTATGAAGACATAGAGCATTTACTACTTAAAAATTATATTTAATGAATGCGTAGTATACAGTAATTTACCAAATAATTGTACCGGAATAGGCATACCTCAGAAAAATTCTTAAGAAGGCTGTCTATTATGAAAATTAAATAAGAAACTTTGCAAACTCTTTTTTTAAAGAAATATGTAATGTCCTGTTGTGTCTTCCATACTGCATCATGCATTTTGCTGCTTCATCAAGAAGACGACGAAGGAATAGTAAGTCCATTGCCGACAAACACCTTATTCGAAATACTGAACGGCGGTTTCAATAGCTTTTAGTCTAAAGGTACTGATGGGAAGCCGCCGGCCCCTGAGATAGTTTTATTTTTTGCATTTGCCCTGTTTACAGGAAATAGGGATTACACAGGAATGTGGGTGCGTCTAGGTTCAACGGACCTTATGGCCGGCAAGGTTATGTTCTTGCGCTCCAATCAGGGTGGTAGATTTGACGGTAATGAATCCGTAGCGGATTCTTTTCGAAGTGATCTGGTCAACTTTAAAAGCTCGTGCACGACAATTCTCGGGGCCTTTTACTCCTTCTTCGTCTGCCAGAAAAAACCTCCACTTTCGGGAAGCTCACCTGCTACCCGAGGTCAATCCCATCCGTCGCTCTCTCCCTCTTTCAAAGCTAAGTAATATTCAGTTATGTGTCACTTAATTTTAATCTTATTGTTTAATAAATTAATTGTTACTTTAAGAACCGGCCTTTTTAATCTAGTGTACTGTTTTATTTGTCATTAAAGATCTAATGTTTAAACTTAAGCTATAGTGTGACGCCAAATGATAAATTAGAACCTGGGTATTATAAAATGGATAATAAGAATAAATTAATTTAATTTAAGTTAACCGGGCGTTGCATTAGTACTCAACCTTTTTTCTGCTGGGCCGCATACATATGTCAGCTATTTCACGCGGCCTGCATACATATGTTCGTTATTCCACACGGGCCGCAACCTGAGGATATTTGGAGAAGGGGGGGGAGAGAAATGCTTTAAGACCAAAATAACATTGCAAATTTAAAATGTGGAAAATTGATCAAAATATTATAACACCTGTTTTGCTTTTTTTATTTATTATTTTTTATAATTTTTATTTTTGTCACTAACATTAAATTAGAAGCGTTTAAGAAACACCCCTTCACAATTTCTGTATCAGTAAACTGTTTCATAGGATTATCAATAATGTAACAAACTTCATAGGATGTCTTTGTTATCGCTGTGATATTACTACTGACAAAACACTTTGTTGCTGTTGCAAAGTTTATTCAAGAAAGCCTGTTTATCACCTTTTGAAAGAGATCTTCTAGGAAAAGTGTCATTGAATGTGATTCCTGTTTATTGGTATTTTTTAAATACAGCATTTTGGTGACAAATCAAATAATTACTGATCCATGATTGTTTTTCACTACCAAATAGTCAACCTCCCAATCGTCTTGAAATTATCTATTTTCTTCGAATATTTTTCGCTTGCAAGATTCGAAAGGTATTTAAAAATTAGTTCCACCCATAAAATTGTCGCTATTCCACTGTTGTCTGTTATCACTAACCATAACCGGTCCAAATGGAAAAAGAATACCAATTCGGACTCGTACGACACCGACAGCAAACAGCGAAATTGATATATTTGATTTCTTGGCAAAGAATTTCCCACCAAATTTTTAATACAATGTTCTTAAAAGGTAAATTTCTCAGAGCAATAGGCTATGACCGGGCCACTTAAAAAGGCATTGGTGGGCCGCAGCTTGAGTATCGCTGCTTTAGTCTCTCACTATGCGATATTTTAGTTTATACGATGTCCTCAACTTTAAGTCCTTCAGCATTTCTCTACATTTTTTCAATAGCTGTGACAGCAGAAAGAATTTCTACATCGGACATTATGTCATGGATTTTTTTACGACTTACAATGGTGTGGCCAACTTATTCAGACTCCCGGGTTATCGAGAGCTGAGCTTTCAAGACTCTACTGCACTAGTTAAAAGTTAAGGAAAAAAATATTTTTATAAAAATTCTCTTCTCTATGTGTTTTTTTGCGTTTTTTTTCTATTAAATGAAACGATAATCTATATCTTGGGTTATATCTGTGTCGTGCCAAACCAATCTACCAGTATGAGTGAGCGGGCCACAGAGCGGGACATTTTTGAAACAATTCGTTTCATGTAGGGTTAGAGAACAGAGATCAATAATACAGATTTATAGGTTTATTATGTATTAATTTTGCATCATTTATAGATATTTTTAGCATAAAATAACAGCATCAAATATAACTCTTTCTCCAACAAAAATTTAAAAAATTAAAATTGTACTTATATAATGCTTTTTTAAACATGTTTTATAAAATAAGGAATATACAACTTAATGTGTAAGTATTTCCCTTCAATACAGTTGAATAAAAAGATAAAAACAAATCTTAATGCGAACCTAGTGCCAAACAACTCTCTACTTCTATATCGCAAAATCAGAGGTGCAATGTGTGACTTTCAATTTGACACGATTTTGAGCTTTCAGTTGTCAAACAATTACCTTAATGACTGGAAACATTTTTCGTGAGGAAAGACTTTTTACTTAAATATATAGAACCAAAAGAGCAGAAAGAAAAGTACACGCATATTTCTCCATAGAAACAATCAAATCTTTCCAGCAATGACATTCATTAATTTACAGATAGCTGTCAATTTATCTGTAGGGTTATATTTCAATTTTTTTCGGAATTCCGTAAATGTCTATAACTCGTGAGGGGGCTTTACGGAGTTTTTTCTACTAATCCTCTTGGGGAATCTTTGGGGCCATCAATTGAGTTATTTCACAGCCAACCTTCTCAAGAAGAAACCTTGATATGCAGATTAGTTAGTAGATATATAGTGAAGGCTTAGTAATCGAAAGGAAGAAGGAGAAAAGGAAGCTGAGTTGCTTAATACAGCGTGGTTATGGTAAGCATAAGATCTTAAACCCGTAATTATAGATCGGGCTATAAAAATAAGGAAGTTAGGATTCATAGGATAACTTTACTTAAAGTTAAGCGGTTAGGATTTCATGCGCTTATTCACATAAAATTTAGAGCTGCGATATATCACTCTGTATTTTCCCTCTATTGTAAGATTCTCTTTGATTATTATATTTGATAATAATAAATTGGATTTGTTATGGTTGCTTGGGTCATCAATCCTTACCTCCTACACATTTAGGTCGAGTATATGAAGATATGGCTTCCCCAAGTGGGAGGCTATCACAAAACTCTGCAGATGTTTGTCAAATAAAGTCCATTGCAAATTTATCAACTTCCATCCACTCAAAAACTGACAAATTTGGAGGGTAGTGCAGAGGGTCACTAAGAAATGTAAAGAGTGCCACATGTAGCACGCATGCCATAGGTTGTGGACCCCTGTTCTAGATTACATAAGTAGAAATATATAAGAAGACATTCCATATAATAATAAAAATTTCAACATTTTCTAAATCGCCGGTTTAACAGGTTACATAAAACATAACTTTGTTTTACTTTCATAAGGATAATTGACACACGGAAAAAACAGAGTTTTTGCTTAATACTGTATTTTTTTTTCCTGATATCAAATCCCTGAAAGTAATTTGGATCACATTATCAAGCAAAAAAAAGCCAATTTTCATATAAATTCGTGACCTTGTAACCCATATACTGGATTCAGAATGTAGAACAAATGTGGTTGAAAATTAAAATGAACTTTAAGAGGACTTGATACCCTTTGAGCAACTTTCTTTATTTATGTATTTAAAAACTATATTTTAGTTTAAACAATGTTTCTATTCAAGAAAATGATACGAGATGAAATTTTTCACATATTATTCACACAATTTTAAAATTTTAAATTCCCTGAAGAAAATTTGGAAAATTTTGAAATCCTACTCCTTTTGTAAAAATTAATTTTTTAACCTGAAATTTTTTTATAATATTCTTATGGATGTTCTAAACAACTTTAGGGATCGATTTTACAATAACTTTATTCGTTTTCGAGAAAAAAAATAAAATGTTGATATACAGGCTAAAAATCAACGAAAAAGCCCCCATATCTTATATTTTATTTTTTTTTAAAAAAAAGTATTCAGTTTATAGCAAAACGGATTCCTAATTTTATTACATGCTTTATTTTTAACACGTAGGGAAAAAATGGAAGTAATTGGTAAATAATTGTCGAAGGAGTAGTATTTTGAATGCACTAAGGTTTCGAAAAACACAAACTGAGAAAAACCACTATAAATACAATTCTGAAATAATAATTATTTTAAGCTTAATTAAACTTAAAATACCACTTTAAGATTTATACATTTTTCTTTAAAATAATTGCATTTTTATATTTTTTCAACCCACAAATTTTTATAAATGATCAACTTTTAGAGAGTACTAATTGCACAAAGAAATTCAAGAAAAAAGTTTAAAAAATTTTTTTTCTGTCACGACAGAAATTTTGGCTGTTTTTCTTCTTATAATATTAAAGTATCACATTTGTATGAAAAATATATCAAGAATAAGAACTGAAATTATAAAATTATTAATATAAAATGCCTTGATTTAAAAATTTAACAATCACACATTTCACAAAGAAAAAAAATGATTGTATGTATTGCCTCGGAAATATTCTGCTTTATATATTGCACATTCTTTTTTTAATGTTATTATTTCTCTTTATAAAATAGATTTTTTTTAAATCGAAACGCTTTTTTTAGCTTTTTTTTTTCTAAAAAGGGGGCGTGGCTGACTTGCCTAATTTGTTTTCAAATGAAATTTTATTCAACTTCTAACTTTCCGACATGCACAAGTGATATATCAATCGAAAGATAATAATGCAAAGAATAAGATTAAATGAAAATAAAAAAAAACGATGGGTCTGTGATTTTGGGGGTACCAAGTCCACTTAAATTTTAAATTCTGAAATTAAGGAATGGATAAGCGACAGTGCCCTATTCGAATTTTAAATTCTAGAGTCATGCTAGTATTACGAATCAATAAAGGATGTTTAAATTTAAAACACAATAAAAAAAGAAATGTGTAATTTAATTTTCTTCATCTAATTGAAATATTAATGAACCTGAGTTGAATATTAATTCCTAAATTTCTGAGCATTTCTTTAAACTAACTATTCCCAAATTTATGTAATAGGGAGTCTAGTATGTTTATAAAACTTTGTAACAGTTTAACAAATGCAATTGACTCAAAAAGTCGTTAGATAATGATGAAAGATTTACATATTTTAAATCGTTTCTGTCTAGATAAACTTGCCGAACTTTTTCCAGTTCTTCATTCGCTGAAGAAAACTCTGAAACTTGTTTAAGTAGTTAAAAGATCATTACGAAACGTAAACACATTCAACTATCGATTTCGAAAAACAACTGCAATCCAAGGACAAATACTTTGAAATTTCGTTTTGTGGAAATAGTTAACTATCTGGAGAAGTTTTTCGGGTAATCTCTAAAAATCGCGAGAAGACTCCCTATATTAGGAACAATATTTATTTTCGACGTAAAAACATTTATTCGTAATATTTAATTTCTTATTATTCAAAAATTTATTTCTTATTATTAAAAATGTGCCAGGATTTTAATGAGATTACTTTTATCCAGACGGTAAAATGATTTTTTGTTTAAATAAAAATTCGACGCATTCTTAAGTTTGATAAAAATAACATTTTCCGATTTAATTATTCTCTAATTTAATCACTGTAATAATTAAAAGTGCTGTACGTTTTCCCGCCTGAAAAATCTTCTGTCTATGAAGATAGCATTATGTATAGTTCACATTCACACGTGCACCCCTAAAATATTTCGAAATCATTTTATCTGACTTCACACGAACATCCGATGGCCGTAAGAAACCCAACACTGGATTACACCTTGGAGCTAGAACCCCGAGGGTAATTCGAAGTGTAAGAAGGGACCGCCACACCTCAAAAGAGTGGAGAGACAGTTCATTTTTTACAGGTATTTTTTTACAGGTTTTGTGTTTTTCTTAGTGTATCGTTTTTATTTAAGTTACCAGGTTATCAGTCGACTGTTGTTAGATTTTCTACTTTTTAAATACTATAAATACTCTCTAATGTTAAACGTTATTTACTTTGTTTACTCAGACACAGGTTGATTTTATATTGAGTTATAAGTTTAATATTTAAATATTTTTACGTGATGTGTAAAGGTACATTATGTTATGATTTTGTAATTCCTTGTATATATATATACATACATATCCGGCTTGGGGCCCAAGATCTGACCTTGCGGGGGGCCCAATTATTTTCCGTTATGCCACTGTATACAAGTAACATGTTTATGAGTTTAGTAAAGGAGAAATATTAATTTTGAAAATTGTTTTTTCAATAAAAATACGTTTATTTTTCATTTTTTATCGTATTAATCTTATTTTTTCTTATTTTTTAGTATTAAATTTATCCAATGCAACCACTAAATGTTTTCATAACAAATTGAAATGATGAAAAAAAAAGATGATCCGTGGTAAATATGGAGCTAATAGCCCTACAACAGCTATACAGAAGTAAAATATGCTTCAGTCTTGAGTGGACGATATTGTAAGGAAAAATAAAGTTTCAATTTCTTCTCTGAGATAGAAAACATATCCCATTTGTAAACGTTTCTGCAAGTTTATTTGAGGATGGTCATGTCTCAAAGGAAAATTAGGTATGGATTTCCTATTTCTTTTCTTTTGCATTCATTTGTGTATGAAAAAGAAAACATGTAATTTATGCGTACTTTTTTATACGATTAAAAACTAATGACTAAAAAAGTTTTTAAAACACATATTGAAAAAGGAGCAATGTGTTAAAACATAATATTATTCTTTTACTGTCATTATATAATCTCAAAAAATTTTAAAAGGTTTAGAAAAATTGACCTTATTGTTTGTGATTAAACCTTATGTGTTTAAAAAATTATAAATAATGTGAATGTTTCCAACCGTTGGTTAGAATGGATAGAATTTAAGTTATTTTTAGTTTATATTAATATGGTATTTATATATATATTAATCTTATTAAAGTCGAGATGTGTAGGTCTTAAAACGTTCCTTATTAACTCAGAATTCTCTAATGCAAATTAAATTCTGCATAATACATTTATTCAGATTGAAAATCGGGAATAATATATTTGGTCAATGTTATGTTAAAAAAGTATTCGCTAACGCTTGTTCGAGTTTTTTTTTCAAGAAAGATGCTATATTTGGACTGTATTTATATTTATTACGAGACGGTGCTATTCGCACGCTGTTCCTAGATAGAAGCTACAACAACTGCTAGCGGAGGATTCCATCAAAACATTGGAGGAAGTGCTCAGTCGGTGGATGGCATTCGCGACAAAAAGTAGGTACAATTACGGACTGAGCAGTTAATTTTAATTCATAACGAGCATCCGTTGCTGTTCATGTTTTTAGGGTGATGGCAGAAATCTCTTATTAAAAGCCAAGAATAAAGGTGATTGTTATTCCCCGCCACAGACTAACTTTTGACCATGACCCATCATGCGAATTTTAATCTTCTCATTGCACTCAGTTCTTAGAAATAACGTTACTAGTCTACAGAAATGCTCGTCGACTGTCCACAGAATGCGTAAAATCTAGCTGTTATCAATGACTTTAACAGCTTTAAATACCGGGCGCGGAGTTCATTAGAAAAATCCAGCCATACTTTGTTGTCTTGCGCGTGCAGCATATGAACACGTTGAAACTAATGTGGAAATCTGGAGAACTGACCGCAGAACTTCGCAAACTATAGAATTAGGCACGTCCAGCGTACGTGAATTCCGTGTGCGGTTGTTTCGCGAATATCGTTCCTCTCCTGGTGCTCTTCTACAGCAACTGCAACAAAAACAGAAGTACACTTAATACGAAATCGATCGTATTTGAAGCCAATTTCATAACATTTATGTATCAAATCCCGGACAGATCCTCTTCGTAATTGGTGGTTTCCATACAAGATATGCAATGCCTTCCTTTTGTCCATTTAGGAAATAAAATTTTACTATTTTGAAACGCTTTTTCACAACAAAGGAAGGCATAAAGACGCAGCAATAAAATTGCAGTGCCTTTTTATTAGTGTAGAGCAGTGTTTTTCAAAAACTTGTTTTATACTTGCCTACTTATCATCACTGCTCCATGTAGCTCACCTTCATTCCGTAAAATTATTAATGCTTGTATGTGCAAGTACAATAACAAGATCAAAATGTGTGAATACATTTCATTCATAATTATAAATACAAAAATATATTGTACATTGGTAATCATAAACATTTAATTAATATTTTAAAACGATATAAAACTATGGCACACCTCGCCTTAAGAGCAATCTTGCTAGAAGCATATTAAAATCAATATTGTAATTATAACAAATATTATTTAAAGTCAATTCCTACATAGTTCAACAAAGAAAAATTTCTAGTTACTTTTTATTAAATAGTTTCAATTAATACAAATATGTATAATACATATGACAGAATCACAATATTAAGTGGCAAAATAAAAAGCGATTTTCTCCTTTCTATATAAGTGTTGTAGACTATTTTTCTGTGTGTGTTTGTGTTGCTATTTAAATTTAATTATTCTAACAAAATAATATAGATAAAACGAAATCACGTTGTCAGAAATTAGACCATCCCAGTTGGGATTCGAACTCACTAGCCTTTGGATTAGAAGTCCAACGCGCTATCCACTGCACTACTGGGACACAGCTCATGATTTTCCTTTCTATATAGAATTTCTACTCTTATTTTTGTTTGTTACTATTAATTATTTTTTAAATTTAATTAATGAATTAATATTTGAAAAAACTGTATTAACATCAAGAATCATATATATAGGGAGGGAGAGAGTGGATAGTAGTAATTGAAAAATTGAGCGACAAACAAAACAGTATTGCCAACCTTATTGAAGCCCGTTATAGTACGACAGCTAAGTATTTTACAGAAATAATATTTAATTGGCTAGTCTTCAGAAGAATTATTTAAAAATAAATTCCTTACTTTTTATTTTAATTATATACACTCAAGAACATTGAAAATAGCGACCCAAGAAGGAAGCTAAGTACAATCGCGAAACTTTGCAAATAAGTACAGCGTAATGTGATATGCAAATGATCCAAGGTTTGTGTCAATACGCAAGCTCATACACATTGAGGTGGCGCTACAATCAGGAAGAAGGTGCTATAAAAGCCAGCGCAAATTCGAAGATTCATAAACGTGACAGTTACCCGCCGATTGTAGGAAGACTTTGGTAAGCGAAACATGCCAGGTAAATGTGCTAGAAGACATTTCTCACAGTTAAGCGAGTTTGAGAGAGGCCTGATCATATGGATGAAAACAGCAGGCTGGTCGACGCGCCGTGTTGCTGGCCAGGTGGATCGTTCGGAGTGTGTCGTTAGAAATTGTTGGGAGCAGTGGACACGAGAAGGTACCCACGTGAGGAAAACCGGGTCTGGAGCGACCAGGAAGACCACGAGGAGAGAGGATCGAAGGAGCGTGCGGCAAGCACTTGGGGACCCCACAGTGACTCGTTCAATGATACGAGTAGACGTAGGCATAGCAATTGTTCCACAAACAATTTCCAGACACCTTGCAGAAGCAAATCTTAAATCCAAGTGCCCTTTCCGTGCACTCCCTTTAACACCGGAACATCGGCAACTGCGTCTACAGTGGTGCCAAGCCAGATCAATGTGGAATGTCACAGATTGGCAAAAGGTTGTGTTTAGTGATGAATCTCGGTTTTTTGGGGGGACAGATGATAGCCGTGTACGGGTGTGGAGGCGCCCTGGTGAGTGGTTCAATTCCCCCCACACTGTTCTACGTCACACTCCCCGCACAGCTGGTGTAATGGTCTGGGGGACCATAGCCTATGATAGCCGGTCCACTTTAATTGTGATGCGTGGAACCTTAACGGGCCAACGTTACGTTGATGATATTCTTCGACCTCATGTAGGACCTTTTTTATATGGTCTCCCAGGGGCAATTTTCCAGCAAGATAATGCTCGTACTCATACAGCAAGAGTTGCTCAAGACTTTCTACGTCATTTTCAGACTCTTCCATGGCCGGCCCACTCCCCCGATTTGTCCTCTGTAGAGCACGTGTGGGATCAGCTAAAACGGCAGATACCATCGTGTCACTCTGTACATGATTTAGAGTTTGATGTTCAAGATTTGTGGGCCCATCTGCCTCAGGACAACATAAGGTGTCTAATCAACTCAATGCCGGATCGTGTGACGGCATGTATTGCAGCTGGAGGTGGTCCAACGAGCCATTGAAGTTGCCCAGTATTTGTGTCGTTGCACACCCTGTATTCGTTTAATTGTCTTGTTTTTTTAGATCAAGTGAATCTCTCATGTGTGTCTTTATGTATATTAAATTTCATTTCAATCCGATGCTTTCTTCTTGGGTCGCTATTTTCAATGTTCCTGAGTGTATATTAAAACTTTTTTCAGCATATAAAAATATTCAAGAAACAATTATTTACATGTTTTAAAATAGATATAACCCTTTTAAAGTCCTACTGATTGTCTCATTGTGGTGGGAGAAAGGGGGTTGTGCTCCTGGGCGGATTGGGCAAAGTACGTAAAGAGTTCTCTATAGAAAGGGTCACCCTAAACGTGAAGGTCATTCCATTATACTAAGCTAAAATCCGTAGCAATAGGTGCCAAGACAGCCAGGGACGTCTTAAGACTTCTCGAGGCCCTGGGCCTTTACACAAAATTACGCCCTGGGACCCTACGCTATGGAGGTTGTGTACGTCCCTGAGCCCCTACATATGATCCTTAAAAGTAGACAGTCCATAGCATCAAATACTAGTGCAAACAGTTATCCAAAACAAATAAATATGTATGACTTATAATCACACAAACCTGCTCAACCAATAGCCGCCTTTTGACTGAAGAAGTAATGATGATGTATGGTGGTAGGCCTAAGCCATACATGGATGACGCTCATCACATGTAGCCAGTTGACATATCGTCCAAATTTCCCAGTTTTTCGGAGAATACAATTGGTAAAAAAATTTGACCTTTGAAATTCTTGGAATCATTATCTTATTAAGGGTGATTCAAGAACGAGACGAGGCCCCCATTTTGGCTAAGGTTCTGGGCCCGGGTCTAGTTGGCTCATTCTTTAAGGCGTTCCCTGAAGACAGCTTCTGTTGGCTCAAGGCTCCGATCCTTGAATCAACGAAGCTGCATATTTCCTGCTCCCTATGATGCCCTGCCAGTGGTCAAAAGTGCATCTCGTTCTCGGAGAACAAAAAGAAATTCTCCATCTGTGCCAAGTGTCAGAAACACCAGGCTTCTCCCGAGCACTCTTGAATTGTTTGGATCTCTCTAAAAAGGATATTTCTACTGATCCCTTTTTCGTGCTTTTCTGTTTAAGAGTCCACGGTCTAATGGGCCTTGTTTAACTCAGTCATTTTAAAAAGGAAATGCTGCTTTTTCTCTTTTAAAATTGTGCAATAAAATTATTGTCTTCCCAATCAAGGAACGGAAAATTGTATTGTGCTGCCATCTGAGATTAATTTGTGTAACTAAAACTAATTTTTGAAGTTGTTGAAATTTTCAAATTGCGTTCTCCTGAAAGGAATAGTTAAAATTTATGTAATCGCTTCTAAGTTTTCTCAGGTTTTAATATGTGAATATGAAAATTTATAAATTGAATCTTTTGCTATTTGATATCATAAGCTTTTCTTAGTACCATCTTTTTCTGAACAAATTCAAATCGTTGCATGATTAAATAAATTTAAATTTACTATATACAAAAATCAACTTACAAAAAAAATATTTTTTTACTCTAATAAATAAATATTTAAATTACAATTCTACAACATAATGAGAAAATTTTTTTAAAAAAACAGAGAGAGTTTTAATCATCATAAAAAAGTAAAAATAAAAATACAGTCGGATCTTTATATAACGAAGTCGCTAAATCCCGAAAAAAAGTTCGTTATATGGAAAATTCGTTACATAGATATTCATCTCTTGGTATACTTTATAAACCACCTAAAACTAATTTTAAATTCATGAACCTTATATATTAAAAAAAAGTAATTATTCAAACCTTTTTGTAAATTAATATTTATTTATTTTATATATCTTACCCATCGAAAAAAAAAGAAAAAAACTTTGTACCAAAAATCCCTTCAGGCATATTTTCCGTATCTTTTCTTAAATTTTTCTAGCCTTCCATTGCCACCTATAAATTGGTCGTATCCCAATGCCTTCGCAAATTGAGGAGCTTTCTCTATTACGAAAGGTCCAGAGATTGGAACATTTTTATCTCGCATTGTGTGTATCCACTTCAAAACTGCCTCGTCGATATATGTTCTTAAACGTTTCGAACAAGAATTCGACAACTATACTTTTGTACCTTATTTCGACTTTTTATAATAGTTGATAAGCTGTTCGGAATATTTTAAAATTTTAAAGCAATGTCTTTTTCTGAAGACTATCCACTTCCTGAAGAATTAATTTTTTTTCTTGATGCTCAAGCATTTACGTTTTGATATTTTCGAGCTACAAGAAATGAAGTTACCAGTACGACTGATCAGCACTACAAATGAACGGAGGTCAGTTCAAGGACAAGGGGACAAGAGACAACTCCACTGAGGGTGAAAGAGAATATCGAAGATGAATGTAGTGAACTGGACAATGGAGATTAAAGGTCACACTTCTTGGATGAAACACCCAGAATCCTATTGCTCTTGGCGTGTTAGGCGCCTAATAAAACCAGTTCAAGATTTGTGACCACCATAAAATGTGTTAAGAAAGAATATCTTGAAATGTCCAGAAATAAAAAGAAGTGAATCTCAAGAGAAAAATTTTGCTATATACAAAATGCACTTCGCTGTTGGGAGGTCATTAAACGAATAAAATCCTGAAATGCTCTTGGTTCCAGGAAAAAGTTCGCTACATAGAAAAATTCACATTATAGAGGTTCGTAATATGGAGTTTTGATATATTAAAATTGAGAACGAAATTTTAAAATGTTGAAAGTGAAGTTATATTTCAGTTGAGAGAAATTCTGAGCCCATGTAATGTATTCTGTTTAATCAAGTGAACATTTTTGCATTCATTGAAACCATCGTACTTAATTACATTATTTCTATTTTCAAATTGGAAAGTAAATTGCATTTTAATTTGTTCAACCTATTCTGAATACTTGAAATTGAATTTAGATAGGTTTTGCCAACGTACAATACCTATTTTTTTTCTATTAGTTTTGTATGTATACCCTTCATAAAGTTCCAAAAACAATTTTCAGTAACCGAAGCAAATGTTCTCTCTTTAGGAAAAAAAATACAAGTTATTTACGTATTATCGCCAATAGGCCTATCAACCTATGGGCGACATTATATGAAACGGAGCACATGAGAGCCAATTCAGCGAATACAATACATGCTAAGTTGGGGTTGCCAACTTGGAGAGTTATCTTGAACGTTGGCGAGTATTGCGATAATACGAAAGTACTAAATACCATTTATATGAATGGTGTGCATATACAGATATAAGAATCTATCCATAATTAAGAATTATTCTTCTACATCTGCATTCAATGAATTTAAATATTTATATATATATTTCTTTAACTGATGGCTATGAACACACTAATGAGTTTTCAATACTTATTAGGGGCGAAAAAGGAATAGGCTAAAGGAATAAATATATGAAAGATTATTTTGAAAACTGTTGATGTTTTAAGCAAACTAGTAACAAATGTATGATTACTTATTAGAATTCATTTTGGACAAATAGAATCTATTTGGCTAAGTTTTCATACAATTTATATTCTAAAGCTTTAAAAAGAAAGAAATTTTAAAAAGTGATTGCAAAAATTGTGGCAAACGTGAAACAAAATTTTAAGATTTCTTTTTAGAAATTTGATTATACAGTGTTTTTTTTAAATTTTAACTCCTTTATAATTATACCAGAACTAATGGCATGATAAGGTATTTTTATTAAATGCTATTTAATATGAGAGTTAAAAGATGAGTTGCAATATTAATATAAGTTTACTTATCAAATTAAACAAGGAAAAGTTTATAATTTTTTTTTCATTTTAGTTAAATTTTTTTTCAGTTCCTTTCTTTTTCATTCATTTGTCCTGGATACTTAAAATTTCAGCAAGTAGATTGTTGATTTACATTAACTTATTTCAAATGCCTGTTTTCTCCTTTATCTTATTTTGTCATTGTATTATATCCAATACTTTTTCGCTTATCTACTTTATCAGTCTGAGCCAATATCAACAAATCACATTGATGAGTATTCATAATTTCGCGCGTTTATCGTTCATAACACATAAAAGGTAAAACTTGTTAGGCACTTGCAGAATCCAGTGTTAATTCTAGTATAATCAGAATGTTATTATTCGCTTATAATTTTCCCAGACATTTCTGAGTAACTTCGAACTATTCTATAGTTGTAAATTAATCGTTCTTGAAAGTTATTTTTTAATCTATCCTTAATGTTTAAAAACTTTACTTTTATAGAATTAAAAACATAACGTTAATAAAAAAAAATTACTGTATTTATTTATCCTCGATCACTATTTTTAATAAACGTTTTGTTGTTCAAAAATTAAATTCATGTGTCAATATTGAATCTTTTAATACATTGATCAAGTGTATATATAATACATTTTTTTAAAAAAATTTCTTATTAGGTAAGTATTGTAACTATAGCATATATTCTAATAAATGTTTTGTTTGGAATTTTTTGCAAAGTTTAACTAAGAAGACTCATGTTTTTAGCTACAAAGAATCAAAAGGTTTGGTTGATCGTGTTAAATTCTCAATCAATCAAATATTTTCATTTAATGTAACCCCTTAACATAGTGTTTCTTAAAACGTGGGAAGCGCTCTTCTAGAGGGGCATGATAATTCAACGAGGGAGGCACGAAGATAATGAAAAGTCGAAAAACAAAACATTATTTAAAAATATTTTTAATTTACAGAAAGGAAACAATACAAAATACATTTTGACACAATAAAAAATAAAATACGCATTTACACTGACATAATCTAGATATATATTATAAATGCGACAGTTTGTGAGGATGTTTGGCCGTCTTTCTCGCAAAAACAACTGAATGGATTTTAAATGAAACTTTACAGTAATATAGCTTATACAACAGAATAACACATAGGCTATAATTTATAAAGATATTGTGGGAAGTGTCCAAAATATAACGATATTTGTCAAGTAAGTAGGAAAAAATTCTGCCATCTGCAAGCAATTCTAGCGTGCACTGCAAAAAAGCCCACGACAGCATATATCTATCTTTTGTTTGTGAAGAAATTCTTTTTGTTTTGGCTATGCAAGGCGCTCGCTTCTAATTCATTCCTGTGATCAGCATAATCCCTAACTTTTTTTTTCTTTTAGAATAAAACTAAGTTTTGAAGGGAGAGGTTATTATAAATCTTTCTTTATTTGAATGTTTTTTTAATAATTTTATTATGCACATTTGGTAGTAAGAAATTGATCTTTCTTCAAAATAAATGCTTTTATCGGTTCTGGTACTTAAAGAAAATAAACTTTTTCTTTCACACTACATCATTTGGACAAATTTTCAAAATTTGTTTGTGGTTAGTAAATTATAACGCTATAATTTTAATTGAATAGGCAGATATTACATTTTTAAGTATAAAAATAATTATAACTACTGTACTGTATTTTTTGGAGTGAGTGAGTGAGTGAATATTAACGTTGCAGTGTTCAGCTACACGAGGGCTTTTGGTAACGGACCACGTAATTTGGAACCATGGTCAAGTGAAGTGGACGACACCTGAGCTAGAACCCCCTTCTCCTAATTACCACACCACACCAACTTAGAAGGAATATTCTACCAATACTTAGCAGGAATATTCTTTGAAATCCACTCTTCCGAGATATATGGCAGCACGGGTTCTATGACGAGTATTTTAGAGGGGGAAAGCGAATAGTTTTGCAGCAGATATTGCGTTTTCAGCTGACGGCGTTTTCAGCGGATTGCAAAGATTATTATTTTTGTCCCCAAAAAAAAGCTTATGTCAAAAATTTAAGTGTCTTATGTTTTTGTATGTTAATGAAGATCTTAGAAAATGATTTGACTATTTATTTTAAGTGAACGGTGTATATAATTAATTTTACAGTGGAATATCTTTAATTAATTTATTAGCTCTACCGGATTAAATTTCCCAAAGTGGAGTATTTTGTTTATGTATATCCCTTAATTTTCAATGTAGTGATCCAAAAAAAAAGTATTGTATGAAAAAATCTGCAGTAAATCATAATGCGTTGAATAAAGTATTAACGTGCACCGCACCCCTACACGGCGGGTCTTACAAAGCTCTAATAAAGCTCGAGCTATGAAAGTAGCTAGACATTCGCCAGCTTGACTCTATCGAACATTTCGCTATGTTTTTCATTGAATCGCCATTATAATTTAAGAAACGGCGTTGCTTGCGAATATTACAATTTTAACATAAAATAAATACAACAGAAAGTAATAGTAATGTATTACAGTTTAAGATATAAATTATTTACACTATTCTAAGCGTTCATTACGCAAAACATTTAACAATGTGTTACTTTTGTTGAGCAGAGATCAGCTTAGGAAGGTATTTTCAAAAATCGACCCTCAAGAGTGTTACGGGGAATTATAAATAAAAAAAATCCTTTTTATCAGCTATTAGATCTACATACTTAAAATTTAACAAGGTGTTTTTTCTTTCTTTTCTTTTTTGTTTAGCTGAGGTATGCAAAAAGCCTTTTTTTATTTAATTTGCAATTCACTTAAAATTAACTCATTAAAAACTTCTTTATCCTTCAATCTGTGTAGTTTAATTTTTCAGTTCACCCGTGCGAAGAACGGGTATACCAGCTAGTATATTTATAAATGTATCAGTACTGCACAATGTATGTGATAATTAATTTTTTTTTAACAATACCAAATTAAGAACAAGTTTAATATTTACCAGTGACTCCATGGGCTTGTCATATGTAAAATTATATAAAAAATTTAATACCTGTCTTGATAATTTGTACGGTTTATAATTAAAGTCTCATTGAAACTTTACGTCAAAGTACTTTTTTTTAACTCAATACAATGTTATTGTATGCAGAGGGGGGCGCGATGAAAATTATGACTGAAAATTGGGTCGCAAATATTGCAAGTTTGAGAAGCACTGCATTACTGCATTTGTCCACTTCTGTCAAGGGCGAAAGTTACCAGCAAAGTTGCACATGTCCCACGGGCGATCTTGTATCCAGCGCAGAGGCGGGAAACCTTTATAGATCGACATGTCATTTTTTCTTGAGATATGTTTGATGAGGTATAGGCGTACCGTCAAATAATTTTGACTTGTGATTATTGGGAAAATTATAAAACTAATTACTAACAACTCAAAACTTTTTATTTACTACGAAAAAAGACCTGTTGTGTGTGTGTGTGTGGTTGAAAATGTTTTAGTTACACGTGTAATTCAAATTAAAGTAACATTAGTGTGACTTATGTTGTTGCAGATTGGAAGACAAATAACTTGTATTAGGATTGTAACATGTTACTTTTAGTTAAATTGCAGGCTGAATTGGAGTCATCTGCTAAATGGTTTCTAAGCAATTAATTATTTGTGCTATTGTTCACTTATTAGACAAGAGTATTTGTGATTTGTTTCAAAATGCCGTTTTACGGACGATATTCTGCTTACGAATGTTCCAGAACATAAAACACACACCACTTTCTTGCCTTTACTAATAGTTTCACCAAGTTTGAAATTCTCTATTACACTTACTATCTTACATTTTTTGTTTTAAATTAGCCATGTTGAATAACGGTTAATAATCGTAAATATATAACACTAATAAACTTTAAAATACAGTTGTCTCAAAGAAATTAACTACGCTATGCGAAGACAAATTTTGCATCATCCACAATCCGTGGACATTTCAGTCCACGACGTAACTAAGGCAAGACAATAACAAATGAGTTTGCGCCTCGAGACCGATCACTCGCGTTTGTTCGTAACACTTCATAGGGAATTATGTTATTTTGAAATGAAAAGCAAACCAATGTGTGTGATCGCTCGCGTGACATGGATAAACCCACTTCTAAGTTATATATTTTAAAAATTCTAGTTGAACCTCTGTACATAGGTCTGAGCTATATACAGGCGAAATATTATTATAATAGAAGTATTTTTTTCAAAAGGAGAATATTTTGAAAATGGGTCACTCTATGTTCATTTTTTGTCAAAATATTGTACTTAAATAATTTTTTATAGTAATACTATTCTTAAAAACAATTTTATGCATGTATTCTAATCTAAGTGACACTAACTCTCACAAATATTATCCATAAATACTCTTTTGCAAAATCACGGTTCCTAACGTAGTCGGATACCTTAAAAGTAAATCAAAATCAGCATTCCCGTGGTGTCTTCTGCATTTTCGAGAAGGGCGTGACTTGAATCTCGTATCTGGAGCTTTCGATTTCAAATATTCATTTTTTCGAGTCATATCTTTTTATTCTGCATGTAATTTTAATCGCACGCTGCTTCTTCGGCATAAATGATGATGCTTTGACCTCTAATTTTGTTCTCTTAATTTTGAAAACTTGATTTTTCTTTTATATAACGTAACAGACTTATACACTCTTTTAAACATATCCTGGCAAAAGAAGGTACGTATGCTTTACCTTTTAAAAAACCTTTAGCCTTAAATTTGGATTCTATTGTCGTCTAAAACAGTTTGATATTATGCGTTATTTTTAAATTTTGCAGATTAAAATTAATTTTTTTATATAAAAACTTGTTTATTTATTTTAAAATGTCTAACTTATTAAGCAGTTTTTAGTTTCAAGCACTCTCATCTGAAATGCTATTTATTAAAAAGCTGAAACGACTCAAAAGGCTTTTTGTACAAAGCGAGTAAAAATGAGGGACTGGATTTTAAAGAAATTATATTTTAGAAACTATTGCACATATTACAATAAGTGATATATGAATGTAAAGAGAGATATATCAAATTTTTTTCCATCAGTGATCAACAGAACATTCAAGATCGCTGTCATTGAAATCCAAACATGGTGATAATGACAGAGAAGTTTTTTTGCGTATTAGATTAGAGTATAGACAAGTTTTTTCAGTTTTTTTGGTGCAACGTTCATTTAAAAATCGCTACAGAAAAGAAGCACTATCCAAAAAGAGGATTCTTCTATGTTATTATAAATTTAAGAAAACAGGTTGCTTGTGCAAAAACAAAAGCAGTTGCCGGCTAAGCGTCTCGGAAGAAGCAGTGGAGAGAGTGAGGCACTTATTGTAGTAAGTGCAGTAGCTTCTATATCATGATCTTCTTAAAATCGTTTTCATCATTTGTACTCACTCTGTATATTAATGACATTTGATGAAAAATGAACAAAAACTGAGCTACTCAGGTGAGAAAAATTTAATGAACAAATGTATATTCGTGGATTTTTCAAAAACTGCTGAGCTATTTCAAATGAAATTTTGTATGAAAACACTTTAAAATATTACTAGAAGCATTTTATAAATTAACGTTCATTATCATGATTTATACTCATAAAAACAAAGTAATCCAAACATGATGTAGCAAAATGGAACTTGTAGAAAGTTTAATATGGGGTGTGAAATTGACAGCAATGCAGCTTTCACGACGAACTTTCACGCTGTTTAACGTTTTATTTTTTAAATTTTGTGACAATAAATCCTCTTCACCTCCAAGGCAATTAGGTTGGGGAGTATTCTGGAAGGGGCCTTCCATTATTCACCCAAGAACATCCCATACATGTTCTAAGTGATTAACGTCTGAGGATCTTGCTGGTCACGCTATCTTCAGCCTATATTTGAGTGGATCATCATTATCAACCATAAAAATGACCTGTATATCACAGTTTCACTGAAAAGTCTCAAAAGGGGCTCTAACGACTCATCTTTATACGTCAAAACAGTTATATACCTCCTTGAAAATCATGGAGCTCTGTGCGCCCTTCCAACATCACGTCACCCCTGACTATAACACTACCACCTTCGTAGTAGTCTACTTTTATGATGATAAATGGGAGGAGTTACTAGTCCTTAGTTTACTGGTGACCACATTGAAAATCAGTTTTCTTACTGAATTTCAACTCATAAGGAAAGAAAATATAGATTAACTGATCCCTTGTCCAAGGAGGATGTCTACACCATGTACAGCAAGTGTAGACATCGTCTTGGATGACCTGAAGTCTATGGGTGGAGACTATAAGTAGGATGAGGACACTATTGGTCTCCTGTCATCAAGTTTTGCTTCATTAATTCTTCGGTAAACAGTCTATCTTGTACGTGAGGTACCGAAAGGAGCGAAGACTCATTTGCAAGTTGAGTAATTGTTATATCTCAACGCGACTTGCAGTTAAAGTCGAGCAGCGATCATACTGACCTGTGGTAGCTCTTGAGCACCCCCCTCTAACTGGTCTTCCGGATATTGTTCCGATAATTTACCAAATATTCCCCTGTAACTAGTTTAACTATTTGGTTCAACTACAACTGGTTAACATCTTGCAGCCTCCTATTGGAATTGTTCTGCCTCTAATCTTCCTACTGCTCTCCATCATAATTCATTATTCAGATGTTGACTTTTTGTACCACTTATTCCGAAAGCCACAAAAATAATTTTAAGGTTTCCGACTACATTCGGAACCACGATTTTCAAAAGCGCATAAATGGATAATTTTAATGATATTTAGTGTCACTTAGATTAGAATACAAGCATAAAATTGTTTTAAAAACACTTTGACAAATTTTTTTATTTAAATACAATATTTTGGCAAAAAATTAACTTAGAATAATCTTTTTTCAAATGTTCTCCTTTGTGAAAAATGCTTCTATTAGAATAATACTTTGCCTGTATATAGCTCAGACCTCTGTTCAGAGGCTCAACTAGAATTTTTGAAACATATAACTTAGAAGTGGGCTTATTCATATTTTACGACAACAGAGGCGACCAATTGTAAGGAAAAAAAACGGGAATAATTATTTCAATTGGTGGTAACTCTGAAAATAATGTGAATTTTTCAAAAATCATAGTTGAGTCTCTGTAAAGAGGTCTGAGCTATATACAGGCAAAATATTATAATAGAACCTTTTTTCACAAAAGGAGAACATTTGTGAAAAAACATTATTCTATGTTAATTTTTTGCAAAAATATTATATTTAAATAAATGTTTTTTGTCAAAATGTCCTTAAAACAATTTTATGCATGTATTCTAATCTAAGTGACACTAAATATCATGAAAATTATCCATTTATGTGCTTTTTTAAAATCCCGGTTCCGAACGTAGTCGGATATCTTAAGCCTTCAGAAAGACAAACAAACCAAAAAGCGAGCAGATTATTCAGTTTATCCTACCAGTACCTGTCTTATCAGTTTTTTTTTTAATTTATATAAAATAAAAGAAAAAGTGATCGAATTTGATTAGATAAATTAAGAAAAGGATTTTTCTTTGCGAGAATTACCAATTTTCATTGAAAACTATTCAACATCTTTTGAACTTTGGTTTCTTAAATTTAACTCACCCTTACTTACAGTGGCGCACACAAGGGGGGGTCCTGGGGGTCCGGACCCCCCCGCAAATCCCTTGATTTTTTTTCCGATTGATTATAATTCTAAGTACATAGTACGTAAAATTTAATTAATTACTTGCTATTAATGATTAATTTTATTAATTAATGCTAGTTATTTATTAAATAATTAGTTTTTTACTGTGTTTTGTTCCCGAAAATCGACAAAATCCAAAGGAGCATGATACAAAAATGGTGAACTTTCGACCCCGGACTGCCCCCCTCCTTGAAAAATTCCTGTGTGCGCCACTGCACCCATATATTAAAAAGCTACGTGATAAGCACTTTTATTTACTTTATACCTCAAGCTCAAGCCGATTTTGAATGGTTAAAGCATGGTTTCAAATGCAGTAAGTTTATTAAAATCCCTTACGAAAGCGAATGTTTGAACACAATTTTAATAGTAAAAATTTATTTCTTAAAAAATTCATAAAATTTAAGCAAAATCACAAATATTTATAAATGTTGATTAATAATAATGCTCCAGAAAATATATTGTGAAGTAATAAGATGGTTATGAGAAATCCACAAAAAATAAACAGATGTGCTTGGCAAAATTGCATTTCACTTAAGAGTTATCAGTCAAGGATACCTTTTATATTATTATCAATAAGCTATATTAATCAGGTCACTGAGAACAAAAGAAAAACTGTTAACAAAAATGATTTAATCTTCTAAAAAATTGAGCCATTGATCATGGAAGATTACCTTTGATATCAAATAACTATTTTTATCAAACTTAGCACTTAATAGTAAAATTCAATTTGCAGAATATTTTCAATATATTGGAGAGAAGCAACAACTTTCATATCTTCATACACACAATGATTTATAAATAAACTATTGTTCAACTTCTTAATTACATAAGAGAATCACATGTTTTATATAAATATAATTTTTTTGTTCTATATTGTTAATTCAAATGAATACTTCAAATCAAAAAAAAATTTTAAAAAAATAGCTTAATACTGGCTATAAAAAAAAATTTCATAAGTGAAAAAAAATATTTTTCACTTATGAAATTTTTTTTCGAAAGCAACTGAATATTTTTAGCAGAAATACTATCAAACTTTGATTTCAGTTGACAAATATGAGCCATAGAACAGATATGGACGGATAAAATAATTAAACTGCGTTTGGGAAATGAAACTCATTTATGTCATGATATGAAATCAGTACTATTCTAAAACGTCTGAATCACTTCTGCAGTATAAGCTCATTTATTTTGTTCCATTTAGTTTTATTTTGCAGCATAAGCAAAAAGTGAACAAACAGACAAGTATATATAAACTACGTAAAGGCTAGGATGCACAAAATAAATTTCATTGATGATAATTCTCTGATGGAATATTTAAAAGAAAATTTTAACCAAAATTTTAATCGCAATATGTCAGTTCTGGACTTTGAATGAATGTCAAAAAGGATCTTGGTAATATATCTTTTTCCTTCTTTTTTTAAATTATAATAATATATTAATCACCAATTATAAAAGCCTATTACTTCGTAATATTATTTGAATATATCGTACTTATTAATAATTTTTTCATGAATTACGATCATTGATATTTCGAAGGTATTTTAGTTTTAAAATTATCGTCTGAAATAATCTTCCTTTTTAAAAGAATTTTAACTGAATTTTAAAAGTGCATCATAAAAAATACAATTTTACAAATATTACTCGTCAAAAACTAATATATGTGTGATACAATTTATTTTAAAAAAATTATTCTGCTACTTTCTTGTACAAATTTTAAATACCTGATACATAAAATTCATCAACTTAAGTGGAGCTAGGAAGTTTTATTTGCGTCATAAAAAATCACTTTTGCAGACTCATTCCTAAACTGAAAACAAATGTAGAAACACCTTTGCATGACCATTTGAGCTAAGTATTCAGTTTATTGTCTTTTATCTGTTCGGTTATCTTTTTTACGGCTAATCCTTTCGAAGTGTACGGCCACGAAGTTCTATTTTTAACAGTCATTCAATTTTACATCGGCAAATGATATTTAGTGATGTTCTGTTTTCCAAAGTGCATGTAAGTCTCTTTTTTACTTGTAGAACATTAATTTTAAAATGCGATGACCTTTTTAGGAAGATATTACTCATATCCTCTTTCTCGAAGACAGTACTGGATGATACTTCTTAAAAGTTCATTGTGATTTAACGTAAAATATCCATGACATAATAATGTATTATTTATAATTATACTAAGAATCCATAAAATGTGTAACCACTAAATATACTGTATTATATATAACGTAATTTGCATTCTTAACTACGCACTGTAGATTTAATTAGTTATATTTATGTGATGAATTTTTTTTAAAAATTTTTCATTTATCGATATATAGAGACTAAATAATAATTGGATGTATGTTTTTGCTGTGAAAATTATTAATGTTACGAATTTTCTTCGAAATTAATTGGTGTTTTTAAATTCACGCTCTCCAGATTAACAAATTTGTCTTTAAAATTTGGCAACATTTCCAATCGTACAATTTTATTCAATTTGAAACTGTAATATCTTTGTTAATAAAGATATCTATTTAGATCAAATTAATGTTAGATAAACAATTTTAATTGCATAAAAACTGTTCATGGCTACAAAATTATAGATTTTTTTTCTTTTGTTGCATAAATTGATCTTCAAATAAAAACACTTAAAAATTTGTCTGGGTGTATAATGGGTGTCAGGTTTTATTATTAAAGTCTATTTTTAGAAATAACATTTTAAAATAGTTTTCCTGACCATTTTAAATATGTCTACGATTAATGTGCTAATGTTGCTTGAAGCTTTTACATTTTTTACATTAAATTTATAACTAACACATGTTACGTGAATTTAAGAATAACATTAAGGTGAAAAATAGCACATTTATGGTATTTGTTGCTATTTATTCTAATCAAAATTTAAACTTACCTTTAGTCAGTGAAATAAATTTGAAAAAATATAAATTAAAATATTTATTGTTTTAAAACCTGCAGCTAAAGTCTACATCAGTTAGAGTTAAAATCCACATGCCCATAGCAGCAGTTTGTAATATGCTCGCTAGAGAAATCTATAAATTGATTCACCTAACTCCGAAAAAGTCTATAAAATCTAAGCAAGGACTTTTAAAATATATTTAGAATATATATATTAACCCCTTTGTTTTTTAAACTACATAGTGTTTGTGTGTGACAATAGATTTAAATTAAAAGTCAATAAAACATTTTTAAAAGTCTTATAAACACGAAACTGATGAAACATTTATATGTAAACTTTATGTTAACTTAACTAAAGCAAAAAAGAATCTAGCTCTTTGAAAAATACATATGGATTAAATTTAAATATATATATATTATACGTTAATTATTTTTTTAATAAATTTTAATCGATGTCCTATTTATATCTCAGCCCTTTTGATTTGAAAGGTTACAGATGACTGATTTCCATTACAATAAAATTTTAAACTCAAAATTTTAATTGAGTATACTCCTTGAGCTGCTATTTTTTGTTAAAAAAAATCTACTAGACGAAATATATAGAATATATAACGAATATTTTAGAACCTCATAATATCATCCAGATTCTCAAAATTAAGATTATGTGCGAGCGTGTGTGTTTGTGTGTATTCGAAATTATATATAAGTCTATATAATAAAAAAATGCAATATCAAAAATGGTAAATATGGTGGGACTGACATTATGAGAACTATAAAAGCAACACGTGTTAGGTGGCTAGGCCATTTGTGCAGATATTCCGATGCTTTTCGTACCAAAAAAAAATTCGTAAATTGTAGGGACCAGACGTATAGGAAACGACCACACACATGATGGTTAGACGATGTTGAAAAAGATCTCAATTAATGGGAATCAACCAATGGACGGTCATCGTGACTAATAGGGTCAACTGAAGGAGAATCAGCGAGTCAGCCTTTACCTGCAAAAGGCTGTTGAGCTCATGAAGAAATGCAATATCACAAAAATTGAGAGTGCATTTTTAAACCTGGCTTCAAAATATTCAATAATTACTGATTGCCTACTCTTTAATATTGATATTTTATTACATTGATATTATTCTCGTTTATTCGATAATGAGACGCGCGAAAAGTTATATTTTCTTTAATTTTTACAAAAATTCATCTATTTTTCTGCATTAGGAGTTTCTTTGTTGTTTCTTAAATCATATTCTACATTCGAAAACAGCTGCTGTTGTCACGACCAAAAAATACAAGGTCTTTTTTATTTTACGGTTTAAAAAAAAAGAAAGGAATATTTTTGAACTAAATATAGGTATTATTTCACGTGAAAATTTTGCCAATGATACGGTTATCTTATAAGCCGACAATCATTGAAAAAAAGAGTGAAACACCTTTTATTCTTTGAAAACTATAATCTTGAGTGTCACTTGAATGTCGAGCTATTCGTTTGTATTACCGTAATCAAAGAAATCTCGATGTATAGGATTGTTTATCGAAAGATTTAAGTAGAGGTAGAAACGTGACAAATAAAAAATGCAACTAATATATTTTCTTAGAAACACCATCACGTGAATTTCATGCTTTCTTTGTTCAACAGGTAACATTTTGTTTACTTAAAAAGTGACTTATTCTTTCTCTATTCATCTCGTAGATCAAGTATCGGAAATCTTTCTCTTGTTGGAAAAGTAGAACAATAGATAAATTATTTTCTTACATCGCTTACATTGATTTTGTCTTAAAAAATATTTTATTATGTTTAGGAAGTAATGATATTTTATTAAGATGAAATTCATGTAATGTTGACGAAATGAATTGAATAATATCTAAAAATAGTGTTGCTATCGGGGCTTTTAAATCAGTTGAATTTCGTTTTAAAAATTAATTTTATCTATAGTCCAAGTTTTATCATTTCGTAAGTTAGCCTTGTATTTTTTTATCTAACAAAATGATCGATGAACAAATTTATGATTCTTTTAAACTCTACGCAATTTTTGAACGTTCTGAAATTTATGAAAAAATAACACAGCTTTAATTAGTGAGCTTCTATTACGTAAAATAATTTTTAAATGAACCGATGACTGTAACGATAATTTTGTTAACATATAAGAAAAGAAATCTTTTCTCCCATTTTTTCAAATAAAATTAAGCATTAAAAATGTATAGTTAAAACTAATTAAATATGCTGTACATTACTTAAATTATGCAATAATGAATTCTCTTTGAATGCTCCTTAATTAATGAATAAATCAAGGAGCATAAAGGAACAATCCTTAACAAATAATATTGCCAATCCAGGCTTAGGACACATTAATATATTAATACTGCTCACCTCATTACTGATTTCTTCTTTTACGTATATCATACATTTTTATAGTTGTTTGGTTCCTCTTGGCATGTGTATTTTTTATTATTTGATTATCCCCTTGATATGATTGGGAGATTTTGTGCATAACATATGTATATCATTTTTTTACCTAATGATCAGATCTCAAACTCTGATTCTTATCTTTTATGTTTCTTTTTAGGTAAAGAAGGAAGAAAATTTCAGTATATATTTGTGTTGGTGTTATTACAACTGCTATGCATAGCAGTTAACAAGAAACAAAATCGGTGACACCATGCCTTCAACGGTTTCAGAATTCGTCACTTCTTCGAATTATTTATATCAAGGCGACACCAATGACCCTCCAGTTCCCCTTCATTTTAAAAGCAAAGTACCGGAAGAGGATTCCGAGATCCCACCGACACAGAAACTGAAATCGAAACTACTATGCTTTGGAAATATTTTTGAAAAACTAAAACTCGAAATTGTGGCATTTTTGTTCACCTTCTCGTATGTACTGACTCGAATTTCATCAACTTCCATGATTCTGAACAAAGTGTGTTTGGCTCACTTCAATTATCCTCCAGAAATTTGTGCCAATCTAGAAAATCACACCGAAATTAAAATCTCAGTTGAGCGACTGAGTACTAATTACCAACTTGGACATACTCTCATTCAAACCGTTCCAGCTGCATTGCTGTCATGTTTCGTAGGCCCATGGAGTGATCATTATGGCAGAAAACTTCCAGTAATTATTGCAATCTTGGGTATGTCTGTAGATACTCTTGGATCAGCAATATGTGCCCATTACCTGGATTCACGAGTGGAATATTATTTTATACCAGCAATATTTACAGGTGCCTTTGGTGGTGTCGTATCTTTATTGGCGGTTGTCTACAGTTATGCCTCAGATTTGACACCTCTTAGGGAGAGGACAATGAAATATGCCTTTATAGAAATGGCGACAGGTTTTGCTCAACCTTTAGGTGTTGCATCTGGAGGTTGGATTTATAATTTTTTTGGATATCCATCAGTATTTCTTCTGTCAACATGTGGACTTGTTGCCAGTCTTATATGGGTAATCTTTCTGTTACCAGAAACTCGAGGACAAAACAATAAAGACTCCTTGGGAACCAAAATCAGAAAACTGTTCACGTGCAAGACTTTTAGAGAGAGTTTTATTGCAACTGCGAAACAACGACCTCATCAAGGTCGGAAGCAAATAGTGTTGTTGATAATTTCCATGTGTTTTCTTGTCATCGCAACTAATTGTAAGCATGATTTCAAAATCTCTAACTAGTAAATTATTTTATATACTTAAAAATATTTTTGGTGAAGGATTATGTTTTCAAAAAATTCATTAATATATTGGTAAAAAGGTTAAAAATTGTCTTTATTCCATAATCCCCAAGATATTGACGAATATTTGTGTTTATGTAAGTCTAAAGTTATTTTCATAGATCTTTATCTGATGTCTTAGCTGACATTTCGATACATAAATATTAACAATTAGAACTTAACAAAAAAATTCATTTCAGTAAAATTATTACGAAGTTTTTTTACAAAGGAGAAAAATTTTTATCCATAGAACATATAAGGGGATCTTATTTATTTTTAACAAAATTATCATTTTTTTTGTTTAATGAAAATTTCAAAAATATTAATCAATCATTTAATTACGCATTTCGTGAAAGTATCACTAGATTTCACAGAACACATAAAATTGTGAACTGAGACTACATTGCAATAATATAATATTGTTACGTCAATTATTCTTTGATGATTGAAATCTATTCACAAAATATATTTGAAGTTAAGTAGAATTTTATAATATTTATCTTACAGCCACAAGTGATATAAATTATCTTTATGTTCATCATCAATTCAACTGGGGTACAACCGAATATTCAACCATCACTGCCCTTTATTCCGTATTTGCTGTCTTTTTGTTGATTATTGTGGTTCCTCTTTTCAAATACTTCAAGTCAGGCGATCCAACGCTTGGACTAGTGGGAACAACATCAATTATCTTAAAATTTCTTGGCATTGGATTAGCGTGGAAAACAGCCGTTTTTCATATCGGTAAGTTAATTACTTATACCTCAGTATACTAAGATTTCGGAGATGTTTGAGTACCTGGCAGCTCGATGGTTATAATCTAGAGCTAGTGATATTCAAATCAAATCATGAATTTATAGCTCCCACATTTTAAAAAGTCATTATGCTAAATAAATGTGGTTGTTTTTACATTAAATGAAAAACCTCCTGTGGTGAAGAACTTTAAATAAAAATTCTAAATAAAATGTCATCGTTTTCACACACATTTGTTGGTGAATCGAAGTTATCCAGTATTTTATCAATAACTGAGAATGATTTCTAAAAGGCTGTTACTAAAATGGATAAACTTTGGAAATTCCTAAAACAAAATTAGTTAAAAATAAATTTCTCTTTTCTATCCAGTTTTTTCCTTCGATATAAAAAGATTTTATTTTTCAAGTAACTTAAAAATAAATTTATTAACTCTTTTCTAAAGAGTGTTTCATAGAAGTTTTTTGCCTTCAATATAAAAAGCTGTCATTTTATTCTCTTTGGTTTGTCAATAAAACGATCATTAGATTCTGGAATGGGCCCAAAACGAGATTGCCGTTGTTTTTTCATATAATGTAAAAAAACAAAACTGCTATTAACAGAAACACTGGCTATTAAATAAAAAAAAATGGTGATCTCGGTATAATGAACTAACTTTTTCCTTCCTGAATTGAACAAATAGTTATTTATTCTTAAAGAATAAAATGTTTTTCTGTGGGGCTATGTAAAGTCATTGGTCTATGCGGATAAGCCACAAACGACCATTAAATTATGTACCAAGATATTCAAAGAGATTACTACGTAAAATGCCAGAAATTTTTGTAATGCCATAATTTCATAAAAAAAATCAAGTAACAAAATACATCGTTGTTTTAAATTTAAAAAAAAGTTCAATATTAGACAAAAAATGTTTCACCGGCTTTCTAAAAGGATTTTTATTAACAAAAAATTGAAACAATATCAAAACTAATCGAAATATTTAACTGGAAATATAATGAAACAATGATTGTTATAAATTAAAAGTTGAAAGGAGAAATTTACTTTTATTGAGGCATTTGTTACAAACAAAAGTGGTATGAAATTTGTAAAACAGTGTTTCTATTCTTTATTTATTACATGTTAAGATAACTTAATTTATATAATTGTAAATATATAGAAGGTATACGTGGTTTGAAACAATGTACCGAGTGTTTCAAAAGTCACGCACATCAACCTTTGTAGTTGAGTTTTACAGACAGATGAGTTATGTTAACAAACAGAATAAAGAACAAACAAAGGTTAAACGGTTATCTTGTTTGTCAGGTGTCAGACATGGTAAAATAACAGTAAATGTTTAAAGTGATGTCCATTTTCTCGATACACAATCGAACTCTTTTTACCAGTTTAATTGACACTTTACAAAGAGGGTGAGAATTAATATCCAACGTTGCAGGAAGGATGTTACTCTTAAGTTCATCGAACATATGTGTATTATTCCTGAAGGTGACATTTATCAGGTATCCCTAAAGAAAAAAAATCCTGAAATGACAAGTCCGGTAAACGAGTTGGCCAAAGTCCTTTGGAAATGACACAATCATCGAAAAATTCAGTTAACACTTCCATACTATCCAGTGATGTGTAACATATTGTGCCGTCTTGCTGCAACCAAACGTACCTTTCATCACTTTCAGCCGGGATATGAATTTTTTAATGATGTTTATGTAGACGGACGGTCTTTTCAATGGACTTCTTTGTAAAGCGGTCTCCACATCTGCTACTTTCGTTTTCATTATTAACACTCTACCCCATCGCTTCCTATCTGCAACCGATCCTGTGTCACGTAACCGTTGCACTAAAAGTGTTATCATTGATGCATTTGGTGCTGTTTCACCTGGATATTTCTGCTGAAATGCATTTATCACACGGCAATGAGATTTTATAGCGAAATAAAATTACAAAATGGCTATTTGCTCTTGGGAAAACATCATGCACCTCCCGTTGTGCTCAACTGACAAGTATTTTGAAACTGATGCCTGGCGCGTTCAAAACTTCTTATGAGGGGGTCCCTGCTGCCATCTAGTGACAGAAATCTCGACCAACCTCGTTAGTTTTTAAGCAACAAGGATTACCATGTGGATGTGCGTGACTTTTGAAACATCCAGTAATTTTATAGGTGCACACACGCCATTGGCGGCTGGCATTAGAATTTTTTAGCCACGATCAGCTGACAAAGATTATCATTTGAGAGAGAGAGAGGTTGTATCTCACCTTCCCAATTTCCAATCCACGTTATATGAGGACTATGAGACTGTGTTGAAATCAACTTGAATCAGTTCTCATTTTTTTAATATATTTCAGGGAATCGAATTTTTAAGCTCTTCTTAACCACCCATTTTAAATTTGTGGGTGTAATTTTAACCCTATGAAATGTTTTCTCTTAAACGATGAATACATCAATTTTAATGTAATACGTATCTTTCGAAAGTGTTTTCTGTACTTAATTGCAATTCTCCTGCTCCCCCCGATTTACGGCAGAATTATACATTGTTTCTATGTGGTTTTATATTATCACTCACATTATATAGTACAATTTTATGGTACGTTGCTTATATGTTAATAGGAAAAAGAAAATAATTGAGATAAAGATAGTAGAAATAATTTTAATCTTCTGAAATGATGCCCTCTTTGTAACTTAACTAGGTGCTAAATTAATTGTAGAAATGCACAAAATTTCATCCTCAAGTACCATATATTATCTAGAAAATAACAGAAGTCAGTTAAAGTAAAAAACATAGAATGGATATGTAATCATCTAATAAAAATATAATTTGTTTTTTCAGCTAATTTGCTGGGGCTGCTTTCAGCCTGTGCTTCTTTGGCAGCTCGATCTCGGATATCAAAAGTGGTTTCGAGTGACGATTTAGGTAATTTATTATCTTCAAATATTAAACCGTAATTATAATTACAACTCAAATTTTTCTACTTAATTCTAATAGTTTTTAAAAACAAATAATAAATGCAGCGTTTATTAGCATTTCATTTTTACCGAGGTTATTTGGATATTTATGAATTTTTGTACATGAGGTATCTTAATATTGTTATCAAAATTAACTTTATTTTGCATCGTTTTTCTCCAAAATTGACATTTTTATTTCTTCTAGATTGTATTAAAATTAAACTATATTACTTTTATAGGCAAAGTATTTTCATTTGTGGCAACTGCTGAGTCACTACTTCCGGTATTGACAACAATTCTCATTTCGCAAATTTTCAATGCGTTTCTGAACATATACCCTGGGATGCCGTACATAGTATTGGCTATTTGTCTCATTTTACCATTTTCAGTTTTCACGTAAGTATATAACTCACATGGAATCTCTAACTAAAAGTGCAATTTCTTTTTTGTGAATGAGAATATTTTGTTATTTTGCGTCTTAGATTATAAATATTTATTCAAAACAAAGTCAAAATGGATTATAAAATGAATATGGTATCTGGTCATTCCATGATAAAAGTAATTTTTTTCTAATTACATAAGCTAATACACAGATATGTAGGGGATAAATTACCAAAAAGAATTTACTATAAAAGATGATAATAAATATACCTTTTTTTATTTCTAGTTCAAGTTTGAAAGAGTTTAATTTGATTTTAACAGGCATTTTTTAAAAAACTATAATGGTTGTAACAAGGTAGAATATTCAGTATATTTCTCTTTGCGGGTTTAAAAAAAAGATAAATAAGACAATGGAAAAGTAAAAGAATACTAATGCAGCAGATGGGAATGGAACAATATGCATAAACCATTGGCCAACATGGATTTCACAAATTTCGAGATGGAAAGTTTTTTTTCAATTCAAATGAGGCTACGAATTGGTATTTTTACCATTGCAGACCAAGCAAATTTCCCGGGAGCTGGTATCACTCTTTGGAGTGGCATCATATATGCCTATACCAATTGCCGTCAAGTAATTTTGACACCCAGTCTCCTTCCCAGAGAGCTTTAAGCTCTTATGATGTAAAATCATACTGGGAATTTAATTTTTCAGAGAGAATCCAAGTCAAACAGGTACTCTCCACATAATCATACGACACAAACGTTGTCGATTTTCTGCATCGTGAAAATACTCCGACTTGGGCCGGTGTCAAACCTGCAAACTCTGGCGTACAAAGCTAGCCCTTAGCCCTCCCAGCCAGCTAGAAAGAGAAAGCACAGCCTGGAAGATGTACAGAACTTGAGATATAGGTGCTTTACAAAACTTAGTGATACAAAATCCTAACCTAACTGTAGAGGTATTAACTAAGAAACTAAGATTAGGTAGTTCATCCCATTAATAAGCCTCATCCAAAAAGTTGGGAAATTACATTAATGGGTTCTTCATATACCCCCCCCCAAAAAAAATATATTATTAAAATAAAAGTGCATCTCCTTTATAGTGAAAAGGAACTCGAGAATAAAATTTCCTCACATTTTTTCTCTGCTATAGTTTAACGTAAAAAAATAGATATAGTTTGATAAATTATGCAAAAGTTCAGAAAAAATATAAAAGTCGTATCATAAACAATGAGACTGGTTAGTAAACAAAACGCTTAAATACCGAAACCAGTACCAATCAAAATTCGAGATATATAATAGCAAATTCCAACATGATGCGATTTGTTCTCAGCATGGTGCTTACTCTTTGTGCCTTTAGATTTTTACGGTCAATATTTTGATAAAAATAAATCTAGTGGTTTCTATTTTTACAGACATAAATATAGTAAAAAATTTACTCTGACAAAATAGAAATAACTCTTATTATAAAAAATAAGTTTCAAATTTAATTCTTTCTAAAAAGCTTTTGTACAGTACAGAAATTTGTACAGTTCTTTGCTATACAAATTGTGTGTAGCTAAGAGATTATATAATTTTAGAAAAATAAATTTTTATATTCTTAAATAAACACTACATTGTAATTTATGTGAAAAAAATATTCAATTAAGTTAAACAAATATCTTACCTTTTGAAAGCAAAGTAAAATAAAATACGATTTTTCGTAACCACTTTTTTGTTTTATTTTGGAATTAATAAATGAGCATTAACTTTTCTTAGTAAATTATTTTTCTTTCTGTTCTTGTAAATTTGAAGAGAATGTTTTTAAGATTAAATAAATAAAAATAAATAACTCTAAGGTAATAAATTAGATTATTGAAAAGAAGTAAACGAGGAATAATCAAACATATACATAGAATTCAGTCAAAAATTACGTTAAATATCACTTAATTCCAAACATAATCTAAAAAAAAACACCTTCCATGAATAATTTTCCTCTTTTAAAATGTGAACGTAGATTATATAAAATGTATTTTATTTAAGACAGTAAATATACTGAAAGGTTGCTTTATATTATGCTAAATATGAGGATCTTATTACAGAAAATGTATTCAATTAAATTATTTAATTATTAAAAAAAATTTAATTATTAAAAAAAATTTAATTATTATTTATTATTTCAATGAAAATTTTTTACCTCAAACGAAATGATTTAAACTGTAGTTTTTACCGATTTCAAACTAAAAGGCAAGGACAAAACGTTTTCGAAACTGATAAGTAAATCAGTTTTTATCATAACGTTTCGAAAGAACGTTAAATAAAGATAGTGCATGAATTACACTTCTGAGAGATAAATTTCAAATTTATGTATGCAAAGTTTGTAATACAGAAATATCAGAGTTTCCCCTTCAAAATATATCTCAGTAGAAAAACTTTCACAAATAAACTCAACATTACTGCCGCACTCTTTATTATGTTTTAAAGGACAATAGTTCAAAGCGTACTTAGATAGCTAAAAGGAAAATTCACATACCTGATAATTAAATAATTACTATGTGTAATATATGTCTGCAGTGGCGCACACAAGGGGGTGTCCTGCGGGTCCGCCCCCCAAAGCCCTTGATTTTTTTCCGAATGATTATAATTCTAAGTATATAGTACGTAAAATTTAATTACTTGTCATTAATGATTAATTTTATTAATTAATGCTAATTATTTATTCAAGAATTAGTTTTTTACTGTGTTTTCTTCCCGAAAATCGACAAAATCAAAAGGAGCATGATACAAGAATGGGGAGCTTTCGACTCCGGACCCCCCCTTGAAAAATTCCTGTGTGCGCTACTGTATGTCGGTTCATGTAACAGAATATACTACATTTAATTATATAAAGAAAACAGATAACTTATATAACTCAGTGGCGCAACAGCCCGTTAGGTCAACGCCTACTGTGCCCTACTCAGTATACGCGACCTTGGGTCCTGAGGTGCATGAGCAGATGTTCTGGTCAGGTGGTCAGTCTGATGCGAAACCCCCAGTATTATGTTCCCAAGAAAGCTTGGACTCATTTATCGACCCACTGAATGGATGAAAAGATGAGTCAACCTTGCCCAGTTCGGGGTTTGAACCTCGGACTTATGGTGAGGAAGCGCGATGCACTACCCACTCAGCCACTGGACTTCAAGACTGAGGGTTTCACGTCAGACTGACCACTTGACCGAAACATCTGCACATGCACCCCAGCGACTAAGGTCGCGTATAATGAGATAGGCACAGAGGCCTTGGCCCTCATGGGATATGGCGCCACTGAGTTCAGTTCAGTTCAAATATATTTTTTTAAACCTTTAGTGGATGACACTTGATGTTGATACAGTTTTTTCAAATATTAATTAATTAAATAAATTAAATTAACTATTGAATTGACTTGAAATACTTTTTTGAAAAAACTTGTGTGTGATAATTATAATATGAGCTAACAAATTACAATAGAACTCAAATAAAATTTAAAAAGGATTAAATAAATATGTTTGAAAAATACTTTTATGATTATCATTGTTATAAATTTAAAAAAAAAACTGAAATATAACATCGAATATCATGAAGGGTTGTATTATGTGTTCCGCAATTTTAAATCTTAAATATATATTATTACTTTTACAGTTGGATGACGTGTTTACCTGCTATGACTTCTGCTGAAGGGAACCTAAATGATGAAAGAGATCGAGATAGTTACACAAGCATCGATGCCTGAAAGCGCATTTGTACACGCATTCATTTGTGATTTTAATGTGTTCATCAAAGTACATCTTAAGGAATTCATTAAAAATTATTTTAGTTTATTATTTGTTTGAATCTTTTCACAAAGATTTTCATTTAAAAATTGGTTTTTAAATCATCATTTCTTGATCCCAGTTATGCTGCATTAAGTAATTTAGAGTACCAAAAATATTACAGAAAAATTAGGTTTCTTTTTCGGGAAATTAGTCAATTGTTTCTGGAGTTCAATTACAGTTTCAAATTGCAATTAAACCTTAGAACAGTGCTTCTCAAACTTTCAATACTGGCGCCCCCCTTATCAATCACAATTTTTATCGCCCCCCCTTATACATTAATAATGTACTGAATGCAATAACAATGCACTTTTTTTTATGCTAAAGCAATAATCTTAATTATATACCGTACAAATTCATGACATAAGTATTAAATTTTGTACATGTTGCTTTTAAGCAAAAAAATATTAATTAATAGGATAATTATTGTTATTTTTCCTTTCTCTAATTTTTAAATTGGAACATATTGCAAAATGCGGAGGCTGCTTAGAAGACAAAATATAGATATCAGCTTTTTTTTTTTTAGAAAGAACTCAGTGGGTCAATTTCTAATCATAATATAAGCATTCCTTTGAAAAATTTGCTCTGTAAGACAAGCCCATGGAAGTCGCTAATGCTTATATTAAACTTGTTCTTATTTTAGCATTAATTAATTAGTTATAAAATACTCTGTGCAGCACTGATACATTAAAAGTATACCGGCTGAAGTGCCCGCTATTTGCACGAGTTCATTTATAAGAAAATAAAACATTTTTGATATAATCGCTGAATTTTAAGGAGAGTAAAGCCAAGTGCGCAACAATGTTTACAAAAATGTAAAATGATTTTTTTAAATCATTGCTCAAATTATAATTAGTTTTAAGCGAACTGTAATTTTAAGCCTCACAGAATTAGCATTTAGAATTGATGTTGAATAATGAACAATAATATAAAATTCCGATGAGAAATAATTGTATTATTTTTAATATTTAAAGTGAAAAGACTTCAGCATGTTTTAAACCTGGAGCAGGCACGCACTCAATACTAATGGTCGAGTGGGGTTATTGAGCCACCCCAATCTTTTTTTTATAATTACTTTATAGTACACAATAAAAATCGTAATTCCAGTGAATAATTTAATTAAGAGAAAATATACTCACCCCTACCTTCAAGAACACAAAAAATATTTCGGAAAAAAAGTTATCACACCGGGAACTCAGTCAAAACAAGTACCTTAAGATTGTAAAAAAACGTTTGTCACTCCCAAAATAGAGGGAGATATGTGACAAATATATTTTAGTTCACACGTTAAGACTGTCAAACAGGAGGATAGTGTCAAAGCCATTGGTAACAATTCAACAGTTTTGCCAGAATTACCGATTTCGTGCACTCTGTGCTCGGCGTGACAGCTCCGGAATAAAAGTGTATTTATTACAATATGGATGTTCAAAAAAAATTATATAAAACGTTTTTTTCATTATGCTTTTTTATATGTTTGGGAATAACTCATAGAAATAAATCTTGGCCAAGTAATCCTTCAAAGAGCTCTCTGTGCTTTTCCAAAAATCATAAAAATATTTTACAAGGAAAAATCGCAGCAGAAATAGTTTATTTGCAACTTCCCTAAATGAAAAAACAAATACACATAAGAGCAGGGACGTAACTAACCGTACAAGTAAGTTCGAAGGTCAAACCGCAGCAACTACATTCTGCTGCCTACAGCTGATGACAATAATATAACAGTGATGAATTTTTTATCTTCCTAAAATTTTTTTTCGATTATGGGTCTGGGTTTTGTTTTTTCTCATTTTGGTTTGAAAAGTAACCGTAATAGAAGTAGAAGCTTTAATTTTTTATGACGTAATATCGCAGATATATAAATTATATAAGTGTAAATGTGTATTTTTTTGTCAGAAAGTATTTTGTTTTACTTCATTCCAGTAAATAAATTTTTTTTAATCTTTTATTTTCGATATGCTCGCGCCCCCCTTGTATGTTTATCGCCCCCCCAGGGGGGGGCGCCCCACAGTTTGAGAAACACTGCCTTAGGAATTATTTCCAATAACTTTATTGAATAAAAGACGACAAAACAAGTAGTTTATGAAAAGATACTTGTTAAAGTGAAAGTCTGATATACGACCAAATCACGGCTATTGAAACAATATATATATATATATATAAGATGAATCCCCGGCCCTTAAAATGTCAGTTTGGGCAAACCTTCTGCTCAGTAAAACTCCACCCACCTCCCGCATAACGACTTTGACTTTAACTTCCGCTGACTTACTCCAAAAACATGTGGACGAGCGGCACTCGCTCACGAATGACGCTTGAGATAGGACTCCACTCTAGTCATGGCTTGGGATATAGAATGATTTGCTGAATCATTAGAATAAAGTATCATATGATAAATGATTGCATTTTTCATCATTCCTATCAATCACAAACACGTCAACTTATAAGTACTCCAGCTGTACCCCAAGTGTTTCGTCCACGTGTTTTTGGAGTAAGTCAGTGGAAGTTGAAGTCAAAGTCCTTATGTAGGAGGTGGGTTGAGTTGTACTGGGCAGGAGGTTTAGCCCAACTGACGCTGGGGATTCATCGCATTCATATAAATATGCGTAGAACAAAGCTTAAAACCCAACCATTCTCTTTTATTACCTATATCACAAGACTGAAATAAGATAAGCAGAGAAAATATAAACATTTTAATAGTAAAAATAACTTATAAAAATATATAAATTTCCATAACTAGTACTAAAAATTAATCTGCTTATTTCAATATAAAGAATCAAAGCAAAGGATATCATAGGATTGTAGTTTGGAAATAAATGTATTTCATGAAATCAGCTATACATGTGAGTCGAAAAAATAAAAACATTACATAAAATTTAAAGGGTTTTTTTTTAAAAAATAAGTTAAAGTGAGAAAATTTAAATGATAAGCTGTAGCAAATTTTGATAATATCCATTAAGCAAATAATTGAGCAAAAGAAATAATGTTCATTAAAATACGAAAAACACTTATACATATAATCAAATTTTAAGTTATTTCCAATATAAAATTCAAGATATTTAACAGTATAATCATTCAAAAACAGTAATATAGAGAATTTTTTAATATTAGTTTTATCACTATCTATATTAAGTAAATAACAACTATGTTGCAAATAATTAAGTATTATATTCCTATTAATTGTTATATGAATATATTAGTATAGCACCCAAAATGTAACATGAATAATGTTAAAATACAACCATAATTTAAAAGCATTGTTATTTAAATTATGATCTACAATATGTAAAGTTGTATTAAGGTATTATATTTCAAGTTGGTTATTATTAGTTATAATATTGTTTAAATAGAATAGAAAGTAATCTCTTAAGTGAGAGAGAGAGAGAGAGAGATAACTCACTATTTACATAAAAAATAATTATATCACCATTTTATTGTTTTTCATAATAATATAAAGATAAATTAACTAAGCAAGCAAATCTACCCTTTGGTATATGTATATATATGTGTGTGTTATTCTTTTAGAATAAAACACATGGAAATATATAAAGTTCATACAGAAATTTCCTCTTAGAAATATATAAAATTCAATTCTTGATGAATAGGCAATTTTTACATCATTATACTTTTCAGAGGTTAATATAGTTTATATGCGCGCACGCGTGTGTGTGGGCTTGCATGTGTAATTTGATATTTTAAAGCAATAATTAATGAACACACTAAATAAAATATAACTAAACCAGTCTTGAAGATGTATTTCATCACTTCTTTCAATCGTTTTATAAATTTTTACCTTTAGAATTGCTCCACCTCGATACAAGAGTAAAATCACCCAAATACTTATGATTCAAAAAAACGTTATATAATTAATCCTAGAATAAATTATTATTACAATGTTATTCGAAATTATTCTTTGTGAACATGTGTGCAAATAGAATTCCAAAATCATAATCGAAATATTAATTTACTGGGAAATGCTCTATTACTCGTTTTCAATAAATTATGTCCTTCAAAATAATCTATATTATGCTCGAAATCTTTAGAAATTCAGTTAGATTTTCGTAAGGTATCCGACTACGTTTGGAACAAGCGCATAAATGGATAATTTTCATGATATTTAGAGTGTCACTCAGATTAGAATACATGCATAAAATTGTTTTAAGGACATTTTGACAAAAAAAAATTATTTAAATATAATATTTTGGCACAAAACTAACTAATAATAATCTTTTTCCAAATGTTCTCCTTTTGTGAAAAATGGTTCTATTATAATAATATTTTTCCTGTATATAGGTCAGACCTCTGTACAGAGGCTCAACTAGAATTTTTGAAAAATTCAAGTTATTTTCAGAGTTACCACCAACTGAAATAATTATTCGCGTTTTTTTCTTAAAATTGCTCCTCTCTGTTGTCATAAAATATTAATAAACCCACTTCTAAGTTATATATATTAAAAATTCTAGTTGAGCCTCTGAACAGAGGTCTGAGCTATATACAGGCAAAATATTATTCTAATAGAAGCATTTTTCACAAAAGAAGAACATTTGGAAAAAAGATTATTCTAAGTTAATATTTTGCCAAAATATTGTATTTAAATAAAAATATTTTGTCAGAATGTCCTTAAAACAATTTTATGCATATTTTCTAATCTAAGTGACACTAAATATCATGAAAATTATCCATTTATGTGCTTTTTTAAAATCATGGTTCCGAACGTAGTCGGATACCTTAAGGTATATTTCCCAAATTCCTACAAAAAGGTAGTAAATTCCATGCATTCTTTTTTCAAATCGATATTATTGTAAGCTGAATACGAAGTTATCCGAAAAGCTATATTTTTATACACTACAATTTCCTCTCTTCCCTTTCGTTCTCGTACATAATTAATTCTTTTTATTTCCTTTACTAGCATATATTTTCTTATCCATTGATCTGGGAGAAAAATTATAATTTTATTGAACGATAAACATAATGTTTGTAATTGAAATGCATTATTGTTGTTATTTTTACTTTATCTACATATAAATAATACAATCATTACACAGTTGCTGATATAACTTTGTAAAGTTTGAATGAAAACATTCCTTTTTACATTTCTATCATGCAGGAGCTATTATATTTGAAAACAAAGAAGTAAATTATTGAAAAAAATATTCAACCGACAGTGAAAGGATTCTATTTCGTCACATTTTTTTACAAATTTCACCTTGATGGTAATCATTTTGCAATAAATTCGTATCAGAATATTACGGATAAGAGAAAAATAAATCCTTCTTTTTTTATGATATAGCATGAGTCTGTATTTAAATACATGACGTCATTTAAACAAGTGACGTCATTTGTCATATCATTTCAATTGTCAGTTAAGAAAAGTTGATGGATAAATCCTCAGTTACGTTTTAGTAAAGAAAATCAAAAGTAGTTATTTTGACAATTTTTTGAGGGAGAGGAGAATTTTTTTAAGAATTAATTCAACATGAAGAAGAAAGTCCATTGCTTTGTTGCAATTAAATTGAAAAAATAAACAAATTGAAATAAATAACAATCCATCACATCCTAGATGCTCAAAATAACGTTATACATCCGAATTAATTTCTTATTTAATATCAGGTTCTAAATGCTTGATACCTCTTGCAATTTTCATGTAGAAACGGCTTAAAATATATTTTAATGTATGTATCTTAATTTGTGAGTATTTAGATTACAATTTTCCTAAAGTTCGTCAAAGGCATGGTAATTTTGACTAACAGGATCATAAATTCTCCATCAGTTATTTAAATCTCTCAACCGGCTCTTCATGAAAAAGCATCGTTAAAAAAGGTCATTTTTCAATGTAATGGTACTTCAAAAAATTATACATGTCCTGTCAAAATTAATTATACATTTTATAAACTGTTTTCAATATAATTATTCATAAACAACAGAAGCACTTAAACGAGATATTAGGAAACAAAAATGTGAGGTAATTGTATTAGTTTTTTTACCTAACTCTTTGTTTACTTGTTAAGAAAAACATATTCAAATTCAATAATTCAAAATTATAAGATAAAAGGAAAGAAACTTTTAAGTTAGAAATAAGAGAGGAAATATATTCCAATGAATACCAATTTAAAAAAGATTAACCTATAAATATTTTTATGAAATGACACGATTTAGAAACTATTTGTATTCAATCTTTAAAATGTTTATACTGAGCAAGCTGTTTCAACATTTATAGCCTCTAGAGTAATTATGAATACGGATGCAAGTAAAAGTGAAAGTGGAAAAACCTGCTTAAGCGCACACACATAAAAATAGTATCACCTTACTTCTCATAGATATATAGCCCAATACAATACGGAAGCTAAGTACAACAAAAAAAGTCATTCTTTCGCAAATAGGAAAATCATACCATTACTGGTGAAAATTAACCTGTTGATTTCATTGAATGTAAAATTTAATTTTATACCATTCAAAGCAAAATAGAAATAAAAATAGAATTACATAAGGGATTCGAAGGGTATTTATTCTTAATAAGAGCTTCCATATTTCTGATTACAAACTAGTAAAATTTTTTGTATGTTTCTATACATAAATATGTTTGATTTTAAGACGAATAATTGGAGCACTACCTCTAAAGCTTTCGAAATCAAAAATCTTTAAGAGTTACAAATTTGAGTAGGTGGAAAAACAGCCGATGACTCCAATTATTTGAAAAATAACCAATTTATCATTGTACAAGGACAAACCGATTACTAAACGAAGACAAAAAAATCGACGTATATTACACAAAGAAACAATACAATAGATTATTTACAATAGAATAGTACAGGTTGCACTTGTTCTAAACAAGCTTTAAAACGTTCCAGAAATGGCTCTCTAAACAGTTCCACGAGTAGGGACTCAGACAAAGTCTCTCTTGTTGCAGTCAACCCACACGACTGAACTCTCTTTTGTACTGACTCTTGTGTCTCAAAGGTATCTTATATAGCCTCATGGAAATTTCTGAAAGGGTCGATCCCAGACACTTTTCTATAGTTTCTTAGCAATATCATTTTTCGTCAAATTTGTCTCAAAGGGCGATAAAGTCACCAATCTGGTAACTCTGATCACATTTACGGTTGACGTAATCTTATCTTTCAAGTTCACGATGGAAAGCGAACTTAGCCTGTTAAACTTAACTTTCTCCCAAGGAGATTGTTGCTGCAGAGTAAACAACGTAGCGGTGTGTTTCCGTAAGGTACATAAGCATCATATAAGTATATTGTACACCAAGCATGAAAATTTCGTACTTAAAAGCGAGCATTTTTACAACCCAACCAAAATTGCTTCGTGAAATTAATATTTTTCTAAAACCTCTTCTCTTAATTTCTACAATGCTTTATTGTATTATTTTTTGTCAAATTAAAATGTTCTTTAAAGTAAGATTCGAAAACGGCAAACTTCATTTAACTTTAATGTTGTTGCAAATAAAAGGCATTTAACCTGTGAGCTTTAAAAAAAATCTTCGAATACTTAACATCTGTTTTAATTAAATTGTTTCCATGTCCATGTTTAAAGAAACTTGGAATTAATTTCAGCTTTGACAATTTTGATTCTCCAATAATATCCAGAATTACTGATATAAAAATGAGCAGCCTTAAACGCCACGCCAGCAGAAATCTCCACGAAAAAGATTTCTGCTGGCGTAAAACAACATAATAAGCATATCAAGAATTAAAAACAAACATTAAACTCATCACTATTTTTTGTCTTTATTTTCGATTTTCAATATAAAACTAAAAGCCTTCTTAATTATTTTCATCTGATACGTGTTAAACTTTGAGTTAAACACACTTGTTCTTTACCTCTGTATACCTAATATGAATGCAAATAACGCTAATTCATAACTTTTAAACTTATGTATTCTGTAGATCGATTCCTTGTTTTGCAAAAGTCGACATAGAAGAATTACAATTAATTTTAAACTTTTAACATGATTATGAATTTCCTGTAAATTTTATATATTTCTGTAGGGAAATAAAACAAAATCCCTCGTAAAAAAGCTATACTATATTATATAACATATATTAAAATTATTTTAATTACATTTTTTTAAAGTATACATTTTCAAAACCTCGTAAATCTAATGAGTATTCGCAATAATGCCAGAAATAAAGGAATCTGATAATTTCGGCGTTCATAGGAATCGTTCCTTGCAATTGAAACTGGATGTGGTAGCGTAAAAACTTTTTTGGAAGATGAATTAGAAGTTTTTCTCTCCAACAATAGAAAAATAAAAAAAAATTTTTGACTATTCATATTTATTTATAACATATCTATCATCTATCTTTAAACATTAAAAAAATAAAACTTACTGACAGGCGATTCATCATTTTCTTTTTCAACCGAATGTTTTTCTTTATCGAATGACTAATCATGTTCCATCGAACGATTTTTTATATATTCCTGGTATTATTAAAAATTAAAACTTTTATTTTAATATTAAAATAAGAGAAAAATATACCCATATTTTTCCATTTCTTCATTCTTAGGTAATACTTTTTTCATGTCATTAAAACCAGAATCACTTATAAATAAATAACTCTAAACTTGATATCAAATAAGTAATATTGACCAAACGTTTCCATTTAAACACACGATTAAATGTCACTGTTTGTTCTTCAGAAAAGAATTCACAGCTGTGAACTCTCAAACCGTTTATACTTTTTGCAAAAATTACATTTTAAACTACTTTTACTTTATCATGAACATTTGGGGACTAACCGTATCTGCACAGGCTAAGTTGCTAAAATGCAGCCCCATTAGAAAAGGAAAAAGAAAACTTTACTTTGAATAAAGATTTATTTTTTGTATAAAACTTCTCAGTAATAAAATAATTTGTAGCCGAATGCACTTCACCCATATAAAAGCAGTTGTCTAATTGCAATAAATTTTCGAGAAAAAATATAAATATTTCAGTTTTAGCTCCACTTAATTATGCTCTCTATAGCTATTCTTTTAGAAACCAAAAGAGAAACATCTGACTTCTAAATGCATTATTTATAACAGCTCAAGGACTCGTTAAGTTCTTATCTACTAGCTGTCTCAAATTCGTGGACTTAATATTAATCTGATGTAGAATTCTACTTTATTTTTTAATATAGAGAACCATATTTATTTGAATGTTGTAAGAACATTTCCGTTTAGAAAGTATTTTTATATCTATTTTAGGAATCGTCCGAGTTAGGATATATCCAAGAAATATTTATAAATACTAGTTAACCCCTTAACTGTGGTTTAACCATACACCGTACGGGCTACCGAAAGCTCGCCACAACTAGTTTGCAATTACGCTGTACCTGCACTGATATTTTCTTCTTTCCATCTTTGATTGCATATATTTTTAATTCTTATAGCGAGATTATATGTGCTAGTGTGTTTTAAGAGATGTTACCAAAAATCTTTTCATCCGGGATTTTCTTTGTGATAAATCCGGGAAGTTTTCATTGGAGGCAGGAATTTAGATTCAAGATGTAATTTTTTCTAATACAAACTAATAAAAAAAATTTCAGCTTCTGAAATAATTCGGAAATTCCTGGTTTATTATTCGTTAAATTAGGGCTTTTTTGCCTTCATTCCAATCGGGGGAAAAAACTTGTAAAATCGGGAAATTCGTTAAATAGGGGTTCGTTAAATCGGGGTCTGACTGTATTTAATTTCTTATTATTCCGAGACTTATTTTTATCTTTAAAAAAGGCAATGTTTTTAATGAGATTACTTTTATCTCTATGGTAAAATGATTTTTTAAATCATAAATCCAATGCATTCTTCAGTTTGATAAAAATAGCATTTCCAACTTAATCATTCTCTATTAATTACTGTTACATTTAAAAACGCTTATTTATCCATAGTTTTTAGAAATAATAATATATAATTCGGAAAAGATTTCTTGGGAAGGATTGCAAAATGAGAATTTGTAAAATATATAAAGACTAGATCTTCCGTCACCAATAAAATCTTGTACTATTATTTTTCAATTTCTATCCAATTAATGTACATTTTTCTTAAAATTATGTCCAAAATCTTATTAACATTTATTTGTATTAAAATATTTGTAATATTTTGTTTATACAAAATAAACAAATAACTTAATAACTGCCTATGAGTTTAGAAAAGTATAGAAATATATTAATTTCGAAAAAAATTAATGTTTTTTGAATAAATATACGATTATTTTTCATTTTTTGTAATATTATTCTTAGTCTTTTTTTCGTATTTTATTCGTCTTAAATTCATCCAATACAATCAAGAAAGATTTTCATAACTACATGAAATGATGAAAAAAGGTAACATATCTTCTGCTTAGGAAATAGAGAACAAATGGGCCTGAAACAGCAACACAAAAGTAAAATATTCACAATCTTGCTTGGACGATCTCGTAAGGAAAAATAAAGTTTCAATTTCTTTCTTGAAATAGAAAACAAAGCTCCTTTGTAAACGTCTCTGTAAGTTTATTTTAGGGCAATCATGTCTCAAAATAAAAATCGGGTAAGGATTTCCTGTTTCTTTTCATTTGTATTCATTTGTATATTAAAAAGATAACATGTAATTTAAACGTAATTTTCTATAAGATTAAAGACAAACGAGTAAAAAAGTTTTCAAAATACGCATTGAAAAAAGGAGCTACCATGTACCAGATCATTGAGTAGAATGTGAAGGGCACCGAAGAAATTGGTGGTTTACATGTGTAATGAAAAATTATTGTACCGCAATGCTTTCGGTAATAATTCAAAGTATGTTCATTTAAAATAAAACGTCGTACTTGGATATATTTGTTCATTTTTTTAAAAAAAATATTAAGAGGGTTCACCTATGCGATGGTTTCAAAAAATTAAAAAACTGTTTCTTCATAAATTGCTTCCTTAACATGTCTAGAATACGGTGGTAAAGTGATTTATTAAAACTCAAAGGTCGTTATAAAGAAGCAGGTGTTAGAAGAGCAGCTGTTCGTAACGCTAAGTTAAGATTTTCATTGTTATCGGATTTGAAACTTTAAACGCGTTTTTCTCAAAACTGTGTTTCTCAAATTTTCCTCCATCAATCTCAAGAACGATTTGACCGAATGACTTCAAATTTATAGACTCAGGTAGGTAGACTCAGCATATATATATGCACCAAATGAAGTACGCGATCATTCCAAAACTCAAAATATTTCTATTTTTTAATATTTTTATAACAAAATTTTTTTAAAAAAACCCATGAAATTCGAAACTTTTTTCAGAAATCTACCAAAAATCCAATTTTGATATTTTCAATTGAGTGTAGTTCATTTGGTGCATTTTTAAGCTTATAGCTTAAAACGCCGTTAGTTTTTTTTTTTATTTCAGATAAACTGATCAATCGGAATCGCGGAGAAAGTAAATGTCCATTTTTTCGAGGCGGGTGTGTTTAGAGTGCTATAATCCACGTTCTATTGGATATTTTTTTTTGGCTAAACAATTATATGATAGTCTTAAAACACATATGAATAAATGATAAAAATCTTAAAATTCTATCATTTTACTGGACGTCAAAAAAAATTGTCTAAGAATGCTTAAAAAACAGGCCGTCCCATTGGTCAACCCCTTAAATTACTTAGGATAATATAAAATTCCAGTTAAAAAAGTCAATCTGGAAAAAAATAATATATGCTTTATAATATGCGATATGAATAATATATCGCTCTAGATGGGCTTTTTGGCTTCTATTAGATTAAATTTGATAAAAAAAATATGTTGTACGATTTTTGAAACATTTAACATGTGTTTCGCAAAACTTGAATTAAAACATTTCACTAATCACATTTTTAAAACTTTTGTCGTTGTGTGTGTGTAGAATTTTAAAAGAAAATATGTTGCACTTCATCCCTAATATTTCTGAAAAGAATTTTAAAGTTTCTCATTGGTTTAAAAAAGAAGAAAACGTTATTTATAGTGATGGTAAAATTTATTGATATTTATTTTCTACACGTATCATCTCTTCCGCTCTTTTAGAAATGTTTTCCACACAATAGATTAGGATAAGTATATGCGTGTGGGAAATAGAATGTTTTAACTCAGTTTCCTATGTAAAAGGTTTAAAAATCAAGTTAATGTTTTCAGAAAGTTCCAGCAAAATCACTAAATAGAAGGAAGGTTTAGTCCCTAAAAAACACTTTTATCTTTTTCTTATTTCATGTATTAATTTCTGATTCTTTTATTTTTACTTGGTGTTATATATTTCTAATCAATCACTACTTTAAATAATCTATGCATAAGAAGTGAAAAAGCATAGTTATTTATATAAAACTAGTATTCGATGCTCATTAATGTTTTTTCTGACCGAAAAACACTTCTATTTTAAACTCTAAGATTCGATTTAACTTGAGTTTATTCCAATTCATCATGCTTAACTAAATAAAATATTAACTAAATATAGTGGCATGTTATATAATAAATAATTTGCAATATTTCACCTAATAAATTAAATTTTTCGAAAGAATGACAATGCTGGTTTTTGAGAATGAAAAATAACCTCGGTATTGTAAATCTAGATCCATATTATAAATGCGAAAGTTTGTGAGGATGTTTGGGCGTCTTTCACGCAAAAACAACTGAATGGATTTTAATGAAACTTTACAATAATATAGCTTATACATCAGAATAACACAAAGGCTATAATTTATAAAGATATTGTATGAAGTGTCCAAAATAAAACGATATTTGTCAAGTAAGTAGGAAAAAATTCTGCCATTTGCAAGCAATTCTGGCGTGCGCTGCAAAAAAGCCCACGACAGCATATATCTATCTTTTGTTTGTGAAGAAACTCTTCTTGTTTTGGCTACGCAAGGCGTTCGCTTATAATTCATTCCTGTGATCAGCATAATCCCTAATTTTTTTTATTTTTGAATAAAGCTAAGTTTTGAGGGAGAGGTAGTTATAAATCTCTCTTTATTTGAATATTTTTATATGATTTTATTATGCACATTTGGTAGTGAGAAATTGATCTTTTTTCAAAATAAATGCTTTTATCGGTTCTGGTACTTAAAGTAAATAAACTTTTTCTTTCACACTACATCATTTGGATAAATTTTCAAAATTTGTTTGTGGTTAGTAGTTAATTTTAAAGCTATAATTTTAATTGAATAGGCAGATATTGCTTTTTTAAGTATAAAAATAATTATAACTACTGTACTGTATTTTTTGGAGTGAGTGAGTGAGTGAATATTAACGTTGCAGTGTTCAGCTACACGAGGGCTTTTGGTAACGGACCACGTAATTTTGAACCATGGTCAAGTGACGTGGATGACACCTGAACTGGCACCCCCTTCTCCTAATTACCACACCACACCAACTTAGATGGAATATTCTACCATTCCTTAGCAGAAATGTTCTTAGAAATCCCCTCTTCCAAGATATATGGCAGCACGGGTACTATGATGAGTATTTTAGTGGGAAAGGCGAATAGTTTTGTAGCCGATATTGCGTTTTCAGTGGATTGCAAAGATTATTATTTTTGTCCCGAAAAAATAGTTTATGTCAAAATTTTAGTGTCTTATGTTTTTGTATGTTAATAAAGACCTTAGAAAACGATTTGACTATTTATTTTAAGTGAACGGTGTACACTCAGGAACATTGAAAATAGCGACCCAAGAAGGAAGCTAAGTACAATCGCGAAACTTTGCAAATAACTACAGCGTAATGTGATATGCAAATGATTCAAGTTTTGTGCCAATACGCATGCTCATACACGCCAAGGTGGCGCTACAATCAGGAAGAGGGTGCTATATAAGCCAGCGCAAATTCGAAGATTCATAAACGTGACAATTACCCGCCGATTGTAGGGAGACTTTGGTAAGCGAAACATGCCTGGTAAACGTGCTAGAAGACATTTCAAACAGTTAAGCGAGTTTGAGAGAGGCCTGATCATCTGGATGAAAACTGCAGGCTTGTCGACGCGCCGTGTAGCTGGCCAGGTGGATCGTTCGGAGTGTGCCGTTAGAAATTGTTGGGAGCAGTGGACACGAGAAGGTACCCACGCGCGGAAAACCGGGTCTGGAGCGACCAGAAAGACCACGAGGAGAGAGGATCGAAGGATCGTGCGGCAAGCACTTGTGGACCACACAGTGACTCGTTCAACGATACGAGCAGACGTAGGCGTAGCAATTATTCCACAAGCAATTTCCAGACACCTTGCAGAAGCAAATCTTAAATCCAAGCGTCTTTTCCGTGCACTCCCTTTAACACCGGAACGTCGGCAACTGCGTCTACAGTGGTGCCAAGCCAGATCAATGTGGAATGTCACAGATTGGCAAAAGGTTGTGTTTAGTGATGAATCCCGGTTTTTTGGGGGGACAGATGATACCGTGTACGGGTGTGGAGGAGCCCTAGTGAGCGGTTCAGTCCCCCCCCCCACACTGTTCTACGTCACACTGCCCGCACAGCTGGTGTAATTGTCTGGGGGACCATAGCCTATGATAGCCGGTCCACTTTAATTATGATGCGTGGAACCTTAACGGGTCAACGTTACGTTGATGATATTTTTTGAACCCATGTAGAACCTTTCCTAAATGGTCTCCCAGGGGCAATTTTCCAGCAAGATAATGCTCGTCCGCATACAGCAAGAGTTGCTCAAGACTTCCTAAGTCATTTTCAGACTCCTCCATGGCCAGCCTGCTCCCCCTATTTGTCCCCTGTAGAGCACGTGTGGGATCAGCTAAAATGGCAGATGCCATCGTGTCACTCTGTACATGATTTAGAGTTGGCTGTTCAAGATTTGTGGGCCCATTGCCTCAGGACAACATAAGGTGTCTAATCAACTTAATGCCGGACCGTGTGGCGGCATGTATTGCAGCTGGAGGTTGTCCAACGCGCTATTGAAGTTGCCCAGTATTTGTGTCGTTGCACACCCTGTATTCGTTTAATTGTCTTGTTTTTGAGATAAAGTGAATCCCTCATCTGTGTCATTATGTGTATTAAATTTCATTTCAATCCGATGCTTTCTTCTTGGGTCGCTATTTTCAATGTTCCTGGGTGTATATAATTAATTTTACAGTGGAATATCTTTAATTAATTTATTAGCTCTAACGGATTAAATTTCCCAAAGTGGAGTATTTTGTTAATGTATATCCCTGAATTTTCAATGTAGTGATCAAAAAAAAATATTGTATGAAAAAAACTGCAGTAAATCATAATGCGGTGGATAAAGTGTTAACGTGCATCGCGCCCCTACACGGCGGGTCTTAGAAAGCTCTAATAAAGCTCGAGCTATGAAAGTAGCCAGACATTTGCCAGCTTGACTCTATCGTTAACATTTCGCTATGTTTTTCATTGAATCGCCATAATAAATAAAGAAACGGCGTTGCTTGCGAATATTACAATTTTAACATAAAATAAGTACAACAGAAAGTAATATTAATGTATTACACTTTCTGATATAAATTATTTGCACTATTTTTAGCGTTCATTACACAAAACTTGTAACAATGTGTTACTTTTGCTGAGCAGAGATCAGCTTAGGGATGTATTTTCAAAAATCGACCTTCAAGAGTGTTACGGGGAGTTATAAATAAAAACAATTTCCTTTTTATCAGCTATTACATCTACATACTTAAAATTTAACAAAGGTAGGTTTTTTTCTTTCTTTTTTTTTTTTTTTTTTTTTTTTGTTTATTTGAGATATGCAAAAAACCTTTTTTTTTTTTTGTTTAATTTGAAATTCGCGTAAAATTAACTCATTAAAAACTTCTTTATCCTTCAATCTGTGTTGTTGAATTTTTCAGTTAACCCGTGCGAAGAACGGGTATACCAGCTAGTAAAATATAAGAAATGAAGATAATAAAAAGAGAGATTAGTGGTCGCGACTTTATTCTCAAAAAGCCCAATACAAAACAACTCCTATAAAAATAGCTTATTCAATAACAGCTCTTACGGAATGGCCTGTTGATGGTATCACCAGAACTGTCTTCCCCTTCCCCAACTATTCCCTGTATAAGGACCGACTGAAAAGTGGGAAATAGTGAAACGACATATTTTTTTAGTTCTGGGTGTGCAAATTGCTTCGGTTCGCGGGCCGCACTGTGGGAGGGCAGGAAACCGGAAGACCGCACCATTTTAAAATGATTGTGTTTATTATTAAAAAAATAATAATAAATATAAGTTAAAATAAAAATAGTGGTAGTTTTATTCAATGTATTTATTGTGCTAATTTTGTATAATCTATATCTACAAGCACATTTCATTTTAGAATCAGCTTAACGAGTCAAATGCGCGCGCGGTTTCCTATCATACTTTTCTGCAACTTCTTTTTAAAAATCAGGACTGAGGTTGTTTGTTGAGATTCTTGTTACAGCCTGCAAGGTTATGTCAGCCTATTTTCATCTATATTTACTCTTGATGGTCTCGATGCAAGAAAAACTTTGCTTGCACAAGTACAGGGCGATTAAAATATAAAGAACAACTTCCCAGCTAATTTTTTCCAACGTGGAAATTTTTTAGCTGATAAAGATTTGTAAAAGTCATTTTCATAGCATAAAATATTTTCTTCGGACTGTGATCTTACACCAAGTCAATAAATTCAAGCTGTTTCTCTTTAAGTGCTGTATCAATATTAGCAGTAGACACAGCAAATTAAATTCAGGCTCAATTTTTTTATATCTAAGATCTTGTGGCCTAGGCTTCCAAACTCTGCAGGTAATCTCTTTGTAGGTTTTTTGTTTTTCTAATAAAGGAATAAAGGAATTATGTTTTCCTAAAAGTGAAAAAACGGATCAATATTTGACAGCGAAAGGGATAGAAATCTCGATTCAAAGTGGATTTTCTGACTGTTTTCGCGGGACCGATATTCGGTCTCCCCTGTGTTAGTGTATTTTAAAAACTATTACCGTTGAAGGAAGTATTTAAATCTAACGAATATGTTAAAGGATTACGAAAACGCCATTTAAAGCACCATGCTACAAGTTTATAATAATAAAAAGGAGTCGTTTGTTTAATTTTGAAAAAAAATACAAGAACTGAATTGGGCGAAACTTTATATTAAAATGAAAATGTACGTATTTATATACAAATGTGCAATCGGCATTGAGGTTTGTACCAGTACGTAAAATGTTGTAGAAATATTTTAAGAATTACTTCAAATACGTAATTTCTACGAAGAATTGGCAAGGAACGCAAACTTTAAACTTTATAAACACTTGCAAAGAATTACCAAACCATATTTAGAATTTGTATTTATATCTCTGTACAATTTTTAAAGCGTCTTTTTCAATATTTTCAGTTTTTAAAATGAGTTTTTTATTATTATTTAGAATTTAAATATACTATTTCTTTGGAACTATTTTAACGGAAAACCTTAAATATTAATATTTAGAATTCAATTTTGCAGTATTACTTCCAAATGTCTTAACATAAGAGATATTCTAAATTTTTCGAATACATTAATGGTACGAAATTAAAGTATATCTCATCTTACATAATTGTATGCGATAATTTTAAGTCAGTCTTTTTTATAATCAAAAATCTTGTTAATGAAAATATTTCATTGTTTTTATATTGTTTCTTATTAGTTATATTAGTTTAAATTGTTGCAGAGGAAATAAACAAAGCTCTTGAATTTTATATTTTCATGTTCTAAAAATATACATATTAAGGTCTATCTAAGTCTTAGAATTCGAAAAATTATACTGCCCATCACATACATTTAGATATCGTCGGCCTAGTTATCCGACTGCGTAACACCACCCGTCTAACTGATTTGATGATATAGGAGTGCAACGCGCCAAGCGCTTTTTGGCGCGATTCCTTAATCGCGCCAAGCAGCGGTGAAGCAAAACATTCCCTTTTGTTTTGTCTACGCCATGCCTGAGTGCACACTCCTCTTTTAATTTATTCCTTCGATCAGTATCATCACTACTTTTTTATTTTATAATAAAACTAGATTTCGAAAGGAGAGGTGGTGGCAAGATTTCAACATAAAATAAATACAAAAGAAAGTAATATTAATGTATTACACTTCCAGATATAAATTATTTACACTGTTTTATGCTTTCATTACACAAAATTTGTAACAATGTGTTACTTTTGCTGAGCAGATATCAGTTTAGGAAGGTGTTTTCAAAAATCAACTCACAAGAGATTTACGGGAAGTTATAAATTAAAAAAAATCATTTTATCAGCTATTGGATCTACAGACTTAAAATTCAATATTTTCTTTTGTTCAGCTGAGATATGCAGAAAACTTTTTCATTTTGTTGTTTAATTTGCAATTCACGATTGTAATATTATCGCCTATCTTGGCGATCATAAACAACAACTTGGCGCCTAGCCCTACTGTATCAAATTAGCATCCCAGATGGAGTTACGCAGTCTGATAATTAGACCGACGATATACATCTAGCTACATTTTTTTTTACATAATAAATATTTTCCACCAAAAACTGTACAAAAATGTACGATTTGTATAGCAAAAAGGGAATGCACCGCTCTTTATTCTCAAACTCTGTAAAATAAAATAAAGAACTTTATTTATTTCGAAAAGGAGAGTTGAAAAAATGCTAGATATATAGATTTGTAATTGTCTATTTGAATTTACATATTTAAAGGAAATATTACATTAAAACAAATTTCAATTAATAAGAAAATAAAAATAGGAACTTCAACATGTTTTTCCAAGAAAGGATAATAAAAAAATTTTAATATTAAAAACAACACGTATTAATTCTTTGTTATTACTTATTAATAATAAGTGCATCTATATTTACGATAAGAATAATCAAAATTGCGTTAACCTCACTAGAAAGGTCATCCACATCTATATTACGCTTGAATCCAATGAAGATTTTCTTCCAATAGTGACATTTTGAAATGAATTGCTTTTCGTAATAGTTTTGTAACACTAACTTTTTTTTCCCTCAAAAAATCTGTTATTTATTTATTTTCATCTTCTAAGGATTTAAAAGATTATATAATTCTCCTCTCTCATTCAAACAAATCTCCAGATCCTGTTGGATTTTTAGGGTGCATTCTACGCTATTTTAAAAAAGGATTCCTCCAGACTTTTCCCTCCAAGTTTAAGGCTTTCGGAAGTTAAACTCGCAATTAAAAGAGAAATTTGTTTTCGTCCTTGCGAGTTTCAATCAAAAATTCGAAATCATGTCAGAGAAAATCAGTCATTTTAAAAAAGAGAAAGGCTGCTTTTTCTCTAGGACTAAAAAATTTTAAAACTGTACAACAAAATGATTGTCTTCCGAACTAAGAATGGAAAATTGTATTGTGCTGCCATCTGAGATTACTTTTTTGTAATTAAAATCAATTTTTGAAGTTATTCAAGTTTTCAATTGCGTTCTCCTCAAAGGGCTAGTTAAAATTTACATAATCTCTTCTAACTTTTCTTCGGTCTTAATATTTTAATATGAAAATTTATAAATTGAATCTTTTGTTATTTGAAATCACAAAGCCTTATTTGTGTTATCGTTTTCTGAACTATATCAAATTCCTTGCATGATTAAATAAATTTTAATTTAAAATATAGTAAACAATTTACATAAAAAAAATTTTTTTACTTTTGTAAATAAATATTTAAATTACCATCCCATAAAATAATGTGAGAAATTGAAAAAAAAAACAGTTCCAATCATCATAAAGAAAGTAAAAATAAAAATATATTAAAATTGAGATCGAAATTTTAAAATAATAAAAGTGAAATCATATAACAGTTTAGAAAATCTGAGCCCATGTAATATATACTGTTTAATCAAGTGAACATTTCTGCATTTATTGAAATCACCATATTTAATTTCATTCTTTCTCTGTTTAAACTGGAAAGTAAAAATGCACCTGAATTTGTTCGTATGCACTTGTTTTATTGTAAATACTTAAAAATGCATGTACATAGATAATTTTTTTCAACTTACCAATCTCATTTTTTTCTATCAGTTTTAAATTATACCCTTCATAAAATTACACACAAAAATTTATAGTAACCTAAAAAGATGATATCTCTTTTTAAAAAAATAGAATTTACATGAATGGTGTGCATGGGCAGGGGGGTTTAAGAATCTATCCAGAACAAATAATTATTTTTCCACATCTGCATTCATTAGATTTAAAGATTTCTTAAACTCTTTAAATGATGGCTTGAACACACAAATGAGTTTTTAATACTTATTAGGGAAGAAAAGGGGATGGACTAAACGAATAAATATATAAAACAGACTATTTTGAAAATTGTTGATGTTTTAAGCAAAGTGTTAACAAATGAATAATTAGAATACATATTGGACAAAAAGAGTCTATTTGGCAAAATTTTCCTTGAATTTATACACAAAAGCTTTAAAATGAAAGTAATTTCTTTAAGTTTTTCCAATAATTGAGGTAAAAGTATTAAAAAAAATTTATATAAAAAGGTTTAGCATCACTCAAAAATAAAAGGGTATGAGAGCGATTTATAATCTAAAC